>VZZY01016022.1:5729-19209 GCA_013400335.1 Eurystomus gularis
GGCCACACGCCCCCTCGGCCCGGGCGTTGCCAAGGCAGCCGGTGTCCGCTCGGCGGCTGCCGCCCCGCCGCCGCTCGCCCCGCGTTCCCCTCTTCACCTCACCCCACCCGCGGGCCTTGTCTCCCTCAGGGACGTGGCTGCTGTACCTGCCCTGCTCCTGGAGCATCGGCTTGGCGGCCGAGCCGGGCTGCCTCCCGGACTGGCACATGCTGGCCCTGTTCGGCGTCGGCGCGGTGCTCATGCGCGGAGCCGGCTGCACGATCAACGACATGTGGGATCGCGACTATGACAAAAAGGTAGAGACCCCCCCGCGGTCCGGCAGAGGCCCGGGGGAGTGAATTGCTGGTTAATGAACAAGCGCTCATCGCCAGCATCGCCGGCGATGCCCTGCCGAGTGCAGGGCTCCAGGCTCAGAATCACCTCCGTGTTTCTCTCCGAGATGCCTGCGATTAATTTGTCCACGTTTCCCCCTAGAACAGTAGAAATCATTGTATTTTGCATAACTATTTCCCTGTCTAGGGCGGTAGTAAGCCTTGTAGAGCGCTTACTTCTGTGTAAGATGAAATAGATATTGTTGTCAGCTGAAGGTAGTACTTGAACAAGTTTATTGTTCAACTCTGTTTTGCATGACAGAACAAAATAAGTAACACTTTTTTTGCTACCCTTGCTAGTTACAATCTACCCAAGAATTACTTCTTTTTCTTTTTTCTTTTTTTTTCATTTCCAGGAGCAGGGTTTCTTTGATTATTGTTAATTTCTTCATGGGAATGGCTGTTCAGAGTATCGTGCCCAACCCTGAGCTAATCCTCTTCTATTATGTTGCATTTTTCACCTCCCTTTTGTTCAGAAGAGGGGAATAAGCAAAAGGCAGTGCCCAGTGTCGTACCTTGAAATGTGTGCAGGTACAAGCTTGGAGGGAGTATCCCGGTGATGCATCACTGTTCTGCTTGTCCTGTTTCTATATCGTTCCTCTGGTTTTGCGTTTCGGTGCTGGCAAGAGACAGCCTAAAATGAGCCAAGCCAATCCGTGGAGTTCTTCTTGCAGCACAGTTGTGTTTGTGCTGTTGGGAGCGCGGTGAATTGGTGCAGGTTTTGTGGCAGCTTTGCATGGTTTAGGGTTCAGAGATTATTAACAATGACATACGCTCAAAGAATTGGACAGGATGAGGTGTGTGATTAATAAGATGGAATTGTCAGTATAGCGAATTCATTTATGCATTAATGTGATGTGGTTAGATGTAAAGGTTTAAAAAGTCCCATCGCAGCTCTTTTCTACATACCTTCAAAGGATATCTTCAAAACACCTGCGATAGAGGCCAGGTCAATAGTAGGATGTTGGCTTGTGTTGGTGATGGTGGTTTGGGTTTTTAGATTTGATGTTACTGATTATTTAGTAAATGTTTTGTTTTATTTAAATGACACATCTCATGTTTGGTTACTATGGGCAGTGGAATTGGTCACAAATACATGTTAAGTCCATGTTTAAACTACAAAAGCAGTATTTGACATTTAACATTACATGATTGGGGGGGAGTATAAACTAAGAGTTTATTTAAGTTCACATTATCCTTTAGCATATACAGAACACTTTATACATACATAGTATTCTGTAAAAAGTTGGCTTTCGCAGCTCTTTCAATAGACTTTACACCTTTTTGGCAGTAGTCGCCTTTGGCAAGTAACTCACCATACATCTCAGTTTAACATTTTTCTGATGCTTGTTTCTTCCTCCAGTTTGCCTTGTATGATTTCTTGTTCCAGGCGAAGTTTCTGAACTCCACTGTATCCCAGCTAGGATTAAATTAATTATCCTTTCATGGTTGCTAACAATGGTTATGTGTGCTCGAAGAGCCCTGCATCTTTGCAGGGCTTATATTTTAGATGGTAATCAAAGCATTTAAGCACAGAAGTGCAGCTTGAAATTGGGATAGTTAGCTTATAACTTTAAAAGTCTGTTTTCTGTTGTTTTCTCTAAAGCGATAAAACTCCCAAGATGTCTGCAGTGTTTCTAATCAGCCTCATTGCACACAAGTGGCGCTTTATTTCTGCTCTAGTTTTGAAAGCCTGCATGCTTCTGTTGTAGGTGCTGCTGCTTAGAAATACCGTGCACATCCATGATGATACGCTAGGTTTGTATCGTTGAAGGAACCCTGTCTCGTACATTCTGTGACCCGTTTCCATTCATTTTTCCACTTACATGCCAATGGTGGGACTTTCAGTTTTAAGATACATTGGAATGTGTTACACTGGATTTGGTATTAACATTACTCTTCCCATTTTTAGGTCGCAAGGACAGCAAGCAGGCCCCTGGCAGCTGGAGATATCTCCACATTTCAGTCCTTCGTTTTTCTTGGGGGACAGCTTAGCTTGGCACTTTGTGTGCTTCTGTGTCTAAATTACTATAGGTGACGTATAACTTATCTTTTGTTTTTTAAAATTTCATTCCAGGCCCAGAGTTAAACACAGAGATTTTCAGGAGAAAGGGTGTTGGGGGCCAAGGGAGGAGGTTATTAGTCATGGAATTGTATTTGGAAGTAGAAGAACTAGTTCAGTACTATGTGCAGCTCCTGCAGTGCTGCACTTGATCTTGTGATCTTAAGACTGGCAAACAATAAACCTCTTGGTACTTTTTACAGTATCATTCTGGGAGCAGCCTCTTTGTCTCTTGTAATCACCTACCCTCTGATGAAGAGAATAACATATTGGCCACAGTTAGTTTTGGGTGAGCTGGAAAGATTTTTACTGTTTTTTTCTTTAGATGTAGTTTTTGGAGTCTTTTACAAATTAGTAATTGAACTTCGGTAAATAAAAATACCTTATACACAAAATTCTGTGGTGTTAGAAGCTTCTTAAACAATTTATAACACATATAAGAGTTGATGTTTGGGTTTTTGTTGGGTTTTTTTTGTTGTTAAAAATAGTTTCTTATTTTGACAGTGTGAGGGGAGGGAGAAAATAAATATTTGTCATTTGAGAATCAGCTTTAGTTTCAAAGTTATCATGAAACCTTTCTTAAACATGCATTTGTCCTGCATTTCAGTCTTCAGTCTCTAAAATAACTTCTGTGCAGAAACTGACGGTGTTGGTATTTCAGGCTGAGCTACTAACCTATCTTTGTATCTAGGCCTTCACATTCCAGCTGCCTTCAGCTTTTTCAACCAAAATTGACATTTTCAACCTTGAAGTACTGCAGCTGGCTGCTGTGCACTCTTGCCGTCATACTGACATCTTTTGTTATACTGACATCTAAGCGTTTCAACTTTAGACTTGTTGTTTGAGTACACTGCAAATGTTTCCCTATGCCAAAGAAGCCAGATTTAAATCAGGGAAAAATGTGTGGCTATACATAGTTCTCCTTCAATGCCCAGAGTATTTAGTGTCAAATTAGTTGTATTTATTACCTGCCTGAAAATAAGTGGTAGAAAAATAGACATGCCAGTATTTGTACAAAAAGCTGCTGATATGATATATACTCGAACAAATAATATTTAATTCTATACATGTAATTTAGATTGCTTCTAGCAATCTTGTAACTTTTTTTTCTTCATTTTTTTCTTTATGTTTTTAGGACTTACATTTAACTGGGGAGCCCTTCTTGGCTGGTCTGCCATCAAAGGGTCATGTGAGTGGTCTGTGTGTTTGCCCTTGTACTTGGCTGGAGTAATGTGGACGCTGGTATATGATACTATTTACGCACATCAGGTAGAGTAACTGTGGGAAATTTCAGATATCTGTATATGTTTGTGTGTTGAATTGTTGTCAAACAACAATATTAACCTGCAGTTCTTCACTGTTAGCTGAGCTAAAACGGTACCTTCCTGTGTAGCTTGTCTTGCTGTTTGCAGATGTTTTGCATAGCAGGTAGAAAGCTGGCCACATAATGCACTTTGTGTGCTTAGTCATTTGCATTGTGTAAATAACGTGGATGTTGGTATTAGCTCTTGGCTGGAAAGCAGCTCTAAGGACCGAGCTTCTAATTTAAGTTTTAATGTAGGGACCTACAAATGCACTTGGGTTCTAATAAGAAGCACTGGAACTTAAGCACGGCTCCTCTTCTTACAAAGTGGCAGTTGGATTGTGGATTTTTTGCTAATTCATCCTGTCATCCTAGGATAAGAGGGATGACATCGTGATTGGTGTGAAGTCAACGGCATTACAGTTCAAGGAGGATACAAAGCAGTGGCTCAGTGGCTTCAGCCTTGCAATGCTCCTGAGTTTGTGTGTGGCAGGAATGAATTGTAACCAGACATTTCCATATTACTCAGCTGTGGCTGCAGTAGGGGCTCACCTAGCGCACCAGGTTTGATGGATTTATTTATACTTTTTTTCTGTATGGAAGTTCTTGATAAGAAATCAGTGCTTTTCAACCCACATCAAGTCACCAAGTACCTAAAAAAAACCCCAAAACAATTTCTGTAAGGAGAACTGAAGTCTTCTGACCATAAGGCTGCTTCTCTTAAGTACCTTTTGCAGACCTTTTGTTTGAAGAGGCCTCCAGTGGTCCACAGACTGTAGAGCACTGGTTTTCAATCTATTCCTAACCAAAAGAATTGCCTTGTGTTAAGCTGTGTTCTAAAGGGAATGGTTTTCTTCTTGCTTTCAGTAGCAGTTGCAGCTGAAGCTAGATCCACCTCAGTATCCTGAAATATTATGCTGTTTTTCCTGTTCTGATGCAGCTCTTGCTATGTCTGGCACATATGATCTGAGACTGCAATTAATGATCATTTACTTACTTTAAAAGATTATATCGTCTACAATATCAAGGACACAGGCAGGCTTTTTTTTTGTTTTAATAACATGAGGTACAGTAGCTATATGAAAATGAATGTTGCATGTTCTGTCTCTCAGAGATGGTTAATTTTACATGTAAATAATTATTCTGTACTGTGGTCTGGAGCTTCAGTCTGGGATGGACAGTATAACAAAATTTTCTTTGACTTGTTCACTACCACCTGTAGCAGATGTTTTTATTATAATTTTATTGTAGTTGACAGTTCTAATTCACAGTTCTTTTTATAGCAGAGAAAGTCGAGTTCAGTCTTGTAGTTAGTTTCAAAATTTTAATGAATAACAGAAAGAAAGCAAGCTTTGTCATTGAAGGAAGCAGATAGGATCTTGTTACCCTTTTCCTTCTGAATCCTAACAACTGTGTTGTTGTAGTGACAAGTCAGTATATACAAAAATTAATTGCTGGTCTTGATAGATTTTTTCATTCTAAGAAGTTTGTGCGTTGCAAGTAGTAAAACTATGAAAAGTCTTAGCAGTTAAGTCTGTGGTTAACGGGAAACTTTAAAGCACATTAGACTTGCGTTACACAGTAATGGGGGGAGTTTATGCAGGTGAAGGATATTAAACATACCTCTGAGTAAGAGAATTCTCGTGATGATCTAGTCTGGTAATTGTCACCCACTGCTTTCTGTGGTGCTTGGGCTTGGAAGCCTATGAGGGAAGGAATGTTACATTTTGCTGCATAATCATTTGCAGTTTGAATTGTCAGAGAGGACTTAACGTTGTAGTTTTGGCTAAAGTGGAAATTACTTTCCTGCAGGAAGGGTTTTTATCAGTGAGAATGCAGACCTACTGAATGTAAGTGAAGAGTGCGCAGCAATTGTGTAAATTGCCGAAGTCACAAGAGCAGCATTGCTCTGTGTACCACGGAGTAGCTTCTTTTTGAGTGATTATTTTAATATTAGTTCTGTTTTAACATTCTCATGCATATCTTCTTAGTAAAGATTTCTGAATGTATGCTTAACTGCGTTTAGAAAGCTGAGTAAGCCACAGGAGGGGTAGGTTTTCCTTAATTCATTGAATTTGTGCCTGAGACAGGAGTTTGGGTGATGAAGATGTGAAATTTCTATGCCACTCAAGAAGTTCACTGATACAAAAATAACATCTTTTATTTGCTTTGCATTTCTGAAGGTATATCTTTTGGCTTGGCTGCTGTTGGATTTTATTTGTCAGTCGAGTGTTTTCAGTTCCCAATGCTTGAGGGGCTGAGAGGTTTTCAAGGGTCTGGGTAACATCACGTCTTAGAAGCTTGTGCACAGCATTTCAGATTATCTGATCAGAACCTAGCCCCATTGCCTCTGTACAGCTGCAAATGCCTGAGGAACAGGTTTCCCAGGGAAGGTTTCACTTCCTTTAGGCAGGTGCATCCTGTTTTGACTTCTTCAGAGGCTGAATTGCAAGGTTTGAAGGCATACTTTTCTATTAATCCTTTCACTTGCTTTGCTTACCATTTCCTCTTGTCATCCTTTCTCAAGACTTTTGTACAGAGCTTTGTTTCCAGGAATATTGTTCAGTAACTTTGATCTTGCTACACTGTGTGGGTTTTTTTTTCCCCTTTAGTTGGTGACTCACAGTAGACAGCTGCCAAGCTGGCCAAACCTGGCTTCTAGTGGTTGTTGCAGATGTCGCAGTTCTTTTTTGCAAGAGCGTTGAAGGGATATGGCTAAGAACAACTGGACTAAACCTGCCCTGGGTGACAAGGCAGAGCCAGGCACCTTCTGGTGTGTTCCAGTGAGCCTGGTTCATGACGGGCTCTCCGGTGGCTTGTCTCTACTCAAACACAGAGCAACACCTTGCAGCGGGCATTTAAAGGTGCAGGCAGGTGGGGGGCAGGGATTTACTTAAAGTTCCCATTGAAGAATTTAGTGACTACCTACTAAGAAAAACCTCAAAAAGGCTTATTACTGTGCCCAGATATTTCTACATTTTTAAGTATCAAACCAGACATACCATTATCCAGGCTGTATATATGGTCCTTCATTGAGAGGGTCTGGGAATCACATTCATATGTAGTCCTTGATTTTTCTGTTGTACATTTTATAACTGTCAAGAAGACATAGGTGCCAGTTATGCAAAAAATCCTTTGTAAGCACAGAATGTTCCTATTTATTGTGGAGGTAAAGGTAGACTTCAGAATTTGAGAATCAATTTTTGAAGTTACAGACCCTTTTGTGATGTGTCAAATACTTATGAGTTAGTACAATAATAATGCTAGAATATTATTTGGTTGTTTTGCAGATTTACACTTTGGACATAGATAAACCTGAAGACTGTTGGAAGAAATTTGCTTCAAATCGTACTGTAGGAGCTCTGCTCTTCACAGGAATTGTTCTTGGAAATCTATGGAAATGAAAAGCCTCAAAAATGTCGAAGAGCCTTTAGAAAACAGGTAGTTGAAATTACTGTAAATACTGATATTTTAGTCCAGCTAAAATGGAAGTACTGTAAGAAGGAAAACACACTGAACGGTACTATAGCTGCTTTATACTGTTTATTTATAAACACTGGTGAAAATATTCTTGTTTCTTAAAACATGCAGATGAGATTATCCTAAGTAAGTTTTTATTATCCTTAAATTATTTCAACCTCCATAGAAGCTTCAACAAGTGAAGCTACTCTGCTGGTCCTGTGTAGCACAAGCAAACTTCTGTCAAGCTGTCAAGACTGAGCCCAATATTTTATATGAAACAGGTGACTTAGCGACAGCACATAGAAAATGCAAAGTGATTTCAGGATGTAAATAAAATCTGTCTGTACGTGTTTGATGTTCTGATTTATTGCAAGAATAATTTTCAGTTTGAGTTGGAGCTTGTTGCATGAAGGAATTGCAATAACAATTTTTATCCTGAGAATGTCTAGAAGCAGTCAGGACACTGCAAGTGTGTGAGGTCCAGAATAAGAAGTTAATAGAGAAGTATTTAAAATTACATTTTGCTCTTGCTGCAATTGCTGGCAGTGGCTCCTTTTCCCATGAAAAGAACAGGGTTCTGCAAAGTTTCCTGCACAGAATGATTTGAACACAGGTTATTGACTTAAAACAAAACCAGAGCAGGCCAGAGGTATTGCAAAATGTGTGTGACTTACGTGTGACTCTGAGCTACTAATTCCATCATGCAAAGTGATCCTTGGTTTGTTTTTTTTTTTAATTTTTTCATTCTATTTGTTTTGACTTAGGCCTACTGGTTTTATTTGTAGTCTTACAGGAAGAATTTGTTTATAGGAGGATGCCTATACACAATGAAAATAGCAACTCCAGGCTAACAATTACATTGCTCCAAACCGTTCATGTTTTCAACTGGTTTATGCTCTCTCACTTACATGATTTGCATGGTAGTTAAAGTTCTCTTTGACTCATGGTGTTAAAGAGCTTGTCTGGTGCATTCTGGCATTAATTTCATATTATTTTATGATTAATACACAAAAATAAGAAATAACTTTTTAGGTGCCAAAGAGAGTTCAAAGGCTGAACTACTTCCTGGCTAAATCACTCTTTGTATCTACTAGCAGGTGTACGTGCATATCATCTCTTCTCCTTCCATTCCCAAGCTATTCTATTCCAAATCTTCACAAAGATACTCTCTGCTGTATTTATATACAATCTGTTAAAAAAAAATCAAACACGCCTCTCTAAGCATCAGTTTCATTATTAGCTTGTGTGCTTTTGCACAAATAAACAGTATTGTCCAGAAGTTTCTCCTCCCCTTCCCTTAAATGTTGCACTTCTCCTCCCCTTTCCTTTTGAGATGTTCCTCCACAAGATGTTGAGATAAGTGCTTTTGGCGCAGCAGGAACGTCAAATGTGCTTTGCAAAGGGAAATGTGAAACACTGGCAGTTGCTCAGAGAAACAGGTAACGCTGTAACCAACACAAACGCCTTTGTGTGCTCCCATTGTACTTTGTAGAAAGGTGTATCAGAGCATCACCAGCTCTTTGTCCAGGAGTAGTTGTATGTACATAAGGGTGCTGGTTCCTGCAGGGATACGGGGAGAGGCTGTCAGGGCATTGGCAGCCCTTTATGGTAGGGCTGGATCTTTGACTCAGAAGCCCACTTGGAACAGTGGCACACAGGAGCTTTCACACTCACCTTTGCCAGGGAGGGAAACTCACCGTAGGGTTGTCTGAGGTGAATTGTGCGTGGATTTTGCTATTTTTGTATTTCTTGGTAAATATGGTATCATTAATGCAAGGGGGTCAGATTTTTCCCTCCAATGTTAGGAAAGTACCTGCTGTGCTGCAGGCACCTAGCTCAGAACTGAAAGCAGAGAAAGAGCCATTAATTTGTTTCTAAATATGCATCACACTGCAAATACCAGGAGAGAAGATCCTTCTAAGCTTCAAAACAGAGCTGACAAGAAAAAAATGTGCATGTTAACTGGCCATAGGTAATGTGAAGTTTCTGGCACTAGATAAAAACTCCTGGCATACTGGAGAGGAAGTCTTCTGCAGTGCCTCCCTGTCGTTTGCATAAGATGAAAAAGGCCAGAGCAACTTTGGCACAGTGTGTTCTAGATACAGTACCAGAATTACAAAGGAAGTTGCAAAAATACCTCATTGGTTATACAACACTTTTCCTGGATGGTGGTGTTTTTTAAACAAGAAGAAATACCTAATATAAAGTGTGTTGCTTCAACTGTGTAAAGAACAGAACCAAGCCTGTAACAAGCTGTGAGAGCAGGGGTGGGGAGGAACCAACTGAATGCCTGTCCCACAGTACCTTGTTTTTTTTCCTGGACTGGTGTCAAAGTGTTACTCAGCTCTGAATGGAAAGTATATTGAAAGGAAATAACTTTATCTCCAAGTTAACCCTGCAGGCAACAGCACATGCATGGCATGAGGGAACCGTTTTGAGGAGAAACTTCAACACTGTTAAGTGGCTGCTCAATAGAAAGACCTGCGTGCATTTTGTGTTGGCTGTCGTGCTGTAGCACGGCCAATTATTTGTCAAAGAGATTTTCCATCTCTATCAAAGCTTATTTTCCCCAAGATGCTGTCATGCTATTAACCACTTTTTCAGGAAATATATACATGGAAATAAAAGTACTTGAGAGAAAAATGAAGGAAAGCACAGACTTTGTGTACACCATCATGTGTTTTTTGGCAGTATCTGCATTACTGTTGTGTTTTCATTTAAGCGTTGGTTGGAATTGTGGTGGTTTAGTAAAGCTGTGGTGGTTCAGTCCCTCCAGCAGCTGAGCCACGTGGCTGCTGCCGCTGCCCCCTCCCCAACTTGGACAAAGGGAAAAAGCAGGATTGCCCGAGAATGCTTTTTGAGTTGAGGTAAGGAGAGTTTAATACAGTGACACATAAGAAACAATCGCAGTAACAACAGCAATAACAACAGTGAGAAAAGAAATGTACAAAATAAGCGATACCTTGGACCCGAGCAGACCAGCTGCAGGCTGCGGAACCAGAACTGGCCCCGGGGCATGATGTCAGCATGGTATGGAATAGCCTGGCCGCACCAAATTAACCCTGTCCTGGCCAAACCAGGACAGGAAGGAACCTTAAAAGTTTTATTTTCTTAGTGTTGGAATGATGCTTTTTTCTTTTTTAACCCCCACTTCTGCATGCAGGACACCACACAATGGATGGGGTAGTGCAATAAATTAGTGTCATGGTTTAATCCCAGCTGGCAATTAAGCCCCACAGAGCAGCTTGTTCACCCCCCTCTGGTGGAATGATGAAGACAGTTGGAAGGGTAGAAGTGAGAAAATTCATGGGTTGAGATAAAGACATTTTAATAGGCAAAGCAAAAGCCACACACAAAGGCAGAGCAGAACAAAGACTCCATTTACCACTTCTTGTTGGCTGGCAAGGAAAGCAGGGCTCTATCACACAAGGGAAGTCAAATGGCGTAACTCCAAATGTCCCCACCTTCCTCCTTCTTCCTCCAGCTTAATATGCTGGACATGATGCCATGTGGGATATCCCTTTGGTCAGTTGGGGTCAACTGTCCCAGCTTTGTTGCCACCCAACTTATTGTTCACCCCCCAGCCCACTCACTGGTGGGGTGGTGTGAGGAGCAGAAAAGGCCTTGAGGCTGTGTAAGCGCTGCTCAGCAGTAAGGAAAACATTCCTGAATTATCAGCACTGTTTGCAGCACAAATCCAAAACATAGCCAGTACCAGCTACTATGAAGAAAACTAGTAAAAGCATAGTAAAAGAAAAGGTGTCACACTGACTGTATCTGTCAGAGGGAGGGGCTGGGACCTCTCCTATCTCCTTCCTGCCTGGGGGAAGACCCAAGGCAGAAAGCCAAGGTTGTGTAAGCACAAGTTTTCTGTGAAGGTGATGGGGCTGAGGTTGCTCTCGGTGGGGTAAAGGACAGGCTGAAGGTCTAGTGTTGCAGTGCCTATCTCCACTCCCAGGCCACAGGTGATAAGACCCAGTTGCTCAACCCCAAGGAGGGCTCTGGCACCCACAGGTTTATCCTTTGTTGGGTCTTTCCATGGAGAAGGTGCTCTCCACAGCTGGCCTGCTGCCAGCGCAACCCAGGAACCAGTTGCCTGTTTTTTCCTCAGATGCTGGGTAGCATGAAGGGAGTGTCCTCTCACTCCTTTCTGTGTCTCTCAGCCCAGTAGAGAGCCGCTGTGCTGTCAGGTGTCTTCTGAGATTATGGGACATCCATACAAGGAAGCCATCTGCTACAGAGCATGTGCAAAGGCAGTGACTGTTTTGTCTGCTGTTTTCAGGCCTTGCTCAAGAAATCAGTGGCAATGCAAGGGGGGACCAAAAAGTTGCCTTTGATAGTTTGAGCTGTTTGGTACTGATTTTATTACCCCAAGGTAAGTCAGAAGGTAGTTCAGAAAACTGGAGGTTAAACATGTAGGGAGCTACCATGAGAGGCTACCACAATGAGCATACTGGGTGCCAGGTGGATGAAGTCACACAGAAGAAATCCAGTCATACACAAAAGGCCTCACATGTGCATGGAGGGGAGAAACAAGACTGCCATTGAACTGAAGGCGGGCAGAGCTCTCCTCTGAAGAGGACTTGTAGTCACACGCATGCAGCAGGTGTGGAAACGCACAGCTTCCCTCTCTTGCACACCATTACACCCAGTCCAACTCTCCTGAGATTGCCTTCTCCCATTCATCTTAAAAATAATCTTGGTCATTAAGTAGTAAAGGCCCTTTTTAATCAACAGTACAACTTACTAAGTGACATCAATACATTTGACAAGTGCTTGACACATGTCATGTTCTGTTGCAAAGTGTATTGGATGTCATTCTGCCAATACCTTGGTTAATGTTGGATTAACTTTGTGATGCAGCATGTGTGGGTGTTCGCTCAGCTCCTGCTCAGCCATTGGGCTAACATGCCGTTCCTCATGTACACTGGGAGCAGCGCCGTTGGGCTAAAGCAAGGGCATCATGTATGCTGGACACAAGGGACAGGAGAAGGAAAGGTCCGTTGTCTCCTGCAGTGTGGTGGCAGCAGCTGGCAGCTTGAGATAAAACTCTTGGGAAGCCACAGAAACGGCACAGAACACGCGTCCAGGCTGGAAGGTAGACACAGGACAGCTCACCCAAAATCCTCCAAAAATCCTCCAAAAGCAGTGAGACTGCTGGGGTTCTCCTGCTTCCCACCACGACATGGGGATGGGGAGGAGAACAAGAGGCCCCACACTCACACCCTCTGGTTGCTTTTCTGCTTGTGCGTGGGTGCAAGTCAGTGAATTTGTGAGGTAGGGAACTAATGAAATGGCAGATCACAAAATTAACGAGTTGGGCTAGTCTGTTAGAAAGGGGTTGATTTGATTGTTATTTTTGCCTAGTTGTTTTCTACTTCATGAGCTCCTGAGATGAACTTTGATTCCCAGGGGGCATTGTCCTATAAGTCTGAGTGACCCAGAGGAAGAGTGATGCCACTGAAAGGATGGTGAGCAATAACAGACCATGAGCCCAGGAAGCAGAAGCTCAGCCAGGCTGTGCGAACAATTTCGTGTCAAACCTTTGAGCAAGCCAGCATGCAATTGCACATGGATATGAAACCACTTCTGCTTCCCTTTGCGTCTGACGTGCTGTGGCTGTGAGCTGCTGCAAAGCAGGTGACAGCCTTGCCCCCAGACATGAGCTCCCTGCAGTGCATTAGACCTTGTATTTGGTTGTCTGTGGCACAAGAGATTTGGGCAGCTTGCCCAGGCAGCAATGCACCCCACAGCCATAACCCCAACACCTTTTTCCGTTTGATCTTACAACCAAGTGGGCCCACTCCACTGTATGCGGTATCCCTGGCATGGGAGGGACAAGGGATGCACAGGAATGGGCAAGTGCTGTAGTTGGTTTGGGGGAGAAGTGCTCTTCTGTTGAACCAGCTGAGACATCTGGAATAAAACAAAGTTCCAGATGCATAAGCCTTTCTTCATGTCTGAAACAAAACCCTGTTGAAATCCTGAGGTGGTTACTCTGCCTCTTGAAAGCACTGGTGAGACCAGAGCTCTGGAGAGAGGCCACCAGGTGTGTTACTCTGCCAGGCAGCCACCCCTGTAAGACCAGTAGTCTTACAGCAGACCCCCTGCAAACGAATCCAGTTCTTGCCACTGGCGATGCCAGGGTTTGTGTGACTAGGGACATGAGGCAGCGCACTGGGGAAGGTGGCTTTGCTCAGTTGTTGTAGTGTTTTATGGCATATGATGGAGTTGTTTCAAAAGGTACAGAGAACAGGTGGGTGTGGGAAACTACAGAATGTA
>VZZY01016024.1:11502-36735 GCA_013400335.1 Eurystomus gularis
TAGGTCCAAACAGCTATAATGAGGATTGCCATCTCGTTTTTTTTTCACACCTAAATGTCAGCTGGATGATAAGTGGATGTTTTGTGACTGTGAGTAGGTGGTTTTGTAGACAGGCTTTGTCCACAGAGTAGATGCTCCTAAGCTTTACTGCATTACTGGGTTCCTTTTATGATCTCTCCCTTCCATACTTGGAGCTCTGAGGAAGGAATGTGCTCTGCACGCAAAGGAATTACGTTAAGCAAGGACAAGATGCTGTGCAGGTACCTTGCAGTACTGGTAATTCCCTTTTAGCTTGGTTTCTGTGTTTGTCTTGAGGACATAGTATTTTGTGAGTTGAAGAAGCTGTTTTATCATGCCTTCGTTCAGCTCATGGTTTATTGCAAATATTGATGTTTTACAATATGGATGTTTTATTGTTGAATTTTCTGCTGGGCTGTTATTCGATTTCAGTAATGAATTCCAGCCTTTTTATTTATTTATTTACTTATTTTAAGGAGAGCTAACAAGTTTCACAAGAATTATGTGTCATAGGGAGGTATCTTAGCTAATACAAAGAAGTAAAATGCAAGAGCAGGAAACCTCATATGTGACCTGAGTTTTATAAGAGACACACAAAGTGTGGTATGTTCTAGTTGTGGTAGAGGTCTCTACCACAAAGACAAAGAACTGCTGCACCAGTCAGTGTGCATGGGCAATGTTGTTCAAGACTGTTCCCACCCCATGGAGACTGCAGCAGGTCACCTGAATGGGCTGGCAGCTGGAGCTGCAAGTTACTAATAAATGGGTTTCATTGGTAAACAAAAAAGTATTTTATAAGGAAGGCGAACAATCCTGTTTTAGGAAACTGAGGCTCACAGAAGGGTATGTTGCTATTCCTGAGGTCCCTTACTAGACCAGTGGCAGTTGGAACCAAACAGGGCAGATTTCCTTGTAGAAAAAATGAAGTCTCACACAATCCCTAGCTAAAACATTCTCTCTTGTACCAAAGCAGGGAAAATACTCCTTGTCTGCAGCTGGCTGGGTGGACCAGGCACCCCTGACATGTATGGTGCAATCACTAATCACACAATGCTTTACACTCACATTTTCCTCATCTTTAAAGTAATCTAGAAGGTGCTTTTTTTAAACTCAGTTCTTGATCCAGAAACTAGATTTTGAGATGTGACCTATCAAAGTTGTCAGTAAGCAGGACAGGGAGATCCCTTGCCAGCTTACTAAATGAATTTTTAGAGAAACATATCTTTTATTGTCATGAGCATTGATTTACCTTATTCTTCCTGAGTTAGATTTCTTATTTAAAAGTGAGAGCTTTGTTATTAGTTGTGGTTATTTCTCACTGGGACACCTTTCCTACCTCCCTGGCTATGCAAGTGTTACTGTGTAAATGAGTGCTGAAGATATTGCATAAGTAAAGTCTTATCCTAAATGCTAAATTATTATCCTCACTTAGAACCTCTCTGAACTTTGTAACTAAGAAAAGGAGGAAAACAGAACAGAGGAGAAGATGACACAGAAGTTCCAGATTTTCTTTTTTGCAAAGTACCAAAAGTATTCCTGAAGGAGACCAATTTTAAGTGAGAGAAAACACTGTTGATATTTTTCTGAGAATAATTGACTTTTCCTGTTGCAAGGTGAAGATCAAAAAATGTGCGGGGAAACATTTCCTTACCCACTCATCACCAGAAGATGAGCTCCCAGGAACGCCTCTTCTTCCAGAACTGACTTCTCAGAGCTCAAATGTGGAGACCAAACTCTGCTACGACTCCAACACCCCAGCTCTTCCTAGACATGGAGCTTTGTGTAATCCAAAGCTTACATTCCCACAGCACGATTTCCCTGTCAGCGCTTTCTCACAAACCAAAAAAAGCCTTGAATGACTAGCTGTGACATCACGACCTCCTAAAACATGTCATATTATTGTCTCTCTCGACTCTACATTGCATGTTCCCCACTTGTACAAGTGAGCATTCGTACTGTTTTGCCAAAGCAGCAGCAGAAGCCTCCAGTGTTGTACTTCTGACATTGGCCAATGCTAGATATCCTCCAGATGGCAAAAAATAATCTTCACAGGCCTTGGAGGCACTGATGTGGTACTGTACCAGATGACACCAGCTGTTGATTACCTAAACCTTGTAATTTTTGTTTTCGTTAATGTACATCAGCTGCAGCACTTAACGTCACATGACATATATATAGTTGTCTAATCTCTGTATTCCTCTCCAAATTAAGAGTTTTTATCAATACCAATCTATGATGCTACAAATTAATTACACCAGACATTAGGATACCTGCTTTGTTCCTTTAAAATGCATTCATAGAAGTACTCAGAAGACTACATACGGAGTAGATGAGCAATTTCATTTAGAAGTATCATTCCTGTATATATGTTTGTGAGAGGTCTTTTATTTATTCAGCTAAATCAGGAAAAATAATAGTCTATCTTAATTTTTATCTTTAGAAGCAGGATAATATATGCCAAATCAAACACGTAACTCATCCATCTTTAATAGCTTTCTTTGTGCCATATAACTGCACAACAGCTGCTTTGTCAAATGACCAAGAAATTAGAGTTTGGCAAAACAGTGTTTTTCATCAGCATATGACCTTAAGATAACATTTACATTTCAGGAGATGCTGTTTCAGTCAGAACAGAACTGCAGGGCAAACTCACATCTCTGGATACTCATGGAGGCATCCTACAGAAAAGCTAATAAACGCACTAGATTAGTACAGTTTTATTTTCCATAAATCTGGGACATGCTCAGCAATGTCAAACTTGTTCCCATGCGTTTAAATGAATAAATAAACCCAAGCTTACTCTGAAGCTCAGAAGTGAGGTGGAATTCATTTAGCTCATTACCATTTAGATGATAGATGGACAGGGTAAACTCTTTTCTTCTGAGGCAGGGGACAGACAATGTGGAGACGAGAGCTGTGGCATTACACAGACATGGGCTCCCAGGCTTAGATGATTGGATTCAGACGTTTCCAAGGAAATTATTTGCTCCAAAAGGGCTCTTTGGTTACTAACAGGTATAGCAATCATATTTAAAACGTTTTTACTCACAGTCAGGCTCCTGTAGCTTCAGTCACATAGGATTTACTGGAGGGCTTATCCTTGGGCTGCTCTGCTGAGTGCAGAGAATTCAGGTGGGTGCTTTCAGACAGTTAGGCTGCCAAGACATACAAAGTAAAAAAACATGTTTAGAGGATAAATATTTTGCTTTTGCCATTTTGGCTATAATTCATATCCTACTTCTGCAGTAGGTCATTATTTGCCTGTCCTAAATTGCAGAGAAATTCAAAGGAGAGAGAGGTAACAGGTGGAGGTTTTGTTCGTTCATTTATTGCGTGACAAAAGGAGGTACCTGCGTAGCTGAGAACAAGAAGGTAAGATCTTCACACCTAGCCCAAGCTGAACGAGAAAGAAACATCTCCCTGTTTCATAAATTAACTCAGTTCTCCATCAGTCAAGTTCCCTTGAGAAGAAGGAATAAAATGATAACTTATTTGTATTTGTCTTATTTAAAAGAGAGAACAAGATGGACCCCAAAACAGAGAATAGGAGATTTCACTTGTGACACTTATGCTGCAAAATCACAAATTACTTGCTTGATTTCTGGTTTTCTTGTAACCTTGAAGTGTGATGTGAACTCACCATAAGTTCCGTAAGCCCCCACTGGTCTCTCCTCACCAGTTTCCAGGGAACTACCAGTGACTAGCTGACTGGTGGCAGAGCTACGGATAAGCTGGTGAGTACAGGGCTCTGACACTGTTTTGATCCTGGTATCAAACACAAGTGGTAACATGGGAAGCAGGATGGAAATAGTTATGGGAAAGGGTCACACATATTACAACTCTACTTCATAATAATTTTTCTTCCTAACAACAGAGCTCTTTAACAAGTTGCTATATATGGGTGTTTTCTCAATCCATCCAGTGGCCTCCTGAGTGGTGACAAACTGCATCAGCCCTGTCAGATCTTAGGACAAGTGTTTTCCTATTTTTTACATCTGAAGCCTGACATTCTGCCTACACCTGGCTTTTTCTGCAGACCTCCTTCTTGCTGGGTGTTTCACATTCCCCTCAGCCCTTCAGATCTCACAGATGAAGGTGGTCTGACCTCCTTAGGGAGAGCACAGCCTCTCCTACCTCCCAGAGGTATCTTTTTACAGTAACCAGGAAAAATGGAAATGAGCAGTTTTCTTTTTTTGCTGCCCAGGAGCAACTCTTGCATAACTTACAACAGGAAAATATACCAGATACCATCCATCATAGCACCCTGTTTTCCTTGACATCCATGCAGCTCTGTCCTGAAACATGCAACATCTAAACCTATAAACAAAGTGCTGCTCACACATACAGCTCAGCACCAACTTTGAGCTCAAAATGGAAACAAAGAGGGTGCAGGAAAGGTATGTGGGGTCATTGCTGCTGGTGTAGCTCTTGCAAAGTGACTGGTGATGTTGAATGCCTTAGCTCTGGAACTACGGTGTCAGGTCTGCAAGGCACTCAGTTTGCAGAATACGGAGCACCTGGTGCTATGAGTAGTGCTCATTAAAAGGTGCTCATGAAAATCAGTGGAGTGGAAGCAAGTATTACTGTAGATTAACTTTTTGTGTGTGTGTTTGCTGTTTTGGGGAGCGTTTCTTTCACCGTGTGTGAGAAATCCAAAGCTTTCTCATTTTAGACTTGAGATTAGGAGAAATTTTAAGACAGGACAGAGAGGTGGAAAGGTGGCACAGGACAGTGAAAACAATAGGATGATCCTTCATTTTCTTCCATTGGTGAAACAATGACAGTTTGAGCAGCAAGGAGGAATTTGGAGTAAAAAGGGTGGGTGACTTGTCATCCCGAATGCTGGAGGATGTTACTTGAGCAGGTGGTAGTACTGGTGGATCTGCACAAAGGACTACAGGGAATCATACACAAAAATAACACTAAAGCAGAACCACTGGGGGTGGTTCAGTATCTCAGGTAGATTGGGTGTGTCAGCAGAAACCAGCTTGGGAGACTGTCGCATTTGGCACCTAATCCTGGAAGAGAACCAGAGCAGCAGGGGCTGTGGAGTAGATTGGTGGTGCTTTTTTGGGTGGTCCTACTGAGAGAAACCTGCCAGAGAGTTGCAGAAGGAAGGGGAGTGACTATTTCTCCTACACAGTTTAAGAAATAAAATAGTCCCAGGTGACTTTTTGCTTTGTTGAGGTGGACTCTACGTAAGACTTGCCTGCTGCAGCAGAGTTAACTCAAGTGTCTCTAGACGGAGTCCCCCATTCTTGACATTAAGGGAGCTCCAAGAGGGGTACTTTCTCTGAAGGGCTGTAAAGTTTTTTTTCTTCTTTCTTGGCCTGGAACAACCTAAATTTATTAACACAAGCAGAATACAATGCAAACTGCATTGCTTTAGGGAAGGATTTAAGTGAGTGAGCCTGGGATTTCCACTGAGGAGGGAAGCTTTCTGAGAGGAGATTGTTTATGAACAAGTTTTTAAGCAGCTTGGCTATTTGTGGACTGATGTGTTGGAATTTCTTCTCTTCTTCCCCCCAGTTTAGGAGTCTACCATGGGACTCCTTTAATATGCACAAATAAAATAAGATAGAAAAGAATACCAAAAGTGTAGCTGAAGACTAGGGGGGGCACAAAGAGGAGGAGGGGCAGAGACTTCATATTCTACAGCACCGAAGAATGAAAACATCTGTGTCCATTTGACTCACTTTCTTAAAGATGCACAAGTCGTTAATCAAACCCATTCAGGGGATCTTGTCTGAGCTGTGGAGTTTCTATCAACATTATATAGCTGGTATACGGGCAGCCATTCACTGGCCACGTAGGTAACAGGGCTGAGGGATTTTCTTGTGTGTGACATTTTTTATTTTATTTTAATCACCTAGGCTGCATTTGCAAACCACAAATTACATTTCTCCACTGTCAACTGTTGTAATCGTCTCACGGATGCCTCATTGGTCTGGGTCTGAACCTCAGCCACGATGCTATTGCCTCTGTGCCCACCTTTCAGTTGCTGTTGATCCACTATCCATCCCCATGATAACCTGGCAGAGCAGCCTGGAGGTAGGCAGGCATGCTGCACCTCACCGTCTGCAAGCGTTTTTATTTTTGTTGGCTTGGGAAAAGCTGTTGGTCTCAGTTTCTTTTAAAATATTTTGTGTTAAAGAGAGGAAATGAAGCTGAGCTGCAGAGCCTGGGGGCTCCATTCACTGCTAAGCTTCACTTCTTCAGGTCAGCTGCCAACAGCTACCGACACTGTGTCTTCCAGCATCTGGTGTTGGAGGGTGATTTGGTAAAGCCCTCCATCACGAGCCTCTTTGTAAGCCCATGAGTTGTCCTCCTGATTTCAGTGAGGCTATTCAAGTAGTTTATGTGCCTCAGCTGTAAATGGAGTTGGCAAATAAAAACAAAATGAAATATAGAGGTGTTTTCCTTTTTACATGTTGCCCACAGGAGTGATTGACTTTGTTGATACTGACAGGTCCTCCAGCCACAATATATAGTTTCTTAGAGTATATTCATTTAAAAACCTCACTTGTTTGATTTCCAACAAATAAACAAATGGGTTTCCAGGAATCTTAAACATAAAGTTTGTTCCCTCATATTTGCCAAGGACCACACTCAGACTAGGATTACTCTAAGCAGCACATGGAAAATGTAATTCAACAGCATATTACAAACCGAGGTCTAGCAATGTTTTGCAAGTTAATGTGTGCAGACAGAACCAGTTTTTGTGCCCAGCAGACCAGTATCTCATCACCTTTTCTTGTACCCAGCACACATCCACATGTGGGTCAAATGGAGGGTACTTCCAGAAAAAATTCAAACTTGCATGCTGGGCACAAAATTAAATGCCTGGTCTGATTTTCTGCCATGTTCCCTGTGTAAACCCATACTTAACCTCTGAACATGAACATGTTGGATCTTAATAGTTGGAAAGACCTTCATACAGAAGTGCAGCTTTAAGGGCAGCCACCAATTTGCAACCATTGCAGATGGTGTGCTGGTGGTTGGACATCATTTGAATGACCCTAAATTACCCTCTGGCTCTCAGAAACATCCCTGTTGCCTAGAGTGGCAAACTGCTTTGACAGCTTAGGAGGCTTAGGAGTAAACATGTGGCAGGACAGGGTCAAACAGACAAGTGACCTCAGGGTAGTCCACTTGTCCTGCGGAGAGCACCATACACATGCTCTTACTCATGCCAGCCCAGAAAGAGCTACCACAGAGTGGGTGATGTGCCAAACAGCACACTTGCTTATTTCATGGTAATGTGTTCATCTGCCCTTGTCTACAGTAGCTTTGGGCTTGTGACAAATAGAAGCTACTGCAATGCAAACCTTACAGAGAATTTGCCTTCTTTTCTGTAAAAAAAAGTGCCCTGTAATGTATGTCTCTGGAAACTCCTCTGACATGCACATCTTTTACATGAATTCTATGGATTTTGTATCCCAGATTGTGTGGCTTTTCTGCTGGTGATCTGGGGAAGCACCCTTCGGCTTTCTCATTCTGCTAAGAGTTTCTGAGTGGTGGAAGAAGGGGAAAAAGGTCTTGTGAAAGAATCATATCTGATCTGGAAATGACTGAGACCTATTAAGCACCAGAGTCTTGCCAAACCATTTTTAGATGTCTGCTTTATAAATATAGACCTCACTACCAGCACCTGCTCTACCAATAAAGTATCATCTGCGAGATGTCACTCACTGACATTGAGTGTCACATACGGAAGCAGGCCAAGCATTTGCTGTGTTGAGTCTGTTCTCTAGAGGGAGGAATATAGCTACAGATCATATGACCTCAATAACATTTGACAGGATTATGCCTCCATACATGTTTGCTCAGCACCTTATGCATTGAAGCTCCCCCAGTCTGGAGCCACAGGACATTACTGTAACCCAAGTACTATTTATGTTGGCAACTGAGAGATTAGATTGTGGGTGAGGAAAGAGAGAAAGAAACATTGCTAGTGAATGAATTTGAATGTTAGGTCCTTTGTAGCATCAAACATCTTAATAAGAATAGAGACTGTACTGACCTAAACATACAGCAGAGAGGTTCTGTCCCAGAAGCTTTATTTTATGTACAGATCTTGATTTCCAATGCTCACACTTATTTTTATACATTTTTGTGGATCCTTTCTGCATGACAACTCCACTTCAGTGACTGATGGAAGGATTTTCCTCCAGGAGAAGAGATACGTGGCAGAATTGCAGTGCCTCTACCTAGCAGGGCATATAACTGCAGTGAAGGGACAACTAATTGCCTCTTTTAACAGATTCACCCCTTCACATTCCTGAATGAAGATAGAACTGGACTTGAGCCTCATGGTTTGGGATTGCCTGGGGCAGGCTTGATAGATCAGCCAGACTTTAACCTTTGTCTACTCAAGTTCTACTGAGATATGTCAGGGCAGGTAGCTCAAGCTTGGGGTGAGGATCCCAGCCCTTTTCTGGAAATTCCAACACTGAGGTCATGGGCTCTTGCACTGTGGTGATTGCAGGTGTTCACTAACGGCACTGAAGCCAAAAACTGCATGTACTCTGAGGCAGGCAAGCACAAGGAGGAGGCAAAGTATCTGAAGCCTTGGTTGCTCAAATCACTGCCTGGCCATGTCACCACCACTTACCCCAGTCAGCCACTTGCTGGATATGGGGGTATTAAGGGTACTGCTTTACACCCCTGGCTTTCATAAGATGCAATTTTGGCTCTCACAGTCTTTCAAATTGTCTCAGCTTGGCTACCAAATGGTGGGCACACAGCCTTCTTTCTCCTTCCTTTTGCTGTCCCCCATCTCTTTTCCAAGCACCTGCAGTGGCTTTCAGCATACATTCATTCTCTCTTTTGCTTGCTGCATATATGCTCAAATTATTATTTCTCTGCAGATGTATCATATGAAGATATCGAATTCCCAGCCTTCCCACCCCTCTTTCAGAGCACTGACTCTGCTTTCACGGAAGCACCAGTTTTATTGTAACAGAGCCCAGATTTAAGCTTAATTCTCAGACTCGCCTGTCTTAAAACACAAGACGTTAAAAATATTGGTGATGGTGAAGCAGTGAGTGTAACCTCCAAATCTCCCCTGTTCAGATCAGATGTAGCCTTCCTGCTGTAATCATTCCTCTTCCCCCCTTCTCCCCTCCCTTCTCTCTCTTTTTTGGATATGTGTTTCTCTCTGACTGTGATTCTGCAGTGGCAGAAAGGGGTCAATCTATCTGTAAAAGATGGACTCAGCCAAGCTTTTCTAGCTCTTTCCTGCTGATGGCAATTATCCGGAGGTTGGCAGCGGTCCCAGAAACCTGCAGTTCCTGCAGTCCTGCTGCTGTGGGCCTGCTCCACAAAGCCAGCATCCTAAGAGGATCACTTGGTGTGATGCCCAGGAAATGACAAACAGAAAAGGTCACACGTACTCCAAAAAGATATACTGCTCGGCAAATTTAATTGACATTGTGCAGCTTTTCAAAACGTCCCTGCAGACATTCCAGCATTTAACAGATGCAAGCAAAGAACAGCAAAATAACAGGGCTTCAGAGAAAGGGCAGAAAAAAATACATTCTGTCCCCCCATAAGAATTTTTTCATACCCCAGTAATATCCTTTCACATGGTCTATTGGATCAGGATAATTTTTTGTTACCCCTTTTCTGGCAAGTTAAATCTGCCATCCCATCCCCCAGCCTCCTTTCCTTCCCTCATGCACATGCTGCTGCTTTTTAAATCATTGAGCTTTCATTGCATAGGGTAACTGTCCCTTTTCTTTTTTTTTTTTTTTTCCTCTTTCCATGTTTTTCTGTTAAGATATTGTATGAGGAAACAGCTCCCTGGCAAGACCAGTGCTCTCTGGAGGTTTACTCTTCTGTCCTGTGTTATTTAGCCAGAGGGAAAAATGCTGTCTGCATCAGTGGGTGCTTTCTTTAAAGAAAAGAAATAGGAGATCTTTGGAAATTTAAGGTGTCAGATATCTAATGCTATTAGCAAGAGGTGGTGGGAAAGCAGAAGTGGCTAGAGCGAATCTTGGATGAAGGCAGGTGGTACGGGTTCAGCAGGGACTGTACTCAGCAAGGACTCAGCTCCTCAGGTTTTTTATTCAGCCTCCACTTGCTAAGAAAAAATTGAAAATCAGTTTGATTTTCTGCTTTTGTTTTTAATATCCCCCAATTAAATTGGAAAAAGTGACAAAAAAAAAGTATAGCATGAGTACTGAAAATAAAGCAGATATGTGACACAACAGACCTGAAGACTTGGTCCACTTTATGTGATTTGGGATGAAAGGCACCATCTTTCCTATATAGCTGGGACCATGCAATCACCTTCATCTAGATGGCTAGGACAGTAACGAAACAAGGTTTGAGTCCACCGGTAGCCTTGACTCTTCATGTCACAAGTCCCAGTAAGTGTGTCAGCTGAACTGCTGTAGGGAGAAGTGATTGGTATTTCCAAAGCTTTCACAAGCAGCTTTCTATATAGAGGGACAAAACTGTCTGCTTGCACAGATGGTGTAAAGTGGTTGGTGTATCAGACTAAACACTTCAGGACTGTATAAAGCAAACATGAAGATCTATGTAGGGTTTTCTCTGGTTGCTATATTTAGAAGAATTAACTATTGTATCTAGACTGTCAGTGTGTATATGAATAGCATCTGTGAAACTCGGTTATTATTTGCCTGAATATGGCTAGACTTTAGCCAAGGAATCTTACAACTGTAATTCCAGCATACAGTCAGTGGGGCAAATCTTTTTTATTTAGCCAGAAAGCAGTATGACCAGAGATTTTACAAAGTGTAACATCAGTAATGGCCTGTAGAAAACAGGGAAGATGGACAACTGAAAGTAATTTTGCTTTGAAGTACTGCCTTTGAATAAAACACACCACTGGAAGTGTCAAAGCACCCTCTGAACGACACCTAGCTTTACCAGCCATAAAAGGTGGGGAAACATTACCAGACCTTTTTTGTTTGTTTGTTTGTTTGGTTTGGTTTTTGTTGTTGTTGTTGTTGTTGTAGCAGGTGAAACATCGTTGTAGTAACTGTTGGGACCAGAGCTCGAGACTCCCAGTCCACCTCTGTGTTTAAAGAGCAGTTTGTACTCAAATAAAGGGGACTGGATAATGACAGATGCATTTCAAAGCAGCTTTCTCAATTTCAGTATTTATCTGCTTCAAAGGAAGATCCTATTGGGAAGAAAATGTAACATTTGACTTCTTCAGCATGGAGGTAGCAACATCCACTTTCTGAAGGAAAGCTGACCATGATCACTTAAGGAGAGGTGGTACCCTGTAGCTAGAACACAGATGTGGCTCATATTTTCAGGACTTTATTCTTTCTGATTCTGAAGAGAAATTGTCCATCCTTCATCCATCTCTGTGCTAGGGCAAAAACTCAATGCCTACCATCATAAACCTCATACCAGTGCCTACACCAAGCCATGCAGAGTGGGAGAAGCATTAGCCCTTTCTTTGAAATATCTGTTAAAACTAAGGCAGCCCATAACAGTTTTCAGCTCTAACAAAGCTTCTTTTGGTTTAGAATATTCTGTCAAGAAATGTGTGAACAAATACGTTTCAATATACAAGCTGTTATGAAAGGCTTTTGACTTCCTTGTGGACAAGACAATTCTAGTCTAAGAACTTGCTATCAAAAATGATTAACTTTCCAACAGGAAGTGTTTCCAAGAAAGGATTTTCGCTCTTGATAAAATCAGGGTATATTAAGTGACTCGTAACTGTGTAATATTAAGGGCTGGTTTTATAACACACTCTCCTGTTACACTGGACTTCATGGGAGCAACACAATAAAATTCAGAATTTTAGCTCCTCTATACTTCTATCTGCTGTTGACACAATTATATTGGTCAGGAGGGGCAAGAGGTGAGATCTCTGGCCAAAGTGCTGCATCAAGAAAAGCCTGATTGTAAAAAAAAGACACAGAAGCCAAGCGTGCGCTTTCTCTTCACTGCTTTCACTTCAGGATAGATGGGGCAGTGGAGGAAAAACTACACTTTTCCCCCCAAACAGCCTAATGTTTTGTTTTTTTCTTCTGGGTGGGAAGATTTCTAAAACATATTTTAAACACAAAATGTTTTCTGAATTAAAGCTTGATTTAGTTCTTCTGTCTCAAGAAGGAAAAGCTCCAGTCCCTTAGACCACAGGAAACTTGCCAGCTGTGGAAATATTAAGGCTTTTACTGTATGCAAGTGAGCTGTTCTGACTCCATCTGCTAAAATGGTAAATTTTCACATATGCTTGTTTTGACTGATACCCAATCCTGAGTACTTTGTAAAGCAGTTACTCATGCAGGTCTGGTAAAAAATATTCAGCTCTTGCCAGTGTAGGAAGATGAGTTTGTTAGAAGAAAGTGACAGGATGGGTCTTCATGACTTAACTGGAGAGAAACAAAGTTTGTAAACCACCGCCCTGTTTTGTCAGCAAAAATATTATCAAAACCAAGAAAATACTGTAGCTTTTCTAGTTATCATGGGAAAATAAGTGAGATGGTTAAAGAAAGGCATCTACATCCTGATTAACTTCTTTTGATTTATAGAATACTAGTATTCAGCAAGCCAGTGTTTTGTTGATTTTATAAATCTTACCATTAGGCTTTCCTCTTTTCATCTTTTGTAGCTAATAAGTACTTGGAAGTCTTAGAAGATTAAAAGTTCAGGAAACACAGAAAATCTCACTTTGAAACCACGCCTTTCTCTTCATGGAACATTTAGAATTAGAATAATAAAAAATTCCAAGAAATAAATCCCTGTTGCATATCAGTGTGAAATATTGCCAGTAAGAACTCAAAGGTTGTGTAGCCTCAGAAGAAGGGAGAGAATACAATTTAATTAAAGTTTCTTGTTTTAATTGTATAATTCTGTAGTTCAATATTTTCTAGAAAAAAAACCACGAAACCGTAAACTGAATTATGGCCAAATATGATGGATGTTTCTTCGTATTACACAACTGTTTAGGAGGGAATCATGGAATCTTGCAATAATTTTGTGGAAGGACCTCTGGAGGTCACTTAATCCAAACCTCCCCTCAGAGCAGGAAGCACTGTATAATGCTATTTCCAACCAAAACTGTGGGGAAATCAGGGCAGAAAGGAGGTCAGGATCTGACTTCCAGATAGTCTGCCTGCCTATGCATTTTATTCTCCTAGTTTTCAACCCAGAATCTGAACAGCTTCCACGGAGAACCAGCAATGTCAGCAAAGTCCCTAACAGGTTTCACAGGGTCTCTAGATTTTCTGTCTTTTTGTGAGAAAAGCTCTTTTTTAAAAAATATTTTTATATTTTTGAAAGATCTGATCAGCTCCTTCTTATTTTGTTGCTGGGAGCACAGAAATAAGTCCAGGTGCCAGTATTATACGCCTAATGATGAGAATCACTTTTGAGGTGAAAGCTTTATATTGCATCCTTAGGAGAGAGAGAAAACCTCAATCTACACTCTGTTTTTAATGTGTACCTTGCTGCCCTTGATCAAGCAGTGCTTTGCCCTCAGTCTTCACATGCTCAGCTTGGTTATTTAAAATATGGTTGTAGGCTCATTAAAGACAAGAAGGGTCAGGGTTTTGGTTTTATGTTTTGCTTGAAAGACTTGGACATTCCAGCCTGCACAGAGCTTTCTAAAACAATTCTGGGACTTCTGTCAGTTTGATTTATAACAACATATGTCAGATTTAATTACACCATCACTCTACCCATTCATCACCAATGTTGCCTTCTGCAATGCTCTTCACTAAATCTCCAAGGGACATAGTGACCTGAGCTTGTTTCACCAGTGAACAACAGGATTAGATGTCCCCATGCCATCATGTTTTTCAGATTAGTGACCATGCTAAAAGTGAGGGGTGTGATCAGAGACCACAGAGGTGCATGAAGTGCAGATGCTAGGGATGCCCTTGCCCAAGCCTGCTGCATAACTAGCATCACTGTTAAGAATCCCTGCTGAGAGGACTTAAAGCAGACTCACACTGTGGATATATTCTTTATATGTAAATCTAGCACACCCTTATCACCTCTGAGCTGCATGGTGTGGGTGCACCAGTTTCACTGAGTACTGGCTCTAACATCTTTGGGCCATGCTACATTATCTGGTAGTAGTCAGTTTATGGGATTCTTATCTTGGTTTTATGCAAAAAGAATACTCCATACCTTTTCTCTCACTTAATTATCAGGAAGGAGGTTTTAATCAGTGTCAAAGCACTGTTTTCTGATGAAAAGCAGGGGAGATACAGATATAATTACAGAACTACTCTATTGCTTCAGATTAACACTTGCTGGAATAACCAAACTCATCAAATCTGAGTTCTTTCTGCAGATGCTTTAAATTTATAGTCAAAATACAATGTTGGTGTTTATTTTTTGTTTTACTTAGTTTAGTTTGATCTCTCCTCAGCTTCAAATTTCCTCGCAGTCATAAATCCAAATAACTGTCAGGCTATCATGGCAGCAGGTTTATCACTGAGCAGAGACTGAAGATCAAATACAGAATTTAATTAGCATTGGACAACACTTGTGGGAAGGCAAAACCTTACTAAAATCAATTTTTTTTTCCTCTGAAAGATTTAATTCTCTTGAAAGGAAGTCTGATTTTGAAGCTAAAGGCCTGAATTGAGGTTCTGAAGAGTTTAATAGTAGATAGCACTTTTGGACCTTGGACAAATTTCAGGTAGCTTAATCCCAGTTAGGCATTACACAGTGTCACAAATTTATAGAACAGTTCAGGTTGAAGGGGACCTCTGAAGATCATCTGAAGATGGCCTCAAGTTGCAACAGGTGAAGTTTAGATTGCATATTAGGAAGAAGTTCTTTACTGAAAGAGTGGTTAGAGTCTAGACTAGGCTGCTCAGGGAAGTGGTAGAGTCACCATCCCTAGAGATGTTCAAAAAATGAGTAGATGTGGCACTTTAGGACATGGTCTAGGGGTCAGGGAGATGTTGGATGAAGGCTGGACTTGATGAGCCTAGATGTCTTTTCCAGCCTAAATGATTCTATGATTCTATCTGGTTTTTTTTCTGTGTTGTTGTTTTTTCCCTAGCATTAAAATGCCTTTGGGCAATACCAACCTAAATTTCCTCTTCTGAACCACCTGAATTCTTCAGTTTTTTTATTCAAGTGATACAGAAAGGTCTGGGTTCACTGTATATGGGAACAGTGTCCACCCTTAGAGACCTTAGAGACCCTTAGAGTCCAGATAAGTAACACAGGAAAAAGTAAAATTCTTGTTTCTTGTACAAAGAAAGAATTGAACTCATACTTTCACATCCTGGTTGTTAGAAATAGATGAAATTAAGTTCACAGTGACAATCATAAACTGCACAGACACATGTATAACTGAATGACCTTATGACAGTAGGTGGGTAGTGATATTTAGTCCATGCCATGAAACCTTTCAATGTTAAAGAGGTTCAGAATCTAGTTCTGGGACACATACAGAGATGAAAACCAAGAACAAACATTGAACTATGTATATTTATGCAAAACAATTAGAAACAGAAAAACTTGCATAAGTGGAAATGCAAAACCAAGGAAAGTGAAATTCTGACAAGGTATGGAACTCCTCACCACAAGATGTTATTGGGGCCAAAAAAATTAGTAAGACTTGCACAAATAACAGGAATAACCAGAATGATCATAGAAAATGTTAACAAAACCTTTGTGAAAGAGATGTAAGACTTCGTATTTCAGGGTTTAGACCAATCTGTAACTGTTATGATTTAGGATGAAACATTAGTTGAGAACAGAATACCCATCATCTGCCTTCTGCAGGCTTAGTACACATTCCTTGGAGTCATCTGGCCTGGACTGCTCCTGCTGGAGGCTGGATATGTACTAGCTAGTCCATGCCTCTGATCCAGTCTGGCACTTCCTACTTTATTCTGGCTCTTCCCCCCCTCCTCCCTTTTACCAGGGAACAGAAAGTTGTTTTTCCTGCAGTGTTCCTTTTGTTCCTGAACACCTGATTTTATGCACAGACTGGTGGAAACAAACAGAAAATAAGACTATCCTGCACCATGATATCTCTGGAGCTAGCACGCTCCAGAACAAATTGTGATTGTCATTTTCCTCCTCTATTACCCATTCTGCTTGCCATGTATCCTTGTATTCTAAATAATGCATTTGCCACCATTCTCTGTACACCTCCACAAAGACTATCTCCATTTGCTTGCCCAACTGCCTTGATTTCCCTCACCCCAATGAAAAGTTTGGGTTTCAAACCTCCAGTCACCAACACCTGCTTGAAGAGAAAGGCATAAGCAGCCATAACATCATTCGTTTTCATACTGTATGACCCAGCACTCCCTTATTTGGGTCTTTTTTTCTAGAAGGGTGCACAAAGCTCTGGGATAGATCGCGGTTCCATTGTGCATGTACATTATTCTCACCCAACCTTCAGTACTATGTTTATTTTAGTACTCCCTGCTGTGGGTTTAAATCACAGGGACAATTTTGCTTGCCATGTAGCTCAAACTAAGTCTGTTATGCAGCAGAATAGATTAATTGAGTATACTATTTTTATATCTTCAAGATCATTGTTCTTTTAAATATCACGATTTCTAAATATATTACCGATGATGATTGATATGTCTATTTTCCATACAGTGTAACACAACTTAATGGAGTCATAAGACCTCTGCCAACACATTAAAGGATTTGGAATCCAAGTAACTCTTAGATTACTGACATCCATGTCTCCTACCACAAGTAATCACAAACGGTGGTGGCAGCTGTGATATAAATCACGACAGTATCTCTCTCTATCTGTCATTGCTATAACTAGGTTCCAGGAAAAGGGAATCTGTCTACAAGCAGGGGAAATCCACAGCACTCGTACCTAGAGATCTCAGGCCCAACACTTTAATTGCAATAGCAGTATTAAACTACACAATAATTTGTTTGGAAGTGAAAAATTCCTTGTATTTTGCTTTTAAGACATCCTGCAATACTAGCTCTGTCCTCATGCTCCTCTGCATGATAGAGGTTACCTCCACGTCAGAACTGCACAACTGTGTCAGCTCTTCACCATCAGCTCTGATAGTGATGACGTTCAGGAGGACAGTGCATCTAAAGTTTGAGACTTCTAGGTAACCTGAGGTTTTAGATAACCTTATTCCTTCAGATACTTTTGATGCCTCAGGAGGTTGGAACTTCCACCAGTAAGTGAGTGTAGTTCAGGTCAAAGGATTTCTCAAAACAGAGGTGGGAAGTCTCTGCTGATTTGGACCAGGTTTATTCAGGTTTCAGCAGCAGCATTGCAGATTGCTGTTGCTCATGGTTACTGCTACACATCGTTGTCTGAACTGGTCACTATCCACCTTAGATGAGGGAACTGGTCTTATGTCGAAAATAATACGTGGTGAAAAGGAAAATCCCTTGAAGAGCAAAGGCATCACTTCTCAGTTCTACCACTCTTCAATTGCTGACATACAATCAAAAGCTCAACATTTACAAATTTCAAGCCAAGATAAGGGCTCAACTCCAGCAGCACTGGTGAAATAGCTCTACTTTTCACTCCCTTCAAGGCTGACAGCATGAGACTCTCTGGTGCATGGAGAAGTAGAGATCAAACCTCCAAAGAAAAGCTATCAGTTCTGTTTTGTTTTACTCCCATCACTATAACATGTCTTCTGCTCACCTCTGTGCTCTGTGAAGAGCTCCTGAGGACAGACTACATCCCTACCCACAACCGAGTGAGTAAGAGCACTACAGGGGGCCCTTACCCAAAGTGCTCTAAACTCTTGCTGCACTGCCAACAAACCCTGTGGGAGGAGAGGAGTCACTCCAAAGAACACAAAGGCTATTTGAAAAGGATTTGGATGTTGATTTTGACAGAAGGAGAAGAGCTTGTCTCTGACTCATCTTAAATTGCAGACAGTAATTTAAAGAATGGTTTAGCTACACTGTGCACTACATTCTGCTGGGAATGAAGCACTCTGCTCATTGTGATCTTGATACCATCTGAGTCATTAGAAGTGGTTGCCATGGATGAACCCATTTCAGGCCTCAAAATATAAATTTCTCTGGACAAAGTGGCTGTGAGTACTGCTCCAGTAATTTCATATTTGGATTCAATAGCTGAAATGAATCATGAAATTTTCTACACTGTCACACATTAGGAAGAAACTGTAAAATGCTGATAAAATGCCAAAATGAAGGCAAGGGGATTTAAAGGTCATTCTGTCAGCCTTTTTTATCTGGTGAGGATTTTAGATTAAGCTAATTACCATATTACCTGAACACTTAATATGCTGTGCAGAATTTGGTAGTGATTCTGGTAATAAGCTGAGTACACAATCATATCTATAAGGTCTCCAAACATCTTCAACACTCAGGTGAAAGCAGGTTTAATGGATCCAGTGCATGATGGACTGGAAGATGCAGGTTTGATTTCTAAAACAAATGACCTGTTGAGAGTTTTCCCCTGTTTCTTGTTATTGTCTCCATTTAGACAGTGACCTCATGAGAGAAAAAACAAGTCTAAGCGTGCACTGAGCGCAGCCAATACGGTTGGGTCTCTGGGAAGTACTGTAATATAAGGAACAACTAATACCATGTTTTCGAAGCTGGAGAAGCTGAGGATCACTAGTGTAAGCATATCAGCAGGCTTTGGACTTAAGAAAGAAGGGTTAAGCTCTCCTGCCTTTTTGTGCCTCTATTGGTTCACCTTCTTTCATTCTATAAAAAAAAGATGAATCATTAGAACATAAGTTAGCTTTGGTATAAAAAAAAATTTAAAAAATTGAAAGAAACAACTGAAAGGAGAAATCAACTGATCATGAGTTTAGATAAACCTATAATGTTTATTTTATTCTAAACTATTGGATCAGTCATTCATGGAAGAAGGAACCAGCATTTTGGGTACCTACACTAAGCCCTGCACAGATGCCTGCGTTTCAGTTACCCATATCCTTACTAAGGTGCCCTGGGCATTCACTGTGTTCAGAGGAGGAAATATTTCTCGTTTCTCTTTCTTCTGTTTTGACATGAGGTGCTATCCTTATCTGAATACTAGTATTTGGGTTTATGTAATACTTTGGGGGTGTTTCTCAAAAACTTCTTGAGGAGTTGTCTGCAGACATCCAGTTCCAGAAGTCAGTCTTGTTGACACCTGTTTATTTATTCGTATGAATGGATATGTAATTATAAGGCTGTAAGAATCGCACTGTAAGGTGCAAGGAGGTATCATTCAAAATTAACAAATACTTATTTCGGTGTATGACATGGCACACACCTTTTTATTTTTTTTTTGGCTACACTCCTGCCTCTTTTACTCTTCTTTACACTTCAGATTGTACTACCTTTGGTGTTCTCTGGGCTGCTCCAAACCAATTTACATGTACCTTGGAATTTGATCCAAGCAGTAGGTTATTCTTTTATTTTGAGAGACATGCATCAACACAGATGCTAAATCAATATTAAACTAACCTTCTTTATTGCAATTACAAATCCCATGGCATAAAGCTTTGGGCAAGAATATTAGAAAGCAAAAGGAAATATATAAACCCTAGCCAAGAATCTATGCCACACAAGTGGCTTAGCCATATTCTTACTGACTTCAGCGGTATAAGATCAGGCACAGAGTGTATCTAATATATAGAGACAGGGCTCATGGCTTTAGTCCTATTCCCATGTTTTTGTAAGACATCCTGTTCAAACATTTCTTTATGAAACAGAAGACTCATGGTGTTAGCAGTTTACTCTTCTATGAGCAGATGACCCATAACTTTGGCAGTTGTGTAGATCATTTCAAATTAAATAGGGAAGCTGCTGCAATTAATCATTTGCAATAAATAAAACCAGTGAAAACTAGTGATTGGTTGAGGATTTTGATTATTTCTACAGTGGCTGTACTTATTTGTGTATTGAACTTTGCAATAATTACTATTATTTGTTGGCATGGGTTATCCTTCCTGTGTTATTCATAGTCTTATTCACTAATTTTTCCTACTTCTACAACCAGTACCTGCTGCCTCCAAGAGGAAGATTTTCACATGGAAGAGAAAGCCTAACTTAAAAATTCTCTTCTTTTTTTTTTTCTTTTTTCTTTCTTCTCCTTTTTGTATTGATTGCAATGAAAATCCCCAGCATATTCCTTTAGAAGGAAATCTTAGACTTTATGTATTCAACACATTGTGTGGAACTATTTCAGAGCTTTGGGTCATGAATGGCTTATTTCCATTAAAAGTAATGGTGTTATTCCTGGCGATGTGAGCTTGCGTGATTTTGCTCACAAGTAGAGATCTGCCTATACATATAAATCAGCTCCTGCAGTTTCAGGAGAGCAGAGGAAGAGGAGGAACAGCTCGTCTCTAACTTCTAAGCTATGCTGGCAATTTACTTCTGCACTCTCCACTGCTGAGATTTCCATTGTTGTTTTTAGTTCTATTGAACTCAGGATTAAATTGAAGGAAGCAATTTTGAAACCTGGCCTTGGGGGCCTCAAAGGCAAGGTTGTGGGGAGAGCAGCTCATAAATAGACTGCAGGCTGGGGTCTGCCGGGAAATGCACACCTGCCACAGAAAAGCACGATTAGCGCTGGCTCAACAAGCCTCATTTGCAACATGTCTGGGAACCCCTCCTTGCCCTCTGCTAATCAGGGCTTAACTTGTGAAGAGGTGAAAACAGCCTCCCCTCAGTGCATTCCTCATTGCTTTTATTTTTAATTTTAAGAAATTGCAAATGCAAACTCTCCCTGATGCCACAACGGGCAGAGTCCATCCTTACACAAAGAATGGATCTAACCTGCTGTCTTCATCAAGGCTTGAAAGAGCCTAGGGCTGGGAAAAAAGTGTAACGTTTGGCTTTTTGCCCAGAAAATAAGACCCTCGAAATGGTCACGTGCGCGTATGCACAGATACACACACACACACACTTACAGAGAGGTCTCGTGGGAAAAGGAGATGGAGGAAAAAAATATGCTTTTCTGCAAGGTTAATTGACTATAAGGTGAACTTCATCTGAGGACAGCCCCTTGTGCTGAATGCCTCCATTTCAGATTCTGTTGGAATAGATGGTGCACAAAAAATAACTATGCAGCAGGAATAAGTGCAACACATGGGAGAGCTGGTTTTTACAACTGGGCCCTAATAAACAGCAAGCAGGGCTCAGTATCCACTGTAGCTTTCCTTTCCAGGAGCACTGGATGCATCACACCCTGTGCTGATGGCAGCAAGGTCTGCTAAGTGCTGGGCACCTTTGAAAATAAGAATCAATGTGTAGGTGGTCAAATATGGACCTGGGGCCTCTAATGCAAGGCTCTCAGTCAAGATCACCAAAACTATTTAGAAACCCAGCTCACACTGATTTTCAATGAAAAAGTTGCTACACTTGAAGATACAAGCCCTCAACTTTCAGGGGGGGCGAACCATGATGGTGTGATTATATCACCATATTAAATCAATTGTGAGCCCTAGGTAGATTTCAGGAGAGGTGATTCACCGATATGTGTTAGCTTATAGTTTAAAGTCACTAGGAGGAACTCTGAAAGCTTGTCCTTCCATAATGCCTTCTGATGGAGCTTAGTATCCTTTTTTTGTGGTGCGCTGCTTTACTTTAAATAGTCACTTGGTTTCCCTGAGTTCTTCTCTTTTTCTGACAAAGCAATAGAGAACAGTGGGAAGAGGGATGGACTGTTGTGGGCAGGAGGAGAAGCCCTGCAAGACCTGATCTGAACACCCTCAGGAGGTTAACACAGATCCTGACACTTCAGCTGTCAGCTTTGCTCTTAGTATTTTCCTAAGTCACTCATTGCTGGAGTGCTGTGCCTGGCTGCTTTCATACCATGAGCAAAAACCAAAAACTACAGGGAAGGGTTCAGTGTGGCAAGCAAACTCACGGAGTGTGAGTCAGGTTTGGGTCCAAATCCTCATTGTATGGCGAATGAAGAGCTGTTCCCAAGGTAGTGTACACCTCAAAATACAGGACCTTGTCCCAGTGCTACGCTTACTCAACTATGGGATCTCTAGATCAGAGCAGAGTCCCACTCGCACAGCCTGGGAAAAGCAAGACTGAGCACATGTCCTTACAGTTGTTTGTGAAAGCTATTGACAATGGGTCAATGCTGTTGACTATGAGTCAGTACTTCACTACTTAAGTCTTTTTGAAAGTTAGCATCACAAATATGGGCTGTTGTGAAAAGCCAGGCTCTAAGAGGAAGCACTGAAGATTCATACTCAGCTTTAGAAAACAAAGATTAATTGTTATTTATAAAACAGAAGTACCTGGAGATCTCAGCTGGACTCAGGGTCTTGTTTTAGTGGCTCCTCTCCACTTCCCCTCTCCTGCATCTCACAAAATACACCTTCCACTAGTATGAAAGCACTACTGAGGATGCATTGTTTTATGGCCAAAGCCTAATCCTTCAGGAAGACGATTCTGGCCACTGTCTTATCATCCAAACATCATTTGCCTTGATTTCAAGTTTCATCCGATCTGCAGATGGATTAACAAATTGCAAGGTCCAGTAATTATAATGGGGAAAATGTCCAACAAACCTCTTTGCTTCTAAAGGTTGTAGGAAGAAGAAAAAGAAATGGAAAAAGCATCAGCTCAAAATATGTCCTCTAAGGACCACATTAAAATTTATAGATTAAAAAAAATATATCATGTATCAAAACGAAGCCAAATCAGCAGTTTTGGCCTTGCTTCTCTAAGCAGAAAGGCTTTGCTGTTTGACTTCTCCTTGGCTGCCTTTCTAGGCCCGCAATTCACAGCTGTATTGAAGCGGAGCAGGTCCAATAATGCCATTTGTTTTCCACTTAAAAAAAGAAAAAAAAAAAAGGAGAGAAAAGGGGACATATAAATGGATCATAGAAGAAGGGGGCCATTAGCAGACATTTAGTCTGACCATGGCTGGAAGCGCAGATGGTTCTGAGGAACACAGCCAACTTGGCGTTTATATAAGCTATCTTGTATCTCCCTCTTTTTTTCCTACACTGGCACTCAGATTGATTAAGAGGTCAAATAAAGGCTGTTTCAGTGTGAGAGTGTGCATGATATATGACAAAGTTCTGTCTCACAGTTAAAGCTTTCGAAATAGCATAAAAGACAAATCAATGTGTAAACTAATTCTCAGCCTGTTTCAGTCTTTTCTTCCTGAAAGTCATATGGACCTCTCTGTTTTGGTTTTTTTGCCTTTTCTTTTTCTTTTTCAAATAACCTGATGAAAAATATTTGGAGAACTAAGTGAAGAAAACCAGGCAGAGCAGTGGAATGTGAACACAAAGAGATAGAATAGGAAAGGCATTTTTAATAAAGCAGGTGAAAAAGAAAAAAAAATCTGATTTATTCAATAGACATAATAAATATTCTTTAACAAATGTCTTCTCTGAAGTGGAAAAAAATAAAAAATCAAAGTAGGAAGGTCTTCTTATCTTACTGTTTCCCACGTGGTGCTATCTATTGGTCTCTTTGCAAAGACAAAATTTTGACTCTATGAAAGAAAATGGAAATTTGATGAAGGGGATGTCTTGTACAATAACAAAAGTAATGATCTTTATATGAATCTAGGCACTTACTATTTTGATCCATTATGGTGTTTAGATATCTGATATCTGTCTGGTGCCTATATCATAGGCTTCTAATGGAGAAACCTTCTCAAGACCTACTTGGTGACTTGCTTGACTCTGAAACTTTCTGGACATAGATCTTCTCCACTGAACTTCAGACACCTTAAGGTGGTTCAGCATCTGAAAATCAGGCAAAGCTAGGAGATTTATTAAAGGCAGAATCCCACCCCTAAGTACATCTAAAGATTTGAGTTTGAACCAGAGCTCATGTTGCAATAGCTTAAGCAGGCTGACTGAAGTCCTGCCTGCACTTTTGATGCTTAATTATCCCAGGTGCCACAGGGATGGATACATAGAAAACAGATGGAGAGGTATTCCTCAGCATCTGAAGATAAGCAGATCAGCTAGACCAGGTTCTGTAGATCTTGTTTGAATAGTTAATCACAGGAACACAGAGATGAAGAGAACCACATGGGTCACTGAGCCCAGGTCTGTGATATTTTCTCATTATGATTTACAACCTGGATAGTATCAAGAGCATGCCAGGTGCTTCATATAGTCAAACAGTCTGACAAGCTGGTATTTATTTTGGAGCCAAAAGAGGCCTGCCTGTTTCATGAATCAGGTTGTTGTTATTTTTTATTTTGAGCCTGGGATGTTGCTTATCATTTTATTCATACAATACTTTGTGGGGTGCTACTTTTGCTTTCCTCCATCACTGTTGTCTGTGAATCATGTCCTAGTACTTTAATTTAAGAACCAAAATTGTTAAAGCTTTCTTCATGGCTTTACTTGGCCTTGAGCGTATTTTACTTTGGGCTATTTAGAGATAGCTACAGATATATACAGCTAGTGGAAATTACAAATAAGTAAAGTTGCATGTCATATGTGCTTTAAGCACACCTATATATGTTCCTCAAATTTGTACATTCTTTGAATACATATATGCATATAACATAAAAACTTAAAATTCTAACTTAATGGGAATTGTCCTGCTACCTAAAGGAACCAATTTTTACTTTTCCAGGCACAAAACCAGAAGACAACAGATACACCTTTTGTAGCTGGGATTATTAATGCAGTTTAATCACTCTGACTATGCATGAAAGAATCAATGGGAGCCTGAAGCTTAAATTGGTGACCAAAGTTCTTATTTATTGAATGTGAGTTTATATGATAAATCCACATTGTTATGTCTGCTTTAAGGAGCAGTATGTCCCAGAGTTTGACATATTGGTATAAGTTTCTCTATAAATATCCCACAGGAAGCAACTGTAGATTATTTTAGAAGCATTTATTAGACTGTGGAAAGTTAACATTATTGAGTAGGCAAATATTTTTCGAAAGGTGCTCATATAAAACTGTACTAAAAGATTCAGAAATGAACAGTAGATATTTTAAGCTAGGTACTGACAGAAGCAACATCTGACAAGGATAAGGATATCAGTAAAAGCTGTTCTTTACACTATACCATCCACTTATCTGTTTTAGTTGGTAACAGTCAGATTATTGACTATTAGCAATTTTGTAAATTATTTATGAGTGTGCCCTTAATAAAAAGTTTTTGTTCATACAATTTGCATATGAAAAGATCCCACTGATACATAAAGTGCCCCAAGGGTTCACTGGGCAATTTTTCCTAGCAATGAAATGTCTTTGAAATCCAGCTGAGAAACCAATGAAAACCACTTTGTAGGTACAAATAAGCTTCTGAAAATTGACACAGAATGGGGAA
>VZZY01016024.1:41997-57516 GCA_013400335.1 Eurystomus gularis
GTCTCCAGCCAGACTTGACACCATTGATCACCACTCTTTGGGCTCTATTGTGTAGCCAGTTCTTCATCCATCCCACTGTCTGTTCTTCTACCTCACACCTCCTGAGCTTGCTCATGAGGATGTTATGGGAAACTGTGTCAAACGCCTTGCTAAGGTCAAGGTAGATTACATCCACTGGTCTCCTTGCATCTACCCATTCAGTCACGATATGGTATTGTTCCTGAGCTGAGCAGGCAATCTGGTGCTAGCTGAGCAACAATAATCATTGATTCACAATGCTGCCTGAAGTCAATCTTGAAATGTCAAGCCAAAGTAGCTTCTATGAGTACATCTCATTAGGAGAGGACGGCACTGACTGAATTCTCCAGTTCTTGGTCCACCAGTCCTTCATCCGTGGAGCCTTCTAAGGCCTAACTCCCCGGACCTTGGATATATGTATACTCTGGGACTGATTTTTTTGCAGGGAAATCCTGGTCTGATCATCTACAGAGATGTTTTCCTTTCAAAGATGTCATCCATAGTGTAGTGCCATTCTCAGTGCTTAGATCTCAGCCAGATGTGTAATCTGCACAGGTAACACCATCCAAGCACATGGTGAGCAATGAGGAGCACAGGCATGAGCAGAGAATTCAATCCATCCCTGGGATAACAGGCTCCATTGGGCATTCCTTATAACACCTGAAGCTAGGGTGTTCACTAAGTGGTCTGCTGCCCTGGATGATGGAAATCTAGGCTACATACAGGACTTTAACCTGAGTCCTGGGAGAGCCAGTGATCCAAAAAAAAGATAGAATAATTACAATTATCAAATTCTGATTGTGTTTCCTCTCCTATAAGTCTATAATTTCAAGCATAGTGAGATTTTTAATGGATGTTCTCAACTTAGTGCTTTGTTCTAGCCCTCTGTTTTTAAGCTGTTTAAAAACAAATAGTCTCCAGAAAGACAAGACTGAAGCAAAATACTAAATCGATCACAGGCTCCTTTCACCAACATGACAGGTGAAAAGAGGGGTTTTTTTCAGAGTGTGTCCCTTGCCTTTTCTTTTTCTAACTACCAGTACAGACTAGGTACAGTGTCTTTTGCCTTCCAGCTGTTTGGAAGCAAGATTTCCGAACAATAGTCACCCAATGCATCCTGATTGGAAGCACATCATTTTAAAGATGTTATTCTGTATTTAGTAGATCCACAAAAGGAAAGCACACGCTGCTTCCCATGGGTCAACTAAATGGTCAGGTGGGATTTTTCCCACCAAATGTCAAGTGTGTAAGTTTTGTTGTCTGTTTGTCAGTGTTCAGTAATGAAAGCACCTCTAAAAAGAAATGCAAGGTATCTTAAGGTTATTGCTGGGACAAGCAGGATAGTTCTCCTGTTGCAGTGGCCAAGGTCTGTAGATGGACCTCAGTGATTTACTGTGGAGTATCTGAGATTATTGAAATGAACCAGAATTGTAAATTTCAAGAAAAAAAATTACAAGTTGTAGCTTATTATGCTTTCAGGACCCGGGAAAATAATGGGAAATCATCAGGATTATTATCAACTTATTAACGCCTAAGACAGGAAAATGTCTTGTCCTACATTAGCATTTTACCCTGCATTAATTGCCGTGAGTTAGGTGAGACACAGCTCCCCTTCCCTTCTCATGAAGAAAGACCTGTTCTGCTCTCTAGCCTGATTTTTGTCCCAGATTCAGAGGCTGCAGGCAGAAGCTGCCAGACTGTGTTATCTCCCTTTCCAGATCTGATTCCAAATTAAAGGCCTCTTCATTGATAACAAGTCACTCACTAATTTTAGCAAAAATGCAAAATGTATCAAATCCCTACAGACCCTGCTCTGAGAGAAGAATGAATTCAGCATTTTATGGAGCCAGGCTCCCTTCCCCCATCCTGCTCATACTCACATCTCTAACACGGAGACCTCTGGTTCACCTTTGAATCACTTATGTTCTCTTCACCGTAGCAATCAGCTCAGTCCTACATAAAGTGTAAAGTGCTGACATTTTCAAGCAGCCTAATGTTTCTTGCAGTCATCTAGCAGCCTTTCAAATGCAGAATCCTAGATGCCCTTGCTTTTCTTAATCAGCTAGCAGTGAAAAAGAAAAATAGAATAAAAAGACCTTGTACATCCTCTTGTCCCTTGTCCCCTCCACCCTGAAATTTACTGTCTGTCCAAACTAATGCCCTCACATCCTTCCCATTATACATATGTGGTGAGAACACTATTATTGTAAACCTCAACACAACTCCACCGATTCACACTAAGGGAAATAAATTTAATTCACTCAGCTTCTCATCATCTTACAGCTCCTTTAGGGCTAATCATCTGTGTTAACTTTCTCTGGAGTCTTTCTAATGTCTAAGTGCTGCCGACTATTTTGTAGCCAAAATACGTGTGGCAAGAGGACAAATTGCCCCACAGCGGATTGCTTTTCTACAACAGTGGTTTTACTATTAAAGAGAAAAGAATCAGGTTTGGAATGGTGTTGTTTTAAGACTTGGACGGCAGGTTATGTGGCTGACTGTAACAGCTTCATACAGCAATTTGCAGTCAATTTTTCTTTCCTGAAAAAAATATACAGTATTTATGCATCCATATAAACTTTGATGTCTATTCAAAAGCCACAATGATCCCTTTGGTTTTAAGGAGAATGATCCTTTTCTCAGCATCCCAGTTTCTTGAATTACCAAATTTTAATAGCTAACTAGTTTGCTTTTGCAGACTGTAATAATTACACTCTCCAGTAGCAAGACTTGAATGCTGATAAAAGGATACTCCTAATGCCTGACTTCAAGCCTGACTGAAATGTGCCTTTTAGAGATGTTACACAACACAGACACACATTTGTTCAAGGTTGTGCATTCAAATTCTTGTTCTTCCACAGGTTTACTGTGTGCTCCTTAGCAAGGGCTTTCTATCTTTAAAAAACTGCTGACTGTATTTTTCTTTCCTTTACTGTCTGCTTAACATCCTCTGAGGGGCATGTGTTTACATTAAGCTGTGAATTGCACACTGCAGAAATCAGCAGAATTTATTTTCCTGCGTGTTGCCCCCACACCTACTTCAGCTTTCTTTCCCTTGACCTTTCTTATTACCCTTTTTGATCTTAAGGGCCTCAATCACTGTGGAGAGTTGAGGTCCTAGGATAAAGCCTTGTCCTCCAGCCTTTTCAATCCTGTTCATTCCTTGGTGGCAAGTGCCACTTAGACCTTCCTGTGTGGTATGCCACCACCAGTATTCAGTCTCTATGGCAAAACCAGAACTTGCCACCTACCCATTTATCTTCTTCCCTTCTTACTTTTCCTCCTGGTTTCTAGGCCCTAAGAGGAATACTTCTTTAATGGACATTTATTGGGTCTAATTTCAGACATTTGCTCTGAATTCCCCTCTGAGAGAGCCCATCACTTTCTCCTCTGAGTTTACGTAGAGTCTGGGGAGATGAACCTCCTACTTTGGGCTAAATTCAAATATAGTGATTAACAACTCATGGGATATCATCAGTTTTCTAGCAGACCAAGCTGGAAAAAGATTTCCTTTACTAGAAATCTGATAATTCCTGTTTATTTTCCAAGTTTTTTAAGGAAAACAAAATGAAAAGCTATACTAACACAAATGTAGAAGAGGTGTTTTCCTGCAACAAATGAGGATATATCTCTGCTTTGCAGGATGAAAAGGATTTCCAGGTTCTGTGCAGAGAAAAGACCTGGGTGTAACATCGCTTTCTGCTCCAGCTCTCCTGTTTTTGGTGGAGGGAGCACTTTCACACAGATCCCTCCATTCTGGAAATGGAGCAACAAAGACTGGGAACAGTTTCATCAAGGTCAGCTGCTTTCAGAGGGACATAGCTGGAGAGATGCAATATTTACCTCCACTTCTCCATCACTCACCAGTTGCCTCAAATTTTTTGCTTCCCTTGCTTCACTTTTGTTTCAATATGTATTTTGTGGACCAAAAATGAGCTCCACATATGGAAGAAGCGGTTTCTTCCAGTTAATCACATTGCTCCTATCTAGTGGTCTTGATCTGGCTTTGCCTTTAACAACAAAATATCTGTGTGGGGGCTGAAGAAATTTTGAAAACTGAAAAGCCTCAGATTTACGAAGTAGCATTTTTCTCTGGAAGTCACAGAATTCCCAACTTGTTCTCCCTATAGAGCTGGGCTGACAGGGCCAGCAGGAGCTAAGACTGTGACCCAGTCATGGTTCTCAGTATCTGCTCCTTCTCTCTAGAGGAAGAGTTGCAAAAGCAGACAAAGTATTTGCGTTTCAGACAGCAAACTCCAAATCTGTGGCAACTGGCATCATGTATGCCTTTCATATTTCAGTCGGCAATCCTTCTCCTTATATCTTCTGTTAGGAAATGAAAGAGTGACTAAAATCATGACTAAAAGATGGGCAGCTAAAGTGAGGATCAGCTATTTAGCTTAGATGCAGAAAAGCTGTCCGCATTTCTATCATGTGAAAGGCACATGGTAACAGAGGTAGGGTTTGTTCTTCCTTCTTCACCCAGTGTAGCTCTACAGCTTTATCCTTTTCCTCTTGCAATATCCAGATGATGCCAGTGCTGCTCTAGGTGCCATTTCAGCTTTTTATAACTTCAGACACACAGATTATCTCCCCAGCATCCTGGGGAGAAAAAGGTTTAAAAAATGTACTTTCCAGTCATTAGGTTCGATCTATTTCAGTAGAAGTACTGAGGGGAAAAAGAAAGGCAACAATGATTGCATGGCAGTGCTGTGGAGGATTATATTTTGCTAAGCCTTCCAGGAAAATAAACCTCAGATAAACAAGAATGCTTTATGGAGGTATAAGGCTCTTTTGTCACCAATCAATGATATTTTGGCTTGCTTTGATTTCTTCACTGCCTGTCTCCATCTTCAGCTAGATGTATCATTCTGAGTAGTTTTGCTTTTTTTTGGCCTCTTTGTCTATTGATTTAACTAAATTAATAGCACATCCACCAGAATGTTGTCTTCCCCTGTTTTTTTATATTTGTTTTGCTATTAAAATCATGCCTCATGCTTGGTGGATCTGTTCTAGGGTGATGGAAGGAAAAGAAAGGTGAAAACAGAAATGTGTGGATTGAAATGGTTTGGAAGAATTGTTGGGATACGAGGAAGGAGGAGGGAAGCCAGGAACTAAGTTTGCATGAGAAAATACCTTGAAAGGCATGCCACCACCTGCTATTTCTGGTATTTTTTTGAATAGTAGCTATTTGAAGATAGTTAGCCAGAATCTGCATTCTGAATGGGAGAAGTAAAGAATGTGAGGCAGCCCATCTAATTTCTGAATCATCATCAGAGCTGGAACACCTGTTCTCTCCCTTTCTCCATTAACTAAGAGGACAGTGGCTACACTCCTTATTTTGGCACCTCAGCTTAGAGGCTAGCGCTGTCTGGAAGGCATCCCAGACTATGTTTTCTTTTCTATCTTTTTCCACTTGTACTTCTGCAACTGTACAAGTAGGATCACGAATGACTTAAATGTGCTGAAAATGAGGTCTTACAAGGACAGGCTAAAAGTCCTGTCAAGAATCATTATCATTAGAAACTCAAATAGCTAAATTACACTAGTCCGTCCTCAGCCTTCAAGCCAATGGGAAATTGGCATTGAGGGTGAGGATTTGCTTGGAGCTGTGAAAAAATATGGGCCCATATCAAATATCCTTCCTTTAGCCGATCCTTTATCTTTCCAAGTCATTATCTCCCCACTGGGGAGGAGGCTGGCTCCTGAACTCGTTGTCCTGCACCCCAAAATCTCATGTTCAGCCACTTTGACACAGACCTGCATGCTTTCAGATATTACATTATTAATATTTCATTGCTGAGACTATAGGTCTGCATTGATAGGGTTTATGCCACTTGGTCAGGGAGGAGCCTGGGAACTGCTCGGTAACCTTAGGGGGCAGGACATGAAACAGGAGGACAAGCTGTGTGCTTAAGATGGTCAAGTATTTTCTGGAAGAAGACTTCTCTACTTGAAAATGTTGATTCAAGTTCATGAAATGTGCCTTGAGAAGGTTTTGATTTCATTGGACATTTTCATTTGCATCAGGTGGGACCGAAGGTAAAATATGTGCTCCAGGGAATTACTACATCATTTACCTCACAAGAAACCAAGGTCTGTGAGACCCAGGTGTACGGAATAAGCATGAGTGTAGTGCAAAAAATGTTCTCTTCACCCAATAGGACAAAATCTCTACCATATAATGGCCTGTAAGAGAGCAAAAAAACCTGTACTGTTTCCAGATACAACACTTTAAAAGTTCTGCTGTTGGAATGAATCAATATCAACTGAACTACCACTAGTAATATTAGCAACCATAACCTTTTTGATTTCTGGCAAGAGTTCATTGCATGAATATAAAGCATAAGCTTGTGGAAAGATAGAACAGTGGCTCAGTTTCTATTAAAGTCCTCTTTGTCCTATAGCACAGATAGAGTTCATATGGATAGCTAACATTGCTGTAAAATATGAGAGATTGTTATGAACAGAGCATCAAATGATAGAAAATACCAGTTAGAATAATTACATTATCATATTTTTATATGGAAATCATTTTCCAGGCAAATGTTGCCTGTTTGGAGAAGTTGAAAACAACTCTAAATACATCCTTCTGTATGTCATGGAACAAAACAATTTTAAAGTTTAAACCCCGTTATTTTAGAAGAGCTATTTATTTCAAGTAGGTGGCAATTTTCTTCTCCTCCCCCAGCCCACAGATTTCAGTAGCTATTCACCTCTCACAATTTTCATCTAGCCTGTTCTTTAGAAACCAATTCCAACCTTTAAAGTAGTCATCTATTTCCAATGGAAATCTTCACATCCTGCTCTTTAAGTTGCTTTTGAAACTCTTAATAAATTGCATCAGGTTGTAGAGTTAGTAATGACACTAAATAGTGGAGAGCTTTCACGAAATGTTCTGAACCTCAATTCTCCTCTCACCCTTTCTTTTGTCCACTGCTCCCTGCATTTTTGCAGAATTTCAACAATTGCTCATTCAAGAGGAACAGATGCCTTTATTCTCCCGCAACAGGATTTAGGAAATTTGCCAGATAAATGGGTATGAGGAGGGACATGTAAACAGGGTCAGCTGAAGTAGAATTGGATCTTGAAAGAGCAGTAAATAACTCTCACAAAGTACTTCTCTGGCAAGAATAATCTCTTCAGGGAGAGAAAGAAGAAATCAGAAGGTGACTTTATGTTACTGAATTTACCTCCTGCTTCTGCTTCACAGTCAGTATCTGCAGTGAATTTGACATCTTTGAAAGCTAGGTAGGGTATCACAACACTGCTATATGCTCTGTAGGTACACTCCTTGTAAAAGTGCTGGAGATGTGAGGTGGCCTCAAAGGGTGGGAGATCAGGATTCATAAACTTTTTTGTTTGCCCAAGCACCTGGCGTAGACTCTGGAGCTGCTGGCTGAGAAATGTGTTGAGATTATGTTGGTCAGGGCATTTCTGGCTTCTGGAACGGAGAGCCCCCAACATAAAGAAAGAGAGGAGAATTCCTCAGGCTGCATTTGATTGCAAGTTCCTGCAACCACGGAGCCCATAAGACTGTGTAAGATGAACACTCAGGAATGTGGTATCAGATGAGGGAAATTTGTATTAGGATGACTATATCCTGCATCAAAAGGATATAGAGGCATCATAAAAGAAACAAGTGTCCTGAAAAAATCATTGTGGTCATGTAGGTACTCAAGTGACAACCCAACATTGTCACTAAGAGGGCAAATGCAATCCTGAACACCTAAGCAGAGAATTTACCAAATACAGCAGGGAAGCAATGTTTCTTGGTGTGCTATGAAACCATTAGTGGAAGATGATATCGTTGTGCTGGTTTCCACACTTCAGAAGAGGATGTGGGTGTATCAGAAAGCATTCAGAAAAAAATTCCAAACATGATTTAGAACAAGAAAAACCTGCCTCACCATGAGAGATTTAAGAAATTAAATCCATTCAGTTTATCCAGGAATAGATTAAAAGGTGACTTGATCATAGTCTACAAATATCTCTTTGGGGGGGAGATTTTAGAAAGCAGACAATTCTGTAATTGGGTAGAATAAATCTTAATGAGATTTGGTAGTTTGAAACAAAACTATTGTGAACTCAGAGTAGGAATATGGTATACGTTTTTTGACTGTGAAGACAACCATTGAAGCAGTTTAACTGGGCATATGGAAGACTCTCTGTCACTTGAAAATGAGCTAAAGATAAACTATTATTTAAACTCAATTAAGTGCTTGGTGCAGATGTAGCTAGCACAGTTTTGTGGTCTAGTGTTATGCACACCAGATTAGATGGCTATGTTGGTCTCTTCTAAATTACAGTTCCTCATTAATCATTTCTGTATCAAAGGGATACTTCTTCAGAAAGGGCAGGATTTACTCTGAAGACTGCAATTAAGAACACTACATTATCACCTATTTAATTCTATTGGAACATAAATGAGCTATAAAATTTAAAAGGCTTTAAGAAATAAAACACTCTGCACTTCCCAAGGCTTGCTATTTCTACCCTGAATAACCAATGTTCACAGATTCATCCTCCTAGATTTTAGCCATCATCAGCCATCTAGCCTTGCTATGGAGCTTCATTTTCAGAAACACTACTGTGGGAAACCATCCTTCTCTTCCTTTGCTGTGATCTGGAATTGAACCACTATCGCCTCTGACCTGAGGGGACAAAGGGAGTGTTGGAAAGCAAGGCAAAATAATTAGGGCATGCTCTAGTTTTGATTGTTTTCTTGTTTTAAAGCAGCCTTTTAAAGAACCTCATGAGTAACATAGAAAAATAACAACATTGCCATCTTCTGTGTCAACTTGTCTATAGGGATGCTAGTCACCTGACTGATAAAATCCATTGACGAAAACTTACAGGCCTGCTGTTGTGAGATCATTAGTGATGTGAGGAAGAAACAGAAGTATTTTATGTGAGCTCTGCACCACTGCTGTAATTGTAAAGAGCTGAGGAAAAGCAAACCAATGCACATCCATTGGTGATGGATATGCTCATCCTTGATCAGGATCCTGCAGGCCACAACAAGCCACTGAGATCGGCAGAAGTAGACACGGGTACTTCTGGTTCTGAAATATAAACCTGGTCTTGCTAAAGGAATTACTTGCATCATCAACAGCTTGAGAACTCTGCTGTCATTCAAGCAACATTGTACTGAGGTATGAAAGAGGGTGTGGGTTTATTGTTTCCTAGAGCGCATAACACATTCCTTGATATCAAGTCAACTCACAATCAAATTTATGATATCTTCACAGCCTTCAGTACTTGAGTACTTTTTCCATGCAAGATTAATGGAATCTAAGGAAAATCTGCAGGTGTTTCTCTCCCTCTTGGGCACCTCACTGCAAATACTCCTCCTCTAATATTACCCAAAGAGATGTGGAGTGTATAACATGTATGAAGCTTTCAGTAGATCTTGCAAACAATTCTTGTAATAGTAGAACTGTGGGTCTCTCTGGAGTATCAAAGAACCTGAAAGGTCTATGTGAACAGACAAGTGCCACAGGCTGCTTTCAAACCTGCTGTAATTCTTTGGACCTGTCAAGAATTAAAGTGAAATACTGTGTTTTAACAAAATGAAGGAGTCCCTATGTAGAGTCTTTCAAAAGGTGATATAGATTTAAAAAATAGATTCCCTGTACCAAAAGTGAAGCTATTTGGATCAGCAATATTTTTGAATCAACCTGCATGCTCCAACTGTGGCCAGTTAAAATGTGGAATGAATAGCAGACAAATGAAGAAAGCAAAGATAAAAGGGAGGCTGATATGTTCTAAGTGTTTGTTTTGTTGTTTTTGTCTTCGTCTTTTTTTTTTTCTTTAAAAGGTGAAATACACTTATAAATTCTGTTTTTCATAAAGAGAAGGCTTAAGGAGAACCTCCCCCTACAGCACAGTGGAAAAAATCCAGTGCCTTCAGACTCATGTAGTATATAATTTCCCTTGGATTATGATATTTGCTGTAGGTAGTTTGGTCTCTAAGACAATACACAGACTTTTTTTTTTTTTTTCCCAAGGCAGCTTTGCAAACCTCTGTCTCTGGACTGTTTGTATTTGTTGTGGTTTTGACCTCCTGCAGTGGGTTGAACTTACGTCTGGAACAGATAGAGTTAATGTGCCGCAAAACCAACATGCAAAACCATTTAGGGCTTGTGGGGCTACATGACTCAGTGCCCAAAACTCTGCTTGTCAATGTACTTGAGGTAAAGGCAATTTTTTTCCTCCTGAGTTTATGAAAACAGATTCCCATGAGGTGTTACAAAAAGCTGGGCCATGGTCTTGATCCCTACTGGGAAACTGAGAGTAAAAAAGCCACACTTGATGTTCCAAAGACAGGTAATTATCATAAGTTAAGTAACTCACAGTCATAAAACTACAGCTGAACAGAGACATGGGTGGCCTACGGACTCTGGAGATATCCTCTGACTCTGAGACATGGTGAGTTGGATACTCCACCCTCTGTAAGGTTGGTAGGATAGAGGTGCATAAATATAAAACATCCTAAAATGAGAACAGATCTCCTTACCCAGGAGCGAAACAAACTTATAGCTTGAAGTTTTATGGTAACACTGTTATTTTTCGTGCTTTGTTTCAGCTTTTTTCACATTCTTCTGTTACAGCACCTCTAAGAAAGTATTTAATTTTCAAGATAATTTAAAAGAAGAGATTGTATCCTCTCTCCCTCCACCACAAATCCCACAAACCCTCATGGAAACCAGTCTTCCAGTTCACATGATGAATCAGTATTTCCAATGGGAAATAACTCGGTTACATGACAAGTTCCTAACTGGTTCTAACAAGAACTGGCAAAGTGAAATACTATGGAAACTTGCTTTCTGTTAAAGCATTTTGCTTTCCACTGAGGTATCTGTAGATGCCTATTCTTGCATTTCTGTTGTTCTTCCATCTGCTGACATCAAAACCTCCCCTAAGGAAACACCTGCCTGAGCTGGGAAAGGCAGCGAGAACTTTCTCATGGTGGTACAGGAGAGTCTTAACAGGGAAGGAGATGAGAGGTCTTTTCAACAGTTTTTGGACTTTCTCTTCCTCCCCCTGCCCTCCTTTGGGGCCAAGGTCTTGGAAGACAAAGCCCGTGTCTTGAGTTAAACATTTTTCAGCTCATCTGTAGCTGCCAGCAGTAAAACCTCAAGGGTCTTCTTCAGCAAAGAGGTGTCTGTAAGGGATGCACGAAAATTAGCAAGGAAGTGAGTCACAGAGTGGACACATCCATCAGTCTATTATCTTCTCACGACAAAATCAGCTCATTCATGTGCTGTGCAGTGTATCCACATGGGTACAGGGTGAAACAGGCTGTTCCAATAACATAGTTAACAGTGGTCAAGTGAGACCTCAGAAATTATTACAAAGTTTCTCAAACGCTCGAAGGATGGTGAAGTGGAAAATCTCCACCGAAACCCGAGGGAAGTCAGATGTTAATTTTTATTCATCCTTTTGAAAACTTCCCTGGTCTTTGAGGTACTTATGGACATGATTATTCTTTTCTATTATACAAAGGGAAACTGGGAAGTAGATTCATTGATAAGGCAGGAATAGAAGAGAAAACTAAAGTCATTAAGGGGAGGAAAGAGATAGTTTCAGCTCTACCTATATGTTTCCATGCCTATATGTGTTGCACATTGCAGGAAAGAGCAGATGACACTGTCAGATACCAAAATGAAACATAAGGAAGGAGTTTTTACAGAATGCACCAACAAACTGTGTACCTTGTGATTATGAGGTATGGTGAATGATAGAATATGAAGCAACCTAACCACTTATGCTCTCAGCTAATCCTACAACTTCTTTCACTGCAGAAGCACAGTTTGGGCTCAAGAACTGGTTTGGTTTCAGAATCATAATACAGTGCTTTATGGGGAAAGCAGCAAAAGAGTTTATTTTCTACCTTAATTACTCTAATGATAGCTGGGTTTGAGACAAAATTGAGAACCAAATATTGTCCCTCAGATTGAAGACTTTTAGAGAGAGGATTCCCTGTGTTCTGCTTGCCCACCTCTATATTAGGCTACTGGATAAAAAAAAAAAAAAAAAAAAAAACAAAAAAACTAAGCTGCCCAACATGATGCATCCACAGAGCAAGCATTTGCAGTACCGATTTCTCCATGGCTGGGAAGCTGCCCTACAAGGCTCTCACATCTGCTACTGCTCAGCAGAAGAGCAGCAATATATCAGTTATCTCCCCATCAGCTATGCTTTGACCTTGGTGATGACTCCCCAGATGGATATTTTGTCAGTTCAGACTCCAATACTTACTTTTCCGGAGGCTTTTGTTTCCAGCCCTGTCCTTTTTTTCCTGAAAATCATGTCTTGTGTCAAACAGAAGGAAAATTCCAATAGTTTACATACATTCTTTGATAATTTTGGCAGAAGAACTAATGATTCTTTTATACGCTTAAATTGGGAATATACACAACATGACCTCCTGTAAAATGAGTTTTCCATCAAGCAATTGAACTCTAAAGATAAAGTCACCAGCTCAGGCTCAGCATCTTTCTTTACTCTTTATCCATCTCTCCCCAGCCCTGATTTTTTTCTGTTAGTCTCTTCTACGTGCTCTTCTAGGTGATTATCTTTCTTCCTGTGGTACTCTTGCTTAGTCATGAAAGGGTCAGGTTTTCCTCTAGTTTTTGCTGGTCAAGTTATCTGGATGTCAGTGAGATGACATGAAATTTATACCAGCGTTACTAATATCACAAGGTGATCATAACACTCTTTCCCAAGCTCAGCATAAGTTCATGTCAGAGCTGTGCTTTCTTCTTCATTATCTCCCTTCTGCTCCATGTGGCATCTTTCCTCTCTGAAAATAGCTCCTAACTGAGCTATGCCTTCAGCAAAAGAGGTGGAGAAAGAATCTTGCAATCTAACAATAAATGAGAAAATGGCCATGTTTGGGACTTGGAATCATTTCAGAAAGTGCAGAGGTCCAGCTATGAAGTTAGATTGGAAAGTAAGAGGTTTTTTAAAAATTCTTCTCATTAAATTTGTTAATCTAACTAGAAATTAATCCTGATTGGTAAATCTTACTATAAAGAAAAATTCAAGAAAATTACAAATAGGATTAAGCACTTCAGTGCAAAGAAATATCTTTAAATAAATACTTTTTGCTCCCAAATCTCAGCTTTCTTTCTCAGTATAAAAATTTTCCTTAAAATTTTGTCACTGTCTTAAGCATTTCCATATAGGTTCTTATGAGGCAATGCATCCTGCTTACTAACATTTCTTGATTTTGAGTCTTCTGTACAGTTCAATCTATGAATTTTAGCTTTACTTCTATCATCACATCATCTATTCAGACCCATTTTCTCAAAGGAAACTGCCAGAAACTACCAGAGAATGATCTTTCATACAATTTCTTTAGCCCTTCTGTTGCCAATGCAAACAACCAGTTTTCAAGAAGGATGTGATAATGCAACACATGAACTGTAAAACAATGGTTTTGTTTCAGGCACACAGGAGTCTTAAGGGGTGGGAAAAAATTTTCAGCTTTTCCCTACACGTACTGATTTGCTTAATAGATAGAACCTAAGTTTGGTGACAGTACCTGATATTTGTTCTTCCTCCAAATCTGGTTACTGATAAAGACAATTTTTGGTATTGCAAAGGAAAGAATGTATGAAGGACTAAGGTCTCAAAAGAAAGCGAGTTGTGTTTGTGTATCTAGTTCCCCTAAGGTCTGTGCCAATCATAAACAGATAATTTAGCAAGGACTCGTGTAGGCTGTAGAAGAAAAATAATACTACTCCAAAGGATCTATGTATTTGTACATGAAATCCAGTCTATTTGTTCAAACAGTGTTTTGTGAGTAGTGGTGAAGAGGAAGGTATTCTTCATAAGGAAATCACAAACTTATCATTTAATGTTCACAAATTGTATCCAGAAACCTACCTCTCAGAAGATGTAAAATATAGAGACGTCTACGTGGTAAATCTGTGGGATTAAATCATCTAATCTGACATTTTGCATCATGAAAGGTAGAAAATACCACCTCATTATGCCTAGACTAAGACAAATAACTTGTGCTTGAACAAAGCATTTCCAGCAACGTACTTGATTTGAAGTCATCCAGCAAAAATGCATCTGACCGAATATTGCCATCTGCAATGCGTATGTCTCAGCTAGTCACACGGTTCTCCCTTGAAAGTTGTGGCTAAAAATAGGTATTTATGGGGAAGAGTGCAACTCATCCTACGATAAACATTTAAAACAGGTTAAGGAATGGTGCCTATTTCCTAACAGTGCCTGTTTGAAGCTGACAGTAACCTTTCCAATTCCAGCAAGTTTTCATTTGGGTGTGGTGGTTATGAGAACCTGTAGTACAATGAGTCACCTTCTAAAAAAATAGGCAAGGGTAAGATCATACATTATTTCAACTAATTCTACATATTAGAGAAAGAAAGAGAGAACTTTTCCTATATTTGCTTACTCTACTCTTGCTAGTTCGTAAACTCACATACAAAGCTCTTTTCTGATTTGGGCATTTAAGTCGATGTGTTTAAAAAAGCTCTGTAGTACTACAAAATTTGAGGGCTACATTAGAGATGGAAGCTTTCTGAAAATTGCTACACCCACAGCCTAAAATACTATTTCTTCTGGAACAAAAATAATATTCCTGCCCATATTCATGAGCTGGAGTTTACTTATGATGTAACTATTGTATAAAATTTACTGGAGTAACTTACACAGATCACTAATCCCTCACACATACTAATCTTTCCCTCTGAAACTATAAATTAGAAACAGTTAAATTCCTATATTTTCTTTAAAATGTGGGTGCATGGGGAGGAGTTTAAATGCATAAGAAAGCCTTTCAACTGCACTATTGAAGGACCAGGTGTGCAGCCTGCAAATTTCCCCTAAAAAATATAACTACAAGTAGGTGTGAAGAATTAAAATGTGGCTCTGGCTTTAGAAGTTCCTCTTTTTTTTTTTTTTTTTAAAAAAAAAAAAAAAAGAAAGAAAAGAAAAATAAGAAAAGAAAGCTTTATTTCCCACAAATGATTTGATAGTTAAAATTCACATTTTGTTTACAGCGCAATAATATGTTATATGCACACACAGACACAGCCTGTCATTTTACATATGGGTTTTGTGAGGTTACAATGGCAATAAAAAAACAGCCCACAGTTTTCCTGAAAAGGTAGCAGTGCTTCTTGCAAAGTTTCCTTTCACTGAGCACCACAGTCATGAAGAATGGTGCTCGGATTATGTCAGATCGACAGTTAATTTCAAATCTAGAAATTGATTAACTTTGACTCATAGCATAAAAGGCCACAACCAATTATTATTCAGAAAAAAATCCTGCTGTTTAGCCAAAGACTGTACTGAGCAATCCTGTACTTGATGTGCTTGTGATAAACGTTCACATGACAAGGTTATTTGGTGTACAGCGGCTGGAGGGGTTGTCATAGCAACCTGTGTACGATGCCCATAAATCTGATGTGTAGTTATCCTTGCTGTGTATGCAAAAAACCACAAAGCCAACTCAAGCAG
>VZZY01016032.1:0-18211 GCA_013400335.1 Eurystomus gularis
CCCCTCCTCCTTACTTCACCTAGCATTGAAAGCTCTTATCATTTCTTGGTCGCTAAGCCCGAGATGGCCTCCAACCACCACATCTCCCAGTAGCTCTTCTCTGTTAGTAAAGAGCAGGTCTAGGAAGGCACCATCCCTGGTGGGCTCGCTTACCAGCTGAGTCAGGAAGTTCTCTTCTACACACTCCAGGAACTTCCTGGACTGTTTTTTCTCTGCCGTGTTGTATTTCCAGCAGATATCTGGTAAGTTGAAGTCCCCCACAAGTACAAGGGCTGCTGATTTTGAGGCTTCAGCCAACTGTCTGTAGAACTCTCCATTGACCTCTTCATCCTAGTTGGGTGGTCCATAACAGAATCCCAACAGCTTATCTGCCTCACTAGCCTGCCTCCTCATCCTTACCCATAAACATTCAACCACTCCATCCTAGTTGTTGACTTCTACATGGTCAAAACACTGTCTAACATAGAGAGCCACCCCACCACCTTTTCTACCTTGCCTATTCCATTTGAAGAGCTTATAGCCTCCCATTGCAGCACTTCACTCATGAGAGTCATCCCACCACGTTTCCGTGATGGCGACTATGTCATAGCTGTTGTGTTGCACAATAGCTTCCAGCTCCTCCTGCTTGTTGCCCATGCTGCATGCATTAGTGTAGATGCACTTGAGCTGGGCTGTCAAATTCCCTACCAACAACAGCCTGCCACCCTTAGGCTCAGCTCTAGAGAGCCTGGTTTTATCCCCTTCCCCTTTCAAACCTAGTTTAAAGCCCTTTCAGTGACCCCAGCCAGCTCATACATGAGGATCCTTTTCCCCCTCTTGGACAGATGAACTCCATCTGTCGCCAGCAGACCCTGTGCAGCATAGAGCTCCCTGTGATCAAAGAACCAAAAATTTTTCTGTGACACCAGCCTCTCAGCCACATATTAATCGAATGAGTTTTCCTCCTTGTTTTGGGATTCTTCCCCGCTACTGAAGGGATTGAGAACACTACCTGTGCACCTGAGCTGTCAAGTTATCTCCCCAGCACCCTGAAGTCCTTTTTAATGGCTTTTGAACTCCTCACTGCAGCCTCATCACTACCAGCCTGAATAACCAGCAGTGGATAATAGTCCGATGGCCATACCAGTTTGGAGTGTTTATGAGTAATGTCTCTAACCCAGGCCCCAGGGAGGCAGCAGCCTTCCCTGTAGTGCAGGTCTGGCCGGCATATGGGGCCCTCTGTTCCCCTCAGCCACTAGAACCACTCTCCTTTTATTTTTAAGTGAAGTAGTCCTGATGGGTGGGGGTGACTGACTCACCTTGGGCAAGTCCTCTGATAGAGCTTCATCTGCATCCTCATTCTCCAGTCCATCAATTTCCAGAGCCCCATACCTGTTGCACAGTGGCAACAAGAAATGATATTTTTTCATATCAGCCTTACAATCCCTGCCCAAAATACTCCCATCTTTACAGTATGCTGACTGAAGAAATTGTTTTTCAAATTTATAGCTATATTCAATGGGGTCTTATGTTTTGACTTTCTGCTCAGATCACTGCTTCAGTTTTAACACATTGAATGGCTATTTGAGTGAGTTACAAAATGGGAAGAAATGAAGATGAATTGGAGTTTTGCATTGAGGTAAATAATGCTTAGATATAATTTTAAAAGGACTTCAGTTTTAATTCTGCTTAGTAAGAGCCCAAGAGCATCTGTAGTAGAAAAACTGATCAGTGATTATAAGGCCTTTCAGTGCCTTAGTGGACTAAGATTTTACAGCAAGAACTAACCTATAGATGGCACTAAGAGTAAATATTACAGGAGCCGTAGAGGAAAAGTCGTGGTTTAGCTTCCAGCATATTGGTGTTTGTATAGAAGCCATATTCAATGACTTCCTGAATATTTTTACAGTGTTACAGTATTTTTATTAGTTCTGATTGGAAATAATTCAAATCCTTCCTCTGACCTGAGCTGAATATAGAACTTGGGTACTGGATTCAGAAGATATTTGGCCTAAATGGCCTTTGGCTTAATTTTTTTATTTCTAGCCTGTTTGTCTTTTGGCATTTCTGTAGAGCATACCTTCTCCCAGCAGTGAGCAACAACATCTCAAGGCTCTCAACTCCTATGTATGCAGCTGCAGAAGATGCAGGGCAGTAACATTGTCCTGGATGTTCTTCCTTTCCCCCAGCCACATGCTGGTTCTCCTGGTATGGTACCAAGACCTTTCTGGGGGAAAACAAAGGGGTGCTGAGTTACATTAGGGCAGTCGTGGCACTGTAGTGTTTCCTTATGGCTTTTTGACCCCCACCCTGTGCAATGAAATGCTCAGAGACATGCTGGGAAGCAGCATCAGCTTTTGAGGCAGCGTGGCCGTGGGTGTCTGTGATTAGTACGTGCATCACTGTATTTTTGCTATCAATCTTTTTGTCCAAATTGGCTCAGCATCGCAGTCATATAAAGCTTGCAATGTTACTTGGAAGCATCAGCATCATTAATAATGTTCTGTAACTTTTCATCTTCAACTCCACATGTAATAACCAAGCAAAAAACTGTCAGTACAAGCTTCACAAAGGGGTCTGTCCCAGCAGTATTTGCTTTTATAAGTCAAAGTAACATGACGTTGCTTTCAATGTACGAAGAGAAGTCAGGCTGAGACTAGAGCAGGACTCTGGACATTAGTACAGTGCTGGAAAGCCCGTATTACAAGTTTTCCTGTTACATCTTGGGTAAGGTGGAAAACAACTGTATTAAGGCAATAACAATGTGTGAAATAAAAAGAACTAAAATTTTGCAAGATAACTTGGAACTATTTTCATTTTAAAATTTATCTTTAAGTGTTGAGTTGTGAAATAATAAGAAAAAATGTTAAAAGACTGAAAAATTTTGGTCAGTGCTGTTGGAATCCTTCATAAAATTGAAAAAGTCTGCTTGGTCTGAAGTTACACGTATGTTCTGAAATTAATCTTTCAGCTGTCCTTCTTCTAAAAGGTGTGACTGAAGCTGTTTTTCCATTGCAGGTGTTAGTATTGCTAACCCATGCATAGCACTGCGCTAAGTGAGTGATGCAAGAGGCACATAATAATGAAATTACTTTGCTTTATTTTAATTTTTTTTCTCCAGAGGGATAGTAATGGTTTTGGTATGAGCTGATAAAGGGCAGAGGCCCTGATTCAGCATAGGAATTGTCACTGTTTCACTCATTCCTATGAAAATGCTTTTTTTACCACATGGAAAGTGGGAGAATTTAGAAGTATGTGCTTGTGAGAATGATTCATAGAACTTCTTAGATTTGTGCAGTTTCTGTAGTCCTTTACTACAACCTCAGCCTTTACTGTCATTCATAACTTGAACAGAAAACATTGTGCGAAACATGTGACATGGTGAATGGCTATTTGGCAAAGCCCTGGTACCTGGAGCTCACCTTCTCAAACAGATTTGTGTGTCTAGGTTGCACAGCAGAGATTCAGAGAGCCTCCAACACAAAAAAAGAGGACAAGGTTGAGGTACAAATATTTAAAATTATTCTATGCATGGCAAATATTTGACATTGCACATCTACTGTAGTTTTTCCAAGCACTTAATCTCTTCTAGAAGCATTGATCTTTCAAATATGGAGAAACTATATTTTAGTGTTTGTTTTCGAGAGCGTTCATGGTTCTTGAGGTCAGGTGATGAGTGGAATGGAGGGAAGAAACGAAAGCTTCATTTTTCCAGGAAATATTGCGTTCAGAATTCATTTATCTTTTGATGTTGGATTGAATGCTGTTTCCATCACACAAAGTTCCCTTTTTTACTCTTTATTTTGTATGACTGGACTTCAAGCAACAAAGTTTTCTATGCAGGAGATAGACAAGTAGTTTTTAATTCTTGGCCATCCTACTCTCTGAGGCTAAGTGGGGGGTTTAATGCTCTAGGAAAGCTTTGTTCCTTTATCAAACAGCAGATTTTCTGGTTTATTGGTTTTAAAAAACCTTCCATAAAATAAGTTTAAACTGCCGTGCATGGCAGTGCCATTTTGGTTGAGTGCTGGTGCAAAACCTAGAATACATAAGGCTATTACAGTGCTAAAGCTATGCAACTGTCTTTTAAAAATTAAATGTTTTGTCTTTGAACACATGCCTGACGTGGCATGTGTCATACTCTCATAGAACAATTCTTTGTATCTCAGCCATTTTAAAAAATAATAAATGTACTGTGCCATACTTATTTTGATAGTGTTTAATGAAGCTGAAAACATAGTCTGCTACTTTAATGGTATTATTGCCTTTATTTTTCTTAAATGACATTTTATAATTTCATTCTAGATGCCTTTTCACCGAAGGAGTGAAAGCTTTAATTACTTTACTGTAAGTGTAAGGGGGTGTGTAACTCTTTCTAGCTATTGTATCTAACTGTTGAACTGTACAGAAACATGTGACCAGCACTACTAATATCAACTGGAGCACTGAAACAATGAAATTATATGTTAACTTCCTAGTATCTATAGTAGGCATTGACACCATGAGCATTTTGTGTTTGGAGAGTAAAGAATTATTTTGGGTAACAAGCAACAAGTGAATTTTCCTTATCTCCTACACAACAGTTAAGCCCTAACTTCTCTCATACTGCAACAATCTTACCTAAAGTACTATATGCTACTTCTTATTTTTCACATATTTAGTTATACATATATAAAATAATGGTAAAAATGAAAGGAATTGTCACTATTTACTCCTGTACTTTACAGTTTCTTCTGTATATTCCTTGTATTCTTTTTACCTATGGTCCAAGTTGATAGACAGTTCTTGTTATTGTTACTTCTATCTTAATATAATTTTAAACTTTTATATTTCAGTATTTTCTTTAGCTCAGAGTTGCAACTCTGGCCTGTTTCAATTTTCAACAAAAAAGTATTATTTTTTAATGTATATGGATGGTCTGGACTTATTCCCATTTCTAAAGTGTATTTTTCCAGAAAAGCAGCAGTGTATTTTGATCTATAGTCAGATAAATAATAGACATACATTTTCTCTGAATCTACAATTGTGTGCATATCATAAGGCCATGTAATACTGTCAGGTTTTAAACAGAGCTCCTTACTGACATGTAATTGCTTGGTATGACCAGCATCTACTTCACGAGTTTAATCATAGTAAGTTTATAAAATTAAAGATATCTTCACATTGAGAAAAATATGACTTGTTTCATATATGGCACACAGTACATTCTATAATTTTTTTTCTTCTCTTGGATATTTGACTTAGCTAAATCACAATGTCTTTGTTACAGAAGAAATTATGAAGATATTCCAGGCTTCTATCATCAGTGATATAGCAGCAGATGACAAAATGAAAGGGCAACAAACAAAATTATTTGAGTCTTCCATGCCATAGCAATTTTTCCTTAGTTAGGCACTCAGTAGTGTGCTTGGGGTTTCTTTGTTTTATGCAAAATCCCAAATTGAAAAATTACCTGGCATTTTTAAGTGCGGTAGAATTTCATAGGTTTGTGAAGTAGTTATCTTAATGAAAAAGAAGAAATATTGCATCATAGCTCTCTGGTCTTCTATGTGAACTTCATACAGTTTAGAGAAGGAAAAGCATAGTTGCTACTTTAGCATGCAGGTAAATAATTGGAGAGACACTAATAGAAACAGCAAAAGCTGTGAAAAACGGGAAAGAAACTGGAAAAGGCAGACTAAGAAAAAATAGCTTCAAAATGTTAGGGCACAGAGAGTCAGGAGAAACAAGGCAAGCAAACACTTTCTGCAGCTAGCCTCACGTTCAGTGCTAGGCGCTGCCTACCTCTTTGCTTCATTAACAGTTCCAGCTGTCATCAAGGGACAAAAACCCCAGAAAAGGCCTTGGCCCTTCTGAGTGACTGATATTAACTGATTCTTGTTCTTCTCCATGATGTTCCACAGTCTTTGGTGTCAGGTTCCCAAAATGTTTCAAAGCCCGTGATGGACCCTGAAAAGGGATGTTGCTTGTGAAATGGTGAACAGTGTAAGGAATATAGCTGACATCCGAGGCAGTGTTTCCAAGTTGTCGTCCTGTTCAGTGAAAGACTACGCATGAGCAAGGCAGCAAGCACACCTCCGTGAGCACTTGCTCATGATTTCTGGCAGTAACACCAACAGCGAATATCCCACAGGCTGTGGGAGCTGGGGAAATAGCCTCTCTGGGCTCTATGCTCTCCTTACTCACTGCTTTCAATTATGTTCCCACAGGCTAAGTAATTTGTTTTAAGCTTATGAAGTGGTGCGAATTAATCTCCAGATTGACTTTATTCTACTACTTACTGCTAAACAGCTGGCAAAAGACATTTCTTTCAACTGAACCATTCCTCCTTTTCTCATTGTCTTCAGTAACATGAAGGAGCAGAAACATGAACATGATTATCAATTATGATTATCACTTATTTACATCTGCTTGAAATTCTAGATGCTTGAGAAGTCTGTTTGTTCTACTCAGTATGGGAAAAATCTCTTCATTAAAAACCCACAACTTTTTGGTACATCTTGCTCTGTTAATGCAGTCTCTAAGAACACGGTATTTTGAGATAGCTGTCATATATTACCTGCTGGAAAGCTGTACCACCTATGTAGTATAATATTCTGTAAGTCCTAAGATGGATTCATCTCTAGGTAGCCTTTGCATGAAGATTTCTTTTCAAGTATGGAAATGGTAATTTAAATGGCTGCAACGCTTTCTGCCCATATATTTACTGCTGGGATGCATATGGCAGCTGTGTGTGCAGACCAGTATTACGTAAACATTTACCTGTTTCAGACCTTTCAAAGTGTGCAAGATCTGACTTCTCTCCATGATCATTTATTCTGAGGTTAAAGGTTTATTTGGATTGATTTTGTGTGTGTGTGTTAAAATAAGTAAAGGCCAGGTTGCTTGCTGCCTAAGCAATGTGAGTCTGCTAGAATCCATTCTTCTTTTCTTCTCCAAAACAGCTCCAGCTGGCATACATGGGATATACCTGCATGTGAGTGAGAGCAGATCTGCTCTCCCTTGGTCACGGGGAACGCAACCCTGTCCAAAAGTGGAAGAAAACCAGCATGTGCCAGTTTAGGGTTGTTGTTTTTCAGTTTAGAAAGGTGCAGTAGGCATCTCCTTCTTCCTCATGAAGGAAATTTTAAAAGTCATTTCCCCAAATGCATCCCGAATATGCCCTCATTAGGGGGGGTTAGCTTTCTGGGAAATACATTGCTACCTTTCTGTGCCCACTTTCAGCAGATACTTTGATGTGTAGGTCCGTCTGAGCTCTTCTGTGGGTCAACATAATGTAACTTTGCATCTTCCTGTTTATAATGTGGTCTCAAGTATCAAAACAACTTCTTACACAGAACAGTCTTAGGTATCATTAGATAGTTTCCACTAATGTTTTCTACACAGTATATCAGCTTGCCTTACTGGTAGCGATAAACATATCACATGAGTGCAGCTACTCAAAAAACTTGGGAACAGATTTTGAATTTATCACTCGCAGGCAAGGTGTAGAAGCTGTCAGACAGCTCAGCATGGGTCAGGGCACAAGCAGAAGCTCTTGCAAAATGCGTTGCCAAAAAAAGAAAGGAGACAATAAATTTGCATCTCTGCATAGGAAGAGGCAACAACCAAAATTCTCCTGAAATTAGTGAAGGGGGAGAAGAAGATAGCGTGGTGGAGCACTCTGTGCACAGAAAATAATTATCCAGTAGGTTAAAGTTACTCATGGCTGACTGGGCAGGTAGAGGTGGGGTGAAGGGTATTGTAGGCAGTGATATGTATTGTCACCTTTCACAAATAAGAGATGCTGCCCATGCTGTAGGCACCATTTCACAGCCCCAGGCATGCTGCTCCGTGATCATCACAGGGGCCAGCACTGGGTGCCCCGGGCAGAGCTGAAGTGGAGCCCCTGGGCCCAAGGGCAGGGGTGTGGGTCCCCAGTGGGCAGTGAAGATCTGACGGTGCAGCCCACTGGTGTTGCAGTGGTAGGTCTGGCTTCCAGGATGAATGGAGGTGGTTGGGTGTTTTGGGGGTCTGGCGTTTTCTTCTTTGGGTGCTAATTGCCCCGTGCCCTGTTTTGAAGTGTAAAGAGGCAATTAGAAAGCAAGTTGGATTTTAGCTCCTCCTGTTCATGCTTACCACACTATGAGCAACTAGCAACATAGTCTCCGATAGTGTGTACAGAAAGAGCAGTAGGTGTTTTTTCTCTCCAAAATATTGTTGGGTTTGCTGGAGAGACTGGCAGAGAGATAACATGGCAGCAGAGAGAACAGTGTGCTTGCAGAGGGTTGCTGGGATTTTAATGCTTTTTCTTAAGGGAAAAAACTCAGGCTAAAGAGGGAGGTGAGAAGAGTGAAAGGGAGGGAAAAGATAAAGGGAGAGATTGAGGAGAGGAGGAAAAGCATGGAGCAGCAGAGAGAAGACATTGTGGAAAGGCTGTTAATTAAATGTAGCATTGGTAAGTAAGTTATTAGAGTGAATGCGTGATTGACTGCAGAATGTTAGCAGAAGTTTTAAGTCACTTAATTGGCCTGTTAATCACTGGCCAAGTTGCTTTCTTTCAGTGTTGTGGTTTAAGCCCACCCGGCTGGCAGCAAAGCACCAGGCAGCTGCTCACTCCTACCACCACCAGTGGGGTGGGGAGGAGAAAATACAACAGAATGCTTGAGGGTCACCACAAAGGACAGCTGAGAGCTCACTCACCAATTATGGACACGGGCAAAAGACAGACTCAACTTAGGGAAACAAAACCACAACCAAAGTACCAATTGAATCAGAGCAGGACAGTGACAAATACACTCCTTCCCCTCACCCCTTCCTTCTTCCCAGGCCCAGCTCTGCTCCCTCCTCCCTGCCAGTGGCACAGCGGGCAGGGAATGGGGGTTGTGGTCAGTCCCAGTTTGTTCCATGTTGTTCCTGCTGCTCCTTCCTCCTCAGGGGGGAAAACTCCTCACAGCCCTCCCCTGTGGCAACATGGCATCCCTCCCATGAGAGACAGTCCTCCACAAACTTCTACAAGCATTGGTCTCAGTCCTCCCAGCAACAAACTGCTTCAGTGTGGGCTTCCCTCAGAGTCATGGCCTTCTGCAAGATCAGTTCCCTGCTCTAGCATGGGGTCCTCCACAGGATGCAGATGGGATTCTTCTCCACCACTGATTTCTTAAGAGCTGCAAGGGCTCAGCCTGCCATCCTTCCATGGGCTCAAGGGGAATGGCTGATCTGATGTGTCTCCTCTGCTCCTTCCTCACTGATCAGAGTGTCTCTTTCAGCTTCCGCTCCCCTCCAAACAAAAGAGCTCCCAGAACAAAAGAACTTGCCCAACAGATATTTCCCCTGTTAAATATGTTATCGCAGAGGCGCTGACTGGCTCAGCTTTGGCCACAGGCATGTCCAACTTGGAGCTAAGGAAGCTTCTTGAAGCTCCTTACAGGAGCCATGCCAGTATCCCAGCAAATAGTTTTAAAATCATGTTCTGCGGGAGGCCTTGAATATTTACTATGATAGTATATGAGCATACTTACATATCTTCCTGTTCTACAAAATAATTATATCCTTAACAAAATTATGAAACAAGTGCACTGTGTGCTTTTCGGAGAAAAAAAGAAACCACACGTCTGTCTTCATCTGATTAAAAGCCTAAACTAAAATCCCAGTAGCCAAGCAGTCATGATTGTCCCAAAGAATTCTCTGAAATGGATTTCTTTTGGACATGAGGTGATTGCTGTAGCAAGCAAAGGTTAATGCACTTGTCATCCCAAAAGGAGTGATGGGTGCAGTCATTAACAGGTGTCGCATTCTCTTTTCTGTATCAGTGTCTTAAATACCTTTCTGAACATCAGATTTGCTCCATGCTTGTAATCTATTCTCCTTTTCTCCATCAGCCTCCATGATTCCTTCTGATCAGGTTAACTTTTTTCATTTGTGGCAATCATTCATCCATTTATTCTGAGAACTCCCACAGCCAATACAGAAATCCATTAAATCTATAACAGGTTAATCTCAACTAATAATTACTTATTAATTTTGCTAGAAATACACATTTTCTTCAGCCCATTGCCAAGTCACAAGCCTGAGAAAAAAAGTCAAGTATTTAATCTGTTTTGTAAAGTTTGTTAATGACAAATTCTGGCTGACAGATTGAAAAATTAGGTCCACTGTGCTGGGGTGCATTCAGTTTAAAAAACTGATTAACTATATGCCAAGCTGTCAAAGAAATTTTGCATGAAAAAAAGAGAAGTTGTTAACATTATGTCTGTGCCCAATGATTTCATAATGTCTGTTTTAAATATACATGGAAAAAAATAAATCAGCAGCATACAGGCATTTTCAAAAAGTTGAGTTTTGCAACTATCAAAAGAGAAGCCTGAAAGAGCTATTTTACTCCCTCATACTCTCCCCCAGTTTTTTCCCTCTGTATCTTTGACTTTAAAAACACTTCTGTTTTCCCTCTAAAATTTTATTTGCATCTTGTTTGCTAATTGAATTGAACACAGACTTTGGCCTTCCTGAAGAGCTCTTCCTTATTCTTGCCTTCCCATCAAACCACGGCTGTATCCTGGGAGACTCTGTTTTCCAGTGCAGCCGGATTCACTGACACAGGTGGGTCATAGCCTAGGATGATTTAGGAGTCCCACACTTGCTAAATTATTCAACCTATTTTATGCCTATTTGCTTAATATCCTATTTCTGCAGAGGTGGTAAAGTGTCTGACAAAAGGTCAAATTGATTGCACGGCTTCTCTCTGTTGAACTCAACTTCTGCTGCTTCCTGGTGCTGCTCTCAGTCTATCTTCACTTCTGATTTTCTTAATTCAAAAATTGATGCAGAAAGTCTTTTCTAATGAAAAGCGTGTTTGTCAATATTCTCCACTCCCTCTGTGGATTTCTGTTACATTTTTATTTTGGTTACTAGCTCCTGACCTGTTTATATTCTGGTTTGCCTGAAAACCCAAATCTTTGTTCTCCATACAAAAACTCCATCGTCACATTTGGTCTCATCTTCTCTATCACACCACGCTATTTAGCGAAAGGCGTAATTTCATTTTCAAGGTCTTTTTGGGAGCAGATAGCAGCCTTGCGTTGCCAGACCAGTAGAATATTTTTATATTCAGAAACAGAAGAAAAATAACGTGTTGTGAGCAGTTAGCCTTTTTTCCTGGTCAGAGATGAATTCCCAGATAAAAGGATATATTTCTTCTTTGCCTTGTGACACAAAGTCAGACTTAAAAAGCCTTCTACTTGTTCAAAGTGACTCGGGGGCTGAAGAAGTGACACTATGTAAGACTGTGCATGACACACAGTGCTGCTGTGTGCTTGTTCTGTGGATTCAAAGTACCCCTTTGGTTCTTGAACTCTTTTTAGTTTGATAGAAAACCCATCATAATGTTTGACTAGTGCAAAGCTTCAGCGTCACAGGTGTTGAACTTTACCTGACGTTTGTATACATCATACAAGATGTAGCAAGTGAAATCAGGTTACAGACATTGTTTCGTGTTGCGGTGATGAATTATTTCTGTCACTGATCACCACTCCAGCAATGGAGTACACAGCTGTAATAACACATTTTCACATTTCATTTGTTAGTTCCGTTATTGATTTAATCTTTTTCTGATAAACCGCTTTTTCCCTTTGACTTACTTTGCTATTAAATAAAGCAGCTTTGAGGTTTCCTTTATTCAAAGAATGATTTTTAACTAAAAGAAATTCTATATTTGAAGGGAAAATAGCACCATTACCCAGTCCTCTAAGATTTTGTACGACTGAGCATATCCTCTCATTAATTTGGTTTTGCATGGTTCTGTATTGCCAGCGAGACAGGCAAGCTGTTGAGGTGAGACGTAATATGAATGCCCTTGTAACAGAAACACCTGCCCTCCTTTCATCCCGTACTACTTGTGCAAAATACTGGTCTCCTAGAACAGCAGAGCTAACAACAGGGTTTCCTCTGCTAATGCAGAAGATCATTTCTCACATGGCTACCCCTTCTTGGTCAGTTCTTCAGCATAATATTGCCGTTAGGAAAACAGGGTCTTTCAGTGCTTATGATTTGATGTTACTTTTTCTATTCCACTGATATTTTAAGCTAGCATTATGTGTCAGGAGGATGTGAAGTTAGACTCTGAATCGGTGTGGATGATCACATTTTGGTTGATCAGGAAATTTTTCCTAGCAACTTTTTGATGTGAAAGGGGAGTGAGTTGGTAGTCTTCCTTCTTACCTTAATGTATTGAGCACTGCTGGGCCTCTAGTGGATTTTTCTGATGCAGTGAACAGGCAACTGATTTATTTGGGAAGACTTAACTGGCAGTCATGCCTGTCAGTGCACCCTGGTTTTGCTCTGGTTTAACTGTAGCAGTTCAAGGTGAAATATTGTTAACAACTGACAGACTGCTAACAAGTCTCGTTTGTGCTTACAGCAATGCAGCCATAAACGCACACAGATTGTAGAAATAGAACATTCTGGGGGGGAGGCGGGGGGGGGGAGCATTTCTCCAGTGTCTCCTATTTTCACTGCATAGGTTGACAACCAAGATTTGAAAACAAGAGGGGAAAAAAATTTCCCTGTTGTGCCTCCTTTTTGTGTTTACATTAAAGTTTTAAAATAGTACAGAGGGATAAATAGTATAAAATAACACTGACCATTGAGCTTTGCCTATGAGAGGCAGTTTCTTTGCCTGTGAGATGAAGTTTATCTGTCAATCCCTGTGGTTCTGGTGGTGTCTAAATCCACAACAGAAAAAAAAAGAATACACTGTTTGGAATAGCCTACTCCATTTTGTCTTTTTTTTTGCCCATCCCACCTCTCATTCTTTAATACACTGCTCAGAGCAGCCCTCTGTAAGAAGGCTCTGCACAGACCAGGTGATGTTGCAGACATCCATGTTCTGTCCATGGATCTGGGATCATCTCCAGGGTACCTGTTTAGGTAGTTTCCTCTGACATTGGCAGACTTTATCCAAGATGGATTTGTTTCTGTTTTGTTAGCATTTATAGCAGGATGAGAAAGTGGGTGTGTGAATGGTCCCTTTTGGACAGGGACAAGGGAAAGTGGGAGTTATAAAAGAGTAATTCTAACTTCAGATGGGAAAGGAAAATAGGAGATACAATTCCCTAAGGCTGAGGGGGACAAAATATAATCCCATTTACTTTCTACTAGTACTTCACAATATGGACAGCAGCAGAAATAACTACTCTGTACGATCTAATAATCACAGGTAGTCAGAAATGAAGTGGCAGCCAAGTGAATTACCATGAATAAAGCTAAAATTGTGTGTATGATGTGATCTGTGCATTTACCAGTCTACCCATAGCCCTGTCATTGTCAGAAGCCTGCAGGTTTCATTGTGGCAGGTGCTTGCCATTTCCACTGCATAAAACCCTCCTTTAAGGGTTTGCTGGTCATTTCCATCAGTATGAGCAGTATTTATGAACCCGATAAAAGGAACTGCTTGTCAGTCTAGGAATGATAAAACATATTGTCTCCAGATTACCAGTTCTGAAAATGAACCTGGCTGAAGGCAATAGGGGAAGTGTTTTCCTGTTGTGAATGGACACATTAGTACAGCTATCTCAGAGCAGAATCATAAGATGTTTCATACTGCTTTAAAAACAATCAGCACAAAAAAAAAATAGAAAAGAATTCTTAGGTATCATAAGCACAGGCTCCACGGGGAAAAAAGCTGAAAGGAAAAATGTGGATAAATGTAAATTTTGGCAAAAGGCAAAATCCTTTTTCTCTTTTCAGAATTCATCTGTATTTTCTATGTTTGGCTTCATCATACTGCCCAAGCAGATCATACTTCCAGATTTGATTGTCAAGGACAATAACCTTACATTTAAAACAGAAAACATGGCATACAATTATTTAACCTGTGTAGCTATTAGGAATTTGGTAAGAAACTTCCAATGAACTTCTTAAATTGAAAATCTTCATTTAAAAAAAAATTTCTGAATGATGTATCCAGAAAGTTCTTTTGTAACTTGAAGAAACAACCACTAACCCAATTAGTTGAGATTTAAGTACAGTAATTCCTGAGGCATTATCTCTCCATGGTAATACCAGTTGACCTAAACCTTTTCCTACTGGAATCAGAGTGAGTTTTACTTCTGGTTTCCAGAAAGTCATGCAAGTGCCCAACCCTTCTCAAGTTGTTTTGTTTTCTACCGTCTGACTTAAAAGCGGCTCATATTGTCAAAAAGTTCTTGCTGGGTGTTGATAAACTTTCATGAATACTTACAAAGCTGATACAAAATGGCAGGAAATGTCTTGGTAGCTCTTCTAATGAAGTTGGTTACCAAATCTTCAAGTGCTTAGGCATGTTGTCTTCTTTCTTCATGTTACTGAATTGGTTATTTCCACAGAGAGTGAAACAGAGTAAGTCTTCAAGACTCGGTGGCCTGTAATATTTTTTTAAAAGAAATGAATTCTGCTATTCATTAGCATTGCAGAACATACAGAATAAAAATTGGTGGAAATAAGCGCTGTCTACTACTGTCTATTCAGACCCTGAGAAAGGCTTTCTTCATTTATTACACAAGAACTAAATTCCCTGTTTACAGTATTTGCCTGAGCAGAGGATGTCATGGAAGAGAAATGGTAGGGATCTGCAGAGCCACCATTGACAGTATCACACAAAACTTCTTTGTTCTTAGAGTGGTCTTAGCCACGGGGTTACCAAATCAAGAGCCAAACCCAGTAAGAGATTGTGACACAGGCTGGAGCTTCTGAAAAACATCTGAGGTTTTGCAGTACTTGCAGTGCTGTTTCATGGTAACTTTAATGGCACAAACCAGCAAATGTTAGTAGAGAAAAGGGAAAGATTCTGGAGTAATCTCGGTCTGCCTATGCATAGATTGTGAAGCAGAGGAATAATTAAATGTGCCCTAGAAATATGTAAGTAGAAAACCCCCACTGTGACCTGGTATAGAAAACACTACCAAATTAATCCAGTAAATATTTTTTTACTTTAAATGAAGTAATCTAATTTCTGCTTTGTTCAGCCATTTGTCCTGGGCATGCATCCTGTTGGCTCACAGGACACATTAAGGAGAGCACAAGCTAAGGTAATGTTTAGAAATGTTTACAGATTTATCTCTTCTGAAAAACAGATCCAAGTATTGATGCTTTCCATTAAAATTATAAAGAATCCACCTAGTCACTGCACTCTTGATGTTCGGAGATGTTCTAAGTGATTCTTCAAGAACCAGTGTGAAAATGAGGGGAATGGGTATTTGTGTAGCTTAAAGTGAGGTTGTGGATGTTAGCATAAAAACAGAGTGGTGGTTCAGAGAGAACCCGTCATGTGCTGCGTCAAGCAATAGGGAAGTCCTGCACCTGACCTCCCTTCTCAGGGTACCCACTGACAAGCAGTTTTCCTTCAGCGAGTATTACTGGAAAGCCTAAAATATGTTACAGAATTCCCTTCAACTTCTCTCTTTCCAGACTCTCAAAGTTCATAGAACTTCAGCATACAACAAATCAAGCATCAACAGAGCACTTAAGGACTTGATCAATTTTAAGTATGTAGGAATTTTTGTCATTCAGGAAAAGTAGATATTCTAATGACAGGAAGGTTATGCGGGTTTGGAATGAAAATAGTTTTCTTCCACTTTCATCAATCAGTTTTATGAGATAGGATCTCTTTATATAAAGACAGCAATCTGTACAAATGTCAAATTATTGAACAGCTCTCTCATGAATATGTGGCAATCCATTTTAATACCAATCATTGATCTTGGCAATGAGAGTGAAATCCCTTTGCATTTTATTGTTAGGTTAAATTTCTCTATTAAATATACTGAAAAATTGCGTGTTGTGCACTGCTGCAATAGATGCAGTGACTTTATAGTACCTGTTTTCTTATTTTTTCAACATCGCTTTCCTGAGACAGCAATGGGTATTAGCACCTAGAAATGAAACAGGATGGCCATTCACAGTGTTTCAGGGCAAGAGAACATGCTCAGACTGCTGTGTAATTAATTACCCCTTGGAGATATTATTTCATGTGGAGCAGATTTTCTTCTATTAAATTGCCATTTATTTGTGACCTTTAATTTATCATAAACACTCTTCTTTCCACATCCTAGGCAGCAATGGGGAACAACAAGAAATTGTTGCATTGCTCTCCTTAAATGAAGCTTGCAGCTTGGCAGAGTGACAGGGAAACCAGTAGGTTTGCCATTCAGGAGCTGAAATAAAAGGGCTTTGCAACATCATTTTCCATCCATTGCCCCTAGCAACATTTTAGCTCCTTGAAATTTTAGGAATACGGTTAACTGTTGGGTTTTCCCCTTCCAAAAGTTTCTGGGAGAAATAACCAATTGTGTCATTTTCTTTTTTTAATTAGTACTGTTGCATTGGCATCGGCATGTGTTTGAAAGAAGTTTCTAATGGTAACCCTCTGAACCTGCTTAGCTACTTTCTGTTTCTTCCCTCTGTCCCCTTTTTGGGGGGAGCTGAGGGCAGCTCTTGTACTGAGGTCAGCCTCGGGGGGTGCGGATGAACCCCGGGAAGGCTGGTAGAAGCCAAGTCAGCATTTTTTTTCCCTTCAGACCCTGAAATGTCACTCTTCCTTCCTGAGTGCATATACTGTGTCCTATCAAATCAAGCAAAACTGACCTCAGCTTCACTGTGACATTTCGAGAGAAGACGATGGAAATGTGCACTGAAATTTTATGTCTCCAAATCAGTAATGGCAAATATAAATGACAGTGGATGTTCGGTATGTGGTCATTGTGGTTCAGAACAGGGGTCGGCTCTTTGTAAGTAGAAAGGAATAAGATCTGGATTGAATATGGAATTAAAAGAAAAGGCTAAACCACAAGCCTCTAGCCCAGTCCTTCAGCCTTTTACCTAAAGGTTGGCAGCAAATACTGAAGGCTATGTTCTATGACCCTTTCTTTTAAAAAAAAAAAAAAAATAAAGTGGACATAATAATCACATTTAGTTTCATTAAAAACATTGGGAAGGGAAGGGCTCATTTTGGAGTCTAAGCTGATCATATTTATGTGAAAGGGAAGGCTAGTCTTCCTGACAGGATCTCTGTATACAAAATAATCAAACAGTTGTTTTCCTGCAATGTTCAGGCCACGCAGGTGTTGACCAACTGAAATGCGCAGAATGAATAAGGCGCTTTAGCAAGAAATCCTCAGAAGGGAGTGAAGTCTTTTTGACTTCAGCAGAATAATTGAATTACTTGAACATTTGCACTGCGCCGAAGAACGACAGTAATCCTTTACAGGCATAATTCTATATACTGGGGTCTTGCTGTGGGGTCATGGGCGTTGTCATGAACATTGCTTGAGCCTCATTTCCACTTCTGGCATCTTGATTCTTGACTCGAGACCGCACAGACTTCAGAGTGTACAAAGAGTGTGGCTGTGTTTGGTGGGAGTAATCTTGTACATAGAGCTGTTGTAATATGTGTTGGAGCCTTGGAGTTGTCGGTGCTGGAACCCAGCCTAGGTGTTTGGCCTTTAGCTAAAGACTAAAGCCATTTATTGCTATACATAGAGTGATAGAATCATAGAATCATAGAATGGTTTGGGTTGGAAGGGACCTCAAAGATCATCTAGTTCTAACCCCCCTGCCATGGCAGGGACACCTCCCACTAGACCAGGTTGCTCAAGGCCCCATCCAGCCTGGCCTTGAACACCTCCAGGGATGGAGCATCCACAGCCCCCCTGGGCAACCTGTGCCAGTGTCTCAGCTCCCTCAGGGTAGAGAGTTTCCTTCTAATTTCCAACCCAAATCTACCCTCTTCCAGTTTGAACCCGTTACCCCTTGTCCTGTCACTACAGGCCCTTGTGAAAAGTCCCTCCCCAAGACAAAAAAATTCGAGTGTCAGTAAGTCTTATTTTCTGGATGCCCGTGTGTATTTAAGACAAAAGTTTCATAGCTTCAGGTCATACAGTCTGCAAAGCAGAAGTTTAAATTAAAAAAAAAAAAAGGCAAAAAACCTAACAAACTTACGCCCCAAGGTACAAAGTTTTGCATTGTACAAGCCCGTTAAGCTAAAGAATGTAGGGTCGAATGAATTCAGTGTGAAGTTGTCCGGTGCTGAGATGCCGCAGCAGCCTATCGGCTTCTACTCTCGCTTAGAAAACCCAAAGAACTGCACACATGCGTGAGGGTTCCTCTGCATTCCGGCGCCAGGGCCGCGCTGCCGGTTTGGGGCAGGGCCCAGACCGTCCGCTGGGCCCCGGCCTCCTGCCGCCCGGGCCGCCTTCGACCCGCCCGAGGGCTGCGGGAAGGC
>VZZY01016032.1:18327-53515 GCA_013400335.1 Eurystomus gularis
GGCTGCTGCGGCTTGTCCTGCCCGAGCGTTCCCAGCGGCGCGCCCCGGCGAGGCTTTTTTCCCCAAGTTTCTTTCAGTAAGTGGTAAAAGGAGAGAAATAAACAACCCCCCTCCCCCGCGCCCCACCCCACCTGGCTGAGCCGCTGCTCCTCCGCCGGAGAGGAGGGAAACCGAGCTCGGCTTTGAGGAGGCTTCCCGGAGCCAGTGCGGGAGTGATTAAGGAGATTTAATTTACAAGTGGGCGACAAAGGTAAAGCGGTGGAAGGTGGATCGCTTGTGTGGGGCCGCGGGGTGATGGGGTGAGGCCAGGCGAGGGATGTCGTGAGAAGGTGTGTAACTTGTTTTAAAGGTCACTTCTAGCGCTTAGGCATGTCTCTGGAGCTCCGAACGCGTTAAATCTGCTTCCACGAGGGTGTAGAGGGAGCAGAATTGCTAGATTTTAAAGTCCACGTGAAATGCTGTCTCACTTGTGTGGCTGGTGGGTTTGGGTCGGGGGGTTTTATTTATATATATATATATTTTAAACATCGTTCTTGGCTCAAGAAAGGCAGGAGAAAGGAGTACTGTAAAGCCTATTAAAGACAAGAAAGTAAATGTTACTCTTTAGTGGAAGTATCTTGTTTCCCCAGATGGCTTCGTGTCCTTATGCAGTCACGCTTTGTGGTTACTTCTTGTCTCAACTTGTCTGAGGCAAAGAATTGAGAAAATCGGGAATTCCACTGAGATACAGTTTAACAGGCTGATCTTTCTTGTGCAAAAATGTATTTCTGTAGATGCATGCTTTGAGCTTACAGACCTGTTGCTTTGTACTTTTACCCTAGAAACTGTTCTCAAATACTGTGTACTCAACTGTAGTGATAGCTTTTTCTCAGATTATAGTCTTAAACAGGTGAGAACGAGTTTTGCACCTCTTATGTTTAACCTTTAAGTCTTTACTAAGATTTTCGGGTAGATTTTTTGTGTAGATGGGTCAGCTAATTTGAAATTCATTGAAGAAGATTAGTGAAAATAACGCATGCCTATGATCTCCTAGTTGCTGCTCCAGTCCCAGGGAAATGTGACTGACCAAGGGATTAAATAAATGAATTTCATGTGGAAGTCAGTTATGTGAGAAAGTCCCAACAGCCTGTTCCGACACAGATCTGTATCCTTGTTAAAGTAACAGTTTATTTACTAGTTTGATCTTTTGGCTGAATTCAAGTGAAATATCTAAAATGTAAAAGTAAACAAACTCTCCCTTGTGTTTAGTATTTCCTACAAAAAAAAAAAAAAGGGATTTTAGAGCAGGTTGGTTTTACATATTATTTCTCACTGAAGACACTGCAAGAATATGTTATTGTAGAGTAATGCTGTTTACTAGGTGGTTGCATTTGTCAAGTTAAACGAACAAGCATGTACCCTTCCAAAGTCCATCATTAATAGAATGTATGACTTTGAGGGAATTCTCTTCTGATACAACTGTAAATGTTAGTTTTTACTAGTTAATATTGAAAGCAAAAGATTTCACTGATTAAACTAGTTTAACTGCTCAATCTTAAACTAAGGGCTGTTTTCTTTTTTTGTTTTAATGTAATAGACCAATAAAACTACTTCCATTGCTTCAAGATCAGGAACTAATATTGTTTAAAAAAAGGTTTAGTAAAACTAAGTCAACGTTTGACTGGTGCTCAGTAGTTTAAATGCTTTGTGCGGTTTGATCCAAGCTTGTTCCTAGTTGATGCAGCTAATCATCGTAACTAGTTTGTACCACTGGACTGATTTTGCTAAGACTGCTTAAACAGGTTACGTGGTACTTTTGGCTGTAGTGTCTTAAAGCATGCTCGCTATTGTGGATTCTTTCAGTAGCTTTCTAATTGTGTACAATTTAATTCTGGTAGCTTCTGAAGTCAAGTGTCCGGAAACTTGCTACCTTCCTCTTCTTCCCTCTAAGATGCACTGTGTACAGACCCCACTTAGTCATGGCTGCGGGAAGAACTGGAAAGTGACTCAGAAACAGTTATAAAGGGACTCGTGAATCCTGTGGTGACAGAGCGGTACCTGGAGTTGTTTTAGCGGTTAATTCCAGTCTCCTTTTCTAAAATCCTCTGAGTCAGGTGTAGAAATAAAAATTCAGTGAAGTCCTTAATAGAGTGTGCTCTCGGTGGAACCTCCTGCGGTTGATAAATATTTCAAGAAGCTGAAAGTTAGCGATACATTTTAAATGCACTGCTAAGCTGAGCTACTTCATGGTACTTTGCATACGTATTTGCATTATTCATTTGTGCTGTGCAGGTAGATAATGGGCCAAATCTATCTTTGGTATTACTCCACTGATTTCTGAGTAACTGAACTAATTCAACCATACATGTACATGTTGATTTTTGGAAGTTCAAGGCTAAGTTGGAATTACTTCAGTGATTTTATTATACCGTTGTTTAAGTACTAACTAATGGTGTTCAGCAGCTTAGGCATTTTTTCATTAAAATAATTGTAAGCAGAAGGTATAATTTATTTTTTCTTCTTTTTCTGATTCCCCCCCCCCGTGTTCAGTCTTCTAGTTGCTGAGTCCTAAAGTGACTGACAGATACAATAAAAGACCTTTCTGTCACTGATAAAAATTCATCCTAATAACCTACTAAAGTAGAAGGTCTTGACATGCTTTTTTTGTAACATGATACTTAAAGTAGAAACTCCTTGTTTTAAGCAGCCTTCCATACAATGGGTCTGTGATACTACCAAGTGCCACATTTGTATGTGTGTACGCATACAAATGCACGTGTATACAAACTGTACATACACCTGTACTTTAAATATCTTAGGGACTTGCTTTTATCTGTGAGGAGAGGCAGAGGTAACAGGAAGCAGTAAGCCCTGGTCTAACAACATGCACTAGATTTGAAATGCTGATATTGGGAAGGCTGTTGAGATGGCAAAGTATATAATACATGTGATGGAAACTACTATCCCTACATTTAAATTGGGTGTGCAAAAGCGGTTATCGCTTTTTTGGTTTGGTTGGTTGGTTGGTTTTTTTTCTTGATTTTATTTTGGTAGACGTTGATGTTGTAGGAAATAATTGGGATACTTTTAATAACAAATTTGACAGATTTCTTTTAGAGATGCAAAGAGATCTTTTCAGAAGACTGTTAATATGGGGTTCACACTGTTACAAATAGTTTCTGCCAGAGGTCGAGACCTTTCTATGACATTCTCGGAATGATCATTCCATTAATTGGCTTTTGAAAAAGCTAACCTGACAATTAAAGCAGGAACTTCATCCTCCCAACCGTGAATGCATGCAACACACCTCTGTCAACCTTGAGTGCTACAAAACTGTGCCGTATTAAGGATCTGGAAGAAAAAGTAGTCGGAAACACAACTACATGTCAGTTGAAGAAAAGCTTTCCTAACACACCCTGTGTCTAACACTTTCTCGTGGCAGCGTGTATGGGCAAGTTATTCAGCTAAGGTCCTGGATTTTGTGGCAGTGTGGTGGAGCAAATCAGAACTTGGGAGTCAATAAGAGAAACGCCCATACGTTTAGTATATTGCCGGGGAATTATCACAGTTGTGTATAATTTGTATTTAGACCAGTTGTAAACGTTTTATTCTCAGTGGACTGAAACATGTTGATGCCAAATAGATTTCACAGCTTCAGAAGTTGTCAGAGAAGCTAAGGGTTGGGACACTTCTCCCTTCTGTGCTAGGAAAGGCTGTAAAAGTCTGTTGACTGCAAGAAGCAGTTTCATTGACAGTTCCTATAGCCTGAGAATAGTATTTATTTAACTGTTGAGTTCTAACATTAAATCATTTGGTGAATGACAGGCACTCAGATGTCATCATGTTGTTTTGGTTTTGTTTTTCTAGTTGCAGCCTCAGTTTTCCTGCTAGTGATGAATACTGACAATTTTTGTTTAAAGGAAAACTTGCGTTCTTCTAAATAATATTATCACTGAGCATGTGTGCACCATGTGTTAAGGTATTTTGATGGTGTAATAAATTTATACTGATTATTACCATTCTCTTTGGGTTCTACAAGTGTGTAAGGATATCTGCATCTGGAGTGGTAGCAAATAGTTCATTTGGAAACTAAGGGCAGATGCCTTTGCTTTCTAGTACATACAAGCTCTCAGTCTGGCATATGAGCAAGGCTATTTCAGCTGAAACCTCCCATTTCTTTGTTAGACTTGCATGAGCAGTGGCTCTAAGCTGATGTTGGCTGCCGTGGTGAGAAAAACGTAGAGTGCTTGTCCAGCCTGCAGGATGGCCCAGCAGGCTGTAGAGGAAGTAACAGCATCTTTGTTACAGCATTAATTGTGCAGTTGCTCGTTTCTGTTTTGTGAAACCACTACACAGTTGGAATTGGTGGTAAATCTGAAGTCTAATGTGGATGAGTTAGCCTCTGCCACTTGAATTTTCGCCACCACTCCCCCAACCCCCCCCCCGCTTCTTTTTTTTTTTTTTTATTCAGTGAATTTATTGGTAACCTTATTTCAACAGTAACAGGCAGTTCCATTGTTTTATTTTGATTTCTTACCTGAGCTGACTTGGTCCGGTACTGAGTTTGCTTTTCTGTGTTTCCAACTCTTCTTAAAGTGCCAAAGCTTATGCATGGGCAAAAGGGATATGCCAAAAACCTGATACAAATACTCTTGCATAAAAGGATTAAGATTAACCCATCATCAGAGGGGTGCTGTTGACTAAAACGTAGATAAGATAAAAGTGAAGAGGTGATATTACACACTTGTAGATTTTTGCTATTGTTTTAATGGCTTCTCTTCAAAAGGGTCAATATTTTATCACTGGGCCCAGTCTAGCCTGAATATTCTAATGTTTTTTGTCTTTTAAGACTGCCAAAGCTGTTAGTTCGCTCAAGCTGGCCTTTAAGCAATAGAAAAGTCAGCCTGTTGCTGGAAACCTCTAACTTAGAAAACCTCAAAAATTCTTCTCCTGCAGGTCATGATTGTCAATAAATAAAGACAGAGAATTAAAAAGTTCTGGTGGTAGAGATGTTAATCAGCCAAACATAAGAAAACCCCAACAAACACTTTGGTAATTTTTTCTTCTTTGTTTTTCTTGTATTCAGGGTTGCAGTGTTCTACATCTGCCCTGCCCTGATTTCAGATTAGATTTCTTTGGCTCCACAGCTGACTCTTCCAACTGACTTTGAGTGTGCTAAAAACTTAATAGCCAAATTTTTAGTCTGAGAGTCAAGCATAGGGATGGCTCAATGTCAGCTTTCTGCGAGCAGCGAGTTCTCATCTTTGTGCTTGGGCTGTGCTCCATTTCTCCAGCTCACTCTGCACAGTGGCTCAGTTATTTTTCATTGTCCATCTTTCCGTGACATTCAAAGCCCCTATCTGTGCACAGCCCAGTACTCCTAGGCTGTGACTCTTTTAAAATAATTTCCCACCTAACTGATATTCAGTCACATGGGTAAAGACTTATTTCTGAGTCCTTCAAAAAAGCTACTGTCAGCCCAGTCCCTGCCATTAGCCGGGGAGAGAACTGGTCCTCAGTTCTCAAGTGAAAGTCAGTGCCATTAGGGAGGAAGGTTTGTGGCTGCTGAGTAAGAGGAAATATTTTTAGTAATTTGTCTCTAGTATTTTTTTTTTTTCCTGATCAAATCAATGGTATGCAGTAACAGCTGGAACAAGTTCTCAGATAGTTTAAAATGAGGTGTCAAGATCTACTGAAATTATTGCAACTTGGCTGGCTTGCAGGAGGTAAGTATGTGTTGGATTGCTTTATGGTACCGTTGTAGTTGTGGAAGAGACTTAACCTGAGCTTCCAGAGTTCATACATTTTGCTGTGCTTTTGCTGAAACTGAGTTACTCGACTGGTTTAAGTAACTTCAGACATAGTAAACTAAACCACTTGTTAGCATGTCCTATGAAGGAGGTGAAATGTCACCAGCTTTATCTACGTAAATTGTGTTTGAAACCAATCATTCAGAATGATGTGATTAAAAGAGGAGAAAAATTTAATATATAAACTGCAAAAGCCCCTGGGCTTTTATAAATAATTTTGCAGCGTTCTGATCGTATTTGTTCCCTTCTAAACAGTCATAAAGTTAGGCAGTGCACTGGAAAGGCATGTGCTTGACACGCAGAAAGGTTCAAACATGGAAATATTTTTAATTTTTACCAAGCACAGATGCCTAGAAAGATATTCACAGTAAATGATATGGTGATGCTGGGATGAGATGAATAGCTTACTTTCCCCAAACTATTAATTGAACAAACATACAAGAAAGAATTTAGAGCAGTTTTATTTTAATATTATTGTTCTTACACAAGATTAATACCACATATGACTATTGAGCAACCCCTGCATTAATCATATTTCCTTCTTTGTAATCTTTTTCTGCCTCAGTTCACTTTCAGCCAATATGCTCTGGTTCAGCAATGCAATGTAATTTTCACCAGAAATAATAGAGCTTCTGTAAAAGAGACTGTGTATTCACTACCAAAATATGAAATGTAGTGAAATTGTAGTTGTAGAGGTGGGGAATTTCCTTCAGCAGTAACATAATGGAGTATATAGATTTCTCATTCATTTTTGTCATACAACTTAAGCTTTAGATATTTCTCACATCCATTTTTAGAGGAAATCAGGATATGCCTCCAATCTCCCATTACTACAGATGGCTGTATTCACTGATGTGCTGACAAACCATGTTTTGTTTTTTTAAGACCATTGCTCTAATTTTGCTTCATTGATTAAATTACTGCTTTGTTAGCTTTTCAGCTATAATTTTACTATTGTTCTAGGTACCCTGTGTACTTTTTTTCTAATAAATATTTACCACCAAAAAGGTTTGCTTTGTTAGTGTACCTGTAAGTGGGTTTTTCAAGTGCCACCATCCCTCCTAAACAAGCTCCTGCAGTTGTTTAAAAGCTGATGTATATACACATACAGTGCAGAACTACGTACACAATTCTATCAACATTAGCCATGTCAAAATTAGCTCTGCATTGATATAGGAACTTTATTTCGAAAATGCATCTATATACTATCCCAATGTTCACTGCACAAGTTGCCTGTCTTTTGAGGAATGACTTTTTACACAACAATATTCCTAACAAACTGCTACTTTCACAGTACAGTGCGTTTAATAGTGATTTAAAGTACGTCTTTCAATTAGTGTTAAATTGTCATAATGAATCTGTGTAGCACATCATAAATAAGTTGTTACTAATAGTGTAGGATCTGACTGGCATATATTGTAAAAAATTTGGTACGCTGAGGACATGCTGTAAATCAGACATGCAGTCATTTGTTCTGTGTTTTGTATCATGTATTCATTTGTTGAACTTCATTTGCTTTGTAGCTGTATCTGTGCTGGAGGCCTAAGCTAAGCCACAACTTCAGGGATGGAGGGAAGGGGAAGGAAGAAACACAAATTCTTAAAAGGAGCTGGGGGTGTATTTTTCATTTGGACATCTAGCTCGGATACCGATCCTTCCAACCAAAAGAAATGGCTGTTCTTATCTTAGCACTGCAGTAAAAATAAACAGACAGTTCTGAAGTGAAGATGAAATCAGAAAGGGTTACAGATCTGTCACGTGTTGAGTGAGACCCCAAGCACCTTCCAGTGTCCCTGTGTTCATCTCAGTAAGTAGGCTCCACTAAAATTGAATGGGTCAACAGACTGGGGAAAAGTTTTGGGTTGGTTTGTTGTTTTTTTTTTTTTCCCCCTCTCTGGACTGTGGTAGTATAGGAGGATTACCTGAAAACATTCCTTAGAAGTTGCATGATTTCATTTCATGGATAAGCTTTTGTAGTTACACCGTTCTAGAAAGTGAACTTGTATCTTCAGGCTGTCTTCTTTAGCCAGTCATGACAGGATTTTTAAACAATTTGTCAGTGCTATCATGTGTCAGTGATGACTTGCATACAAGCACAGCAGCATTGCTTCAGAGTACGTGCGTTACGTGTGTGGATTTCTCTCTTTGCAGAAAATGCCACCTGTAGTAACATTCTGTAAACACCAATAGTCTACTAAGTATATTAATTTATATTCATACCCTTGCCATCTGGAAAGACGCATCTCAGCTTTGTGAGTGTGCTTGGTGATATTTGAGAAAAACGGAGGAATAACTTTGGCTATGGCTCCTTTGCCATCCATTTTCATGCAGGTGCATGCATTACGCTACAAGTGGTGGTGTTTCATAGGATAAGATGCTTACTGTTTTACGTAGTAGCAAAATTCTACATACTGTGGTCTGTGAGCTGTTACCATGTATAGACAAGTCAGTTATAAAGCAGCCACCTCTCACTTGCAAGTGCTCATAACAGCAGAGGACAGCAATGGTCATCTTACAGTGCAACTCGAGGCCATTTCTGTTACTCCCTGGCTACTCAGGTACCAGGTTAGTAAGCTTGCTTGTACAGCCCAGAATCTGCACTAAAAAAGACTTGACAGCCCTGACCTGAGTTTGCACTTCTGCACTTTTCCAGGAAGTACAAATTGAGAAGCAGCTTGACAAGTTGAGTTAGTCTCCTAAGCAGCCAGAGTTTCTGGGAACCAGGTGAGATGACCTCACAGGAGAGATCTGGTCCTTGGAGTGCTGACTGGCTGCCTCCAGCATAGCATATGTAAGTTACGGGCCAGTAAAAGCATGTCAAGGATACCAGGAGGGGGTGCTGTATGAAGTTTGGCATTTGTTCTCAAAACGGTTTGGATATATGAAGCCCATGCTTTGGTTCAGAAATACAGGACTGACAAGGAAACAGTGGTTATCATAATCCATAACAAACGATGACAAGTCGAGTAGGGGTATAAGTCCAATACACCATGCAAGCACAAACCTATCCTTAGGGCAGCTGTCAAAATCATACTGGGGTGGTTTAAGTGTTCTCATATTTGAAGTGTTTCCATGGTTGATCAGACCATTGAGGAAGTCTTGGGCAGTTGGGAGGGTGTCTGTCCTGGCAGGCTGCAGGGTGGCCTTCCACTGGGTCTCCTGACTCTTGAGAGTTGTCTTGTGTGGCTTATGCAGCTTTCAGAAATATAATACTTTGATGTTACTGGCCCTTTTTTTTTTTTTTTTTTTTTTTTTTATCCCAGGAGTAAAGCTTGTTGCATTGGGAGTGACCAAGCATGACAGTGATTCAGGCAGTGCTGCACAACTTGCTCTCTTCTCTTAAACTTTTGCTCTGTGTTCCCTCCTGCCATGTTCTGTGTTGTGCATGATGCTTGCTAAGTTCTCAGAGGCCACTCTGACTTAGGGGTGTCATTCTCCTGTTCCATGGTATGGAACCATACGGTATATCTTTTGTTAGGAATTGCATGAGCTCATCTAAAAGCAGAAGTTAATTTCTAACTAGATTCTAAATCATGTTTTGGTTACTGAAGTGCTTAGAAATTGCACATATGTCTGTGGTAAATGTGTAAGTAGATTCATTTGCTCCTAAACAGAAATGCACACACAGATAGTACCTGCGATCACCTGAGTGAGTGAGGCTTTATTTTGTCTGTGTGCGCCTGCAGGTTGAAGCGAGGTTTGTCTATTTCTGATTTTCAAACATGTGATTTATTTATTTTATTTTGTGTGTTATTGAATCCCACTGTCAGTTAGTGGGCTGCTACCAATCAGTGTTTTGAATGGTTAAAATCTCCCATGACATTATTTGACTATTGGTATGCCTCTACCCTGTTGCTTTCTGTAGCGTGTTCAGAAATCATGGGGCTACTGCATGGCTTCAACTGGGAAAGTCTGGCAGCAGTGGTCTTAATGGTTTCCTGTTCTTCTAGTTCTTTGAGATCAGTGTTATACTGCCTCAAAATGGAGATGGGCTTGGATAAGTGTAAAGGCAAGGTGTCCAGACACTGGTTTCTGGAAATAACTTCCTTCTGTTAATCGGTAGTACAATAGGGATGGCTGTGGCATGGCTGCGGGATGGAACAGACAAAGGAACTGCTTGGTTGGCTGTGACCTCCAGATAGACTCTGAATATCTGTTTGGACAAACTTTAAAAGGCTTTATGGTTAAACCTTTTGTCCTGCCAGGGCCTTCTAGCTCTATCTTTACATTTCTATGACAGGAAACAGGCTAAGCCTAAGTTTTAATTAGTACTGGCTCTTGAAAAACAGAAATGCTGTCCGTAAGATCAGTGGAATTCCTATTTGGACATAGACACATTCTCCAAGCTCTTACACAACCTACTTGTGCAAGTTTCTCTTTTCCCTTCCTTTAAACTTTTATTTTTAATGTTCATCTAAAGAACATTATCTAAAAGAATAATTAGCAATTAGGTTGTCTGGAGGGAGAAATCAGATGCATATTTGAGACAGTCAGCATAGGGACTTTGCATTTTCTGTTGAATTTTTCTAAATGACAGAGTAGGTTTACTTAAAAAAAAACCAACATGCTATTCTATCTAAAATCAATGTATCTTGGAAATGGATGTGGAAAAATGAAATCCTACATTGTGAAGGGATTGCAAGTCTTTCTGGGGATGAGTGCCTAGCCATTATTGCTTGCCCGTGCTGTCCTTATTACTCCAAGACACCTTGCTGTCATGGCATAATATTTTTTTATCTATTGTGGAATTAATGTTCGTTACAATTTTTGTCAGTCCATCTCATGCTTATTTTGAAACACATCTCGTGTGTTTTGAAACACACACCAGTAAGGCAGGCTATAACTGGAGTAATTATTATTATTTTTTTAAAATTAGGTTAAAAACTGATTTTAAAAAGTCAGTTTGGCCCAGTTTACCAAAACATCTGCAGGATACAGGAACAGCTTGTTGGCTGATCTCAACAGCAGGAGAAGCTGTAGTCGATCAGTTTTGCCCTCTTCAGCAGGTGTAATACCAGTTGATGGAAATTGCAATACATGGTTTCAGGGGACATGTGGATAATGTGTCCAGATGACAGCAACATCAACAAAGTATAGAAAAAAACATGGGCAGATGTTTGGCTTATTCTGTCTACATGGTTACATGTACTTAAATTCACTCTAATGGAGTTTATCTACTGTCATGTTGTGGTTTGCTCTGTTACAGAGAAGGATTTTATGGCAGGCTGCTGATCTTACAAACCAGTTCACCTGTTGCAGCAGCCATATTTTGCAGTATCTTAGCTGCAGATTTTTTTGCTTCAAAATTTTTTTTTCAATCTTTCTAAATATATGAGTGTTAGGTTTGTCTACAGTGGGAGGAATTGCTTTGTGGTTTTGACATATAGCAGGTTATTCTTGCAGTGAGAGTGGATACTTTATGCCTTCAAGGACACAGAGAAGATGAATTACACACTTTTCAAATTTCACCCTTAAAAAAAGGAAGAATGCCTCTAGGTTTACCTAACAATTTTTTTTTGCTTTTGTTTTTGTTTTTCTACTGTGTGTACCAGTATAGTTAATTCTGAAATTACTGAAATAGAATGTCGACTGAGCGTGATCAATAGACTATTAAAATACATCAATAATTGTTAAAAACACTTAGTTTTTAAAATTTTGGTCAAGGTTTGTCAGGTCCATTTATCTATCAGTGAAAGCAGTGGTGAATCCAGCTGTCCTGTAACCAGAAGTTCCGGTTGTAAGTATGCAGATATGGATAGAGCATCCCACGTCTGTTATCTGCTTTAGTCTTTTCTCTCTTCATTCTCAGTACTAGAACTCTTTAAAATTCTAAACCAACATGGCTTGCAAATTTATATTCAGTGCTTTGTAAGATTAATTCAAAAATGTATCAAACTGTAATTCTGAAGCTCGTGTGAGCATTTAAAGAAAAAGGATTTTATCTGTTATTCATTTAATGCAGCATGAAATTAACATCTGAATCAAACAGCAAAATTTTAGTAAATAAGATCCAGCATCTATTATGAGGCCTCATTATTCCATATACATAGTAATATTTTCAAAGTGTAATTTTTTCTTCTTCCTAAGCCACTCAAAACATTTCCCCCTGTTTTTCAACACTGCATTGTGTGTTGATGTTTGTAATTAGATCATTTGCATACAGCGGGTGTCATTAAAAAGTTAGCGTTTTCAGTAGTTACAGTGCCATGGTATCTTGAATTATCCAAAGCTTTCCCATTTCTAAATATTTAAAATTCTAATTTAGATCACATAGTTCTTGTCATGCTAACTGTTATTTTCAGTGTTACTTCTCACATGACTGCTTCCCAGGCACTAGTTTGTTTCACTGTAAATAATTTTGTAGTCTTCATTTTAGTGGGATTCTAACTGTAGAGTAGATTTTTAGGTAAAATGTAGTTGTAAGTTGTTTGACTGAAGTCCTGTATCCAGAGCCACGTGTCCTCAGTTGCTACAGAAATAACCTGGCATCCTCTCTTCCCGAGAAGTACAGGTGAGCATGGGACCAAACATGCCCAGAGCAGCGGTGTACCTGAAGCTGTCTGTACACTCACTAGCAGGTACTAAGCCTGTTTCACTGGATTATGAGATGTGCCCTGTAATTTCAGGAAAGGAAACTAAAATCTGAAAAATTATTGGTATTCTCTATAGGGCACCTCCAGGAAGTTACGCTCTTCTCTGTCCAGTCCTGACAGTAATCAAGCTGCCAAACTTTGTAACAGAATTAGGGCTGGTAGGCAGGTCTGCCTCTTGGCTGTAGACACTGTACCTTATGTTTGTGGTAGTACTGAATCTGAAAGGGCTCCCTACTCCTCTCCTGTGTCAAACAAGAGCTGGAGGAACAAAAGATAGAAACCGTTTGAAGTGCGGAGATATGAAGCTGCTTAAAGGAAAGGGAGCTGACTGACAGGGGTTAATTTTTCAAAATTCATCTCCCTAAGTGGCATTACACTGTTGTGGAGGGGTTTGCTCTTCCAAAAAAGATGTGGAAAGTGGTTAGAGACACTTTATATTCTGATGATGCTGTCAAAGACATCCCAAACATTGTTGCAAGGCCTCTGCCAACTTTTTGTGAATGCATTCAAGGGAGGGAATGCTGCATTTCTTTCTCTCTGTCCCTCTCTTTCTGACTTTCCTCTGCAATGGACATGAGCCAGAGAAATGTCTCTCTCAGTCAATGCAGTCTCTTGTTTGAGGAAATTAAGTAGAGTGACTACAGTCAGTGCATCCCATTAAATTATTTCTTTCATTCTAATCCCAGTGACTTTGCTTTCAGAAATGGTATCTACTTTCCCAGCCAAGCGATAGGAAAAATCAGTTTTTGCCAAATAGAAATCAAGCTTTAGGAATGGGAAAGTTGCACAATAATAAGAAAGCTTCAATAGAACTGAAATTTGGCTTAAAATCTTGGTTTTGGTACACTAGATATATACTTATCCATTTTAAGTCGAAGAGGAAATTATAAATTTCCAGCACTTGCTAAGTAATCAGTCTGATGCCAGATTTTGCTCGTCAGGTGGTTGGATAATCTACAATATGCAAGGACTAGACAAGAGAACAGGCCCAGAAAATTAAGTAGTCTTTCTTCTGTGCTTCCAGTTTAGCATTGCAAATGTTGCTGGTACTTGTGTATTCCAGGCTGCTGAGACTGCTCTCGAAAGGGTCTGAATCAGAGGAGCCAAACTTATTCAGCGAAGAGGCTTCTTGGGACTATATCCAGTGTAGCTTCTCAGGTAACATGAGGAAAGTTAGTGTTTTGGACGGGACAGGCTGTTACTGAGACTGGAGAGTGTCCATGAACAGAGAGGAATGAACCTTGCAAGATAAGATGGACCATCAATTCAGAGAATAAAATATTATCATCCCATATAAGTTTTCATACCATTGTACACCCTGTGCATTCCCAGCCCTCAGGTGCACAAGGAAGAAGTTTATACCTCTCTCACTGGTCAGAATGGGAAAACTTGTAGAAATTATTTCATTTCCTGCAGAGGTGTTCTGGGAGGGAGGGTAGTTTTAATGGCACAGAAAGTTACCTAGTCCTGTGGGCATGGCAACTGTCTAGTCCATTTTTTCTGCTTCTGGGGTGACACGTGTTTACCTCAGTAACGTTGGCAATGCTAGTTGCAGGCAGAGGTATGCCCTTTAATACCAGGCACTAGTGCATGCTGGGGACTGGCCAGCTGGCAAGCAACTTTGCAGAAGAGATCCTGGGGGTTCTGGTGGACACCAAGTTGAACGTGAGCCAGAAACATGCCCTTGTGGCAAAGAAGGCCACCAGTATCCTGGGCTGCCTAGGAGGAGTGTTACCAGCTGCTCAAGGGAGGTGATCCTTCCACTCTGCTAAGCAGTGGTGAGCCTGCACCTGCAGCACTGCCTCCAGTATTAAGCTTCTCTGTTCAAGACAGATACGGACATTGGAGAGTGTCCTACCAAGGACAAGGTGATGAAGGGACAGGAGCATCTCTTCTATGAGAAAAGACTGAGAGAGCTAGGAGGTGAGGATGTGCCAGTGACTGAGGTGCCCAGTGATAGACGCAGAGGCAATGGGCACACACTGAATCACGTGAGGCTCCATCTGAACATCAGGAAACCCTTTTTCACTCGGAGGGTGACTGAGCACTGGCACAGGTTGTCCAGAGAGGTTGTGGAGCCTCCCTCCTTGGAGATATTCAAAAGCTACCTGAACATGGTCTTGGACAACTGGCTGTAGGTGGTTCTGCTTGAGGAGGGGGTTTGAACCAGATGGCCTTCAGAGGTCCCTTTCAACCTCAACCCTTCTGTGGTCCTGTAAAGATGCCTGCCGTGCATGTTTAGGGCCTGTGTGTGGTGCTGATGCATTGCTTCATGGTTTGTGAGCAGGTTGGGGGTTAGAAGTGGCCAGAGTAACCTTGTGTCTTTGTGCAAGCACAGATTGTGGTTCCATATTCTCATTATTTCCAGCTAGTCGAGATCATTCAGAAGTGCCACGTTTCATCTCATTTCTGTCTCTGAGACATTCAGCTGTGTAAATCATAGGGCTTTGACAAAATAATCCCAACACATACCCAATCCTGAGATGCTGAAAAATCCAGTTAAGACCGTGTACCACAGGTTTGATGCTGGTAATTTGTGAAGTAAAAATGAGATTCCCTCGTGCTGTTTCAGGTCATGGCAAGTGGACGTCTCTACTGAGCGGCCAGAAGTACATCTGCTACAGAATCACAGGCAATCTACTCTCAGAGGACCTGGGAAGGGAGGAGAGCCAAGTGCTTGCTGGCCATCACAGATCTCCTTCCACTTACCTGCACAACCTGGCACTCGAGCTGCAGTGTCGTGTGTTTGAACCGCAGCAGCTCTCACCAGTCACGAAGGGAGGTTTCCATGCTGCATGGTGCCACAGGTGCCTTTGCTCCTGCCCAGGCCTCACAGGCTGCAAGGTCAGCTTCGCTCCCAGCCCCGATTTCTCAGAGTGCCTTGACGAGGGAGGTGAGAGGGAGCTTTGCTGGGGCCAGAGATTCTCCTTGCTTCCCTGACCAGTTTGGAGTGGTTTTCCTGGTGCTGCCATGGAAACGGTGCCTGCAGTGCAGAAGAGGGAATGTGTGTGGCATTCAGCTGCTGCCAGGTGTCGGAGGAGAGAGCCTGTGCTTTACCCGGTCCAAGTTCCCACTGTGGGGAGAGATGCTGGATTTAAGATGGGGGGTAGTGGGGGGAAACAGATACAGCTCTAAACTACAGCTCCGAAACCATGGCTGCAAATCAATTCGAATCCCCTTTCTGCCATTGAATTCATTTAAAGCACTAGATTTAAAATTCACTATGTGCTGGCTTGGTTTTATTTACTTTTCCTTTTCAATACTGTGGTATCACGAACCGGTCTGTTCGGAAAAGGGAGTTGCCACTCTTACCTGCTCATTCTGCTTTCAGCGTCAGGGGCTTTAGTGGTGTGCATTGTATGTGCCAGGTATTGGACAACATCGTTGGGGTTATCAAGACTACTAGAAGGTTCCCGCGTTCAGCACACGGGGATAGATACAGTTTTGATTGGTGTGTGTTCATGTTACAAAGACTTGAATTTCAGGTGGCTTCCACAGTAGAGTCAATGAAATATCCTGAGTGCAGTTATGGAACAAGTTGATTCATTCATAATTTTTACTCTACTTTTTTTCTCTTTTTTTCTTTCCCCTGACTCAGTGAAAGTAACAATGATTCCAATGGCTCTCTTATTTTGTAATCGAATCATAGCAGTAACTCTTGATAGCCCTTCTGTAAGGACCCCCCATAGAGATGCTTCTGTCCATTTTAATCTACTGACAGTTTCCTGAACAGCGTTTTGGTGACAACTGACTACTCTTTGAACCAAAATCTGTCCTGTAATTGTGGAAGCAGCAGCATTATTTTAGTAAGGCTTGATAATTCTGTAGCACAGCAAGTGTTGATGTGTTTGATCTTGCAGAGCCATAGCCACAAATCCAGTCCAGTATATTGAATTCTTTTGTTACATTCACTGTTACTTGGAATGAGTACTGCAAATCCAGGAGTCTTTTCATTTGCTTATTTGCGGACTCAGTAGCAAAACTTGTTCTGTGTTTTATTCTAAGAATGGCACAGGTTCCCAATCTGGATGTTTCGTGGATGAAAACATGGTTTTATGTAAAAAACCTGATAAATTACATTTTCTGGTTTTTGTTTTGTGGCAATGAATGTATGTTTTGATAATGAGAACAGCTGTTCTTGGTTGGAAAACTTGTCTCCACCAATGACCATAAGTATATGCTGAAGGAAGATTAAGACCAGGGCAAGAATACATTATATTGTTTCCTAATACTCAAAAGCCACCTATTTTCAGATTTCCACCAGCCAGTGAAGTTACTATGTGCTTAGTAACCATCAAAAGCATGTCTGTTACATAAAGAACCATGTTCCTTCATCTGTTTTCAAGTATGGCTCTTGCTTCCTTTGTGTCCTGTTTCTATTTTGGAAGAGCTAGTGAATAATCCATGTGAGATTTTGTAGACCTCTTCTATGTCCTCCCTAAGCTTTCTCTTTTCCAGACTAAAGATGCCCAATTTTGTTGTTCCTTGTGTGGAATCCAGTTCATACCTTTAATTAGCCTTGCAGCCCTTTTTGCTATCTTTTTTTATTTTGCCACGTCATTTCAGACATGGGAAGAGCAGAACTTCACAAAGTTTTCAAGATGCTAGCGCATCATGAATTTGTTCAGTGGCATAAGGCTGTTGGTGCTTGTGTCTTGGTAGAAAAGCCAATGATCAAATGGTAGTGACATGACACTACCCTATAAGGGCCTTATACTCCTCGCTAGGATGAGCAGGGTGGGGACCTCCTGGCATGGATGGACCATGAAGCTGGCAGGCACAGGACCAGTAAGCAGAGCTCAGTAGGTTATGCTGCAGCAGGGGGAGTAAGCAAGAAACTAACAGGATGTCAAATAACAATTCTGCAAGGGCCAAGGCCTCACCAAGCAGACAAGAGAAGACCAGAGGCAAGTGTTAACAGGGAAGGGATGGCTTCTGACCTATGACAGCAAGGCAGCAGCTCTCCCCTCATCTGGAAAAATTCAGCTGAAGAACAGATACGGAGTTATGGGAATAGACTGGAAGGATGAACATGTTACCGTGGAAGAGACAATCAAGCTAACAGCTCAACAGGTCTAACTCGTCAGGGAAAAGAAGTGCAGAGTATTAACAGCAGGGGACTCCTTCTATAGTAAACTGAAGGTAGTCATCTGTTGACCTGACACAAAGTCCTGTGAAGTTTGCTGCTTGCCTGAAGTCAAAATATAGCTGAAATCCTGCACAGATGGACAGTGAAGACTCCTCAAGTCCAAGGAGTTGCTACTCTCCCATATGGGCACTGCTGGTACTGCAAATTGTGTTTGGAAAAAATTAATTAGGACTGCAGAGTGTTTGGGGTTAAAATAAAGGAGATGTGCACTCAGGTTGTTTTCTCCTCAGTCTTGCCAGTGAAGGTTGCAGGCATCGTTTAAGTCAACACCTGGCTGTGCAGCTGGTGTCACTGACAGTCTTTCTCCTTCCACGATCAAAGGACTATGATCTACCTAGTGAAGAAATCCACTTTTCAAAGAAGTGCAAGAATGCCTTTGCCAGTAGACTGGGGAGCAATGAAATGGACTTTCAGTGACGGTTAAGGCAGAGTGGGAGGCAGTCAGGGCTGGAGGGAACAAGGTGAAAGCATGTGTGGAGCAGAGCCATAGAGGAGGCTACCACAGTCCCCTCAGAGACAAGGAGGAGATGACACATCATCTTAAGTTCCTGTGCACCAACCCTCACGCTGTGGGGAAGAAAACAGAAGAAATAGGAACTTTTTGTGCGGTCACAGAGTCATTTAGGTTACAGTAACTCGGTTGGAGAGCTCATGTGTCTGGAGACCTGCGATGGGCAAGTGAAAACCATAAGGAAAGACGAAGTGTAGAAGATGGGTAGAAGAGAAGAAAAGATTGTGCTCTGTGTGAAAGAACAGATTTTTTAAAAACCCACAAGTTATTAGCTGTGGTTTATAGAGTGCTTTTGGGTCAAAATCTGAGCCACTGAGAGAGACCTCATGGAATATACTACAGACTTGGATCAGAAAGAAGAGGTGGATGAAGTCTTCTTCATTCATCTCCAAGAGGCTTCAAGCCTGCAGGTCCTAGTTCTCAAAAAGGAATTCAGCCATCCTGATACTTACTGGGAAAGGAACACAGTGGTGCATAAGCAACCTGGGAGATTTCCAGGGTGCCTTGAAGACAGCTTCCTAGTGCAGTCTGTGGATGGACCAACTAGGAACAGTGTCTTCTGGACTGAATCCTAACTAAGGAAGATGTGTTTGAAAATACAGATATCAACAGCAGTGCTTCCTGCAGTGACTCTAAGAGTGTAAAGGCCAAGAGGCTTGAGGAGAACAAGTCATAAAGACCTGGACTTCAGAAGAACAGATTTCAGCTCACTCAAGGAACTGTTAGGAGGGATCCAGTGAGAGTCTGTCATGGAGGGCAGAGCAGCTGAGGAATTTTGGGAGATTTCCCAGTAGAGCTGCTTCTGAAGCACTGCAGAGGAGCAGTCTATCCCCCTAGGGAAGACAGAGAGCAGGCATAAAAAGAAATCAGTTGGAAAAACACCAAGCTACTAAGAGAGCTCAAATGGAAAAAGGAACCCTAGAGCGGTGCAGAAGGGGACAAACTCCCAAAGAGGACTATAGAAATACTGCTTCAGTGTGCAGAGATGCAATTAGGATGGCAAAAGTTCAGCTGGAGCTCAGACTAGCAAGAGATAACAAGAAAAACATAAAAGTTTCTGCAGGTATGTTAGTAAGAAGCGGAAGTACAGGAAAGATGTAGGCCTACTGCTGAATAGGGACAGCGAGTTTGTCAAAAATGGCACAGGAAGGGCTGAGACACTTGACCTGTCTTCACAGGTAATGTCAGGCCCCCAAACTCGTATGTCAAGAAGCAATGATGAAGCAAATGGCAAACCTCTGATAGCTGAGGAGGGTCAAGTGAGGCACTGTCTGTACAAATCAAGTACAACTTCCTGATAGGATGCAACTGAGGGTTCTGCGAGAGTTGGCTGATACCACCACAAAACTATTCTTTAACATCTTTGAAGGGTTATGGAAATAAGGGGAAATCCTGTATGTCTGGAAAAGAAGAAATAGTACAGCCATCTACAAAAAGAGCAGAAAGGTAGATCCAGGAAACTACAGACCAGTCAGCCTTATGTTTCTGGGGGAAAGTATGCCACTCATGGAAATATTTCCAGGCAGCTGAAGTTAGGATCAGTTTTGTTCCATGAGGATCTCCTTCTGCTTATTTACAGGGAAGTTCATCTCCCACTTCGTGTCCTGCTTTTTCAGGCTGTGAAAATGTCCTGAAATTCTGTTACTGCCCTTCAGCCTTGCTGTCCTGCATAATTTTGTATTGTTGCCAAACTGAGTCACTGGTTCATTCCCTGTTTCAAGTAATTTGTATATGTGTTGAACACTATGGAACAAAGAACCAGAACCTCACTGGTGGACACCTTCAGCTGTGAGAACTGACCACTAATTTCTAGTCTTGACTTCTATTTAAGAAAGTACTTACTCATACAGAAACCTTTGGATAAGTAGTTCATGTTTATGGCAGTGTCCACTAATTCTGTACTGGTTATAGGTTCCACTAATTTGCCTGATACACCTTCTGATATTCCAATTTGTTACTGTTCATTTTGTCACTTTGTTTCATGATCACAGTCACTTCAATTTCAGGCAGATCCTCTGATAAGACTCCCTCTGTGAGTTACTAGCATGGGAATTTCTCATGGAGTAGCAAAAGCCTTTCTGAAGGATTAGTTTAGTTTCTCTTCAATGAACCCATTTATAACCTGATCACCCAGTGGCCCTACAGACTCTCCAGGCAGCTTCTTGCTCCCGATGCATTTGAAGAAAGATTTGTTGTTTGCTTTGATGCCTCTGGCTACTTGTCCTGTAGAACCATATTGTGCTGCCTTGTGTTTCTATATTTAACCTGTCAGCATTTATGGTCCTTTATTTTCTTCATTCGAAGATGATTTCAGCTTTCAGAAAGTGTTTATGTTTGTAGTGACTTCCTTTGCCCTCCTGTTTAATGGTGCTAACTTCTTTTTGATACATCTTAAGCTTTTCTTGCCAGACTGCATTGTCTCTGTGCTTCCAATGGGGGGGCATCAAGTACTCTCCATACTGCCTATGAGGACTTAACTCTTAGCTTTAAACAAACTTTTTGATTTTTTTTTTTTGTTATATATTTTCTCTTTTTATGTGGCTCATAACTGCTACCTTTTCTGCCTTCTGTAGGGGTGTTGGATCTGAGCATAGAATGATCATTTAAAGAGTGGCCTCTGACCTGTAAAGTGTCAAACCATCTTTTGTGCATTACCTGGACCAAGTCAAAAATTGCATTTTTTTCCTGTGGGCACCCTAAACGACGGTCTATGATAGTACCTGAAATTTAGTCTATGTGCTATATCTTTCCATTGCTTTTTTTTTTTTTTGGGGCTGAACAAGCTACATGGGTAATTGAAGACTCCCAGAACTATTGTATTTTGTACCGTTCTTTCAAAATATGTCTCCTTGATGGACAGCCAGTACTGCCAACTCCATACTGTGTCAACCCATGTGACAACCCGTCCAAGTTCTTTTTACTGAATGAGATGGTTTTATTTAATTTGGTTTTAAGGCCTTTTCCTTTTCCTTTGCCCATACTGCAAATGTTATCCTGAACTGCATGTTCCTTACCTATTTGTTTTCAAACAGGTAATTTTTAGACTGTAATTTCATTGTGAAAACCTTATTACTCTGTTCAAAAGATGAGCTATTCATACCAGAAATTAGGAGAATAGAATCATAATGATACTTTTAAAACTAACATTTTCTTTACTAATTGCTTCTCTCTTTCATAAGGAACAATATGAATCTGCTGGGAATTTCCTGAATCTGTGGTATTTCTGCAGGGTAGCCAGAAAAAAAGGAATGAATTGCCTAATTATTTTACTAGTTCTCTTCTTTGTAATAAAAGATGTAATAAAAGAGGAAAGAATCAAAAGCATAGTTTGGGCTATTAAAGTTAACTGCTACTGCCACAGAATCATCTGTGAGAGGAAATGTTCAAATCTCAAGGGTCTGCAGTTCTTGAGTTCAAATTTTTTAGCCTATGCTGCTTGAAAGCCTGGTTTTTTGTTTCCTTAAAACTTAATAGTAGTGGAGGTAAGTGAATTATTTGACTAATCAATATAGCGTCTGCTAGAATACTAGAATTTTTCGTTTATGAACATCCTTGTATTCGTGCTGAATTTCCTTAGAGTTTCCTTGTAATCCTCTGTTTGAAAGTCCAACCACATAGTATAGCAAATTGTGTCTTGGAAGTATGCAGAAAATCAGGCTTCTGTGTTGTTAGTTTTAAGACAAGAAGAACCAAAATCCTATAGGTATTAATTTTCATGCAGTGGGTTGCCCTAAAAAAAAATAAGCCCATCTTGCTTTGTTAGATAATATTTGAATCCTTCACTAACATGGTAATGACTAGCTCTTTAATAGCTACTCATGGCAGTCTTCAGATCTAGTATCCTAATTAATTCAGAGATTCAAGCATAATTGTAAATTATGGAGTCTGTTTTTGGATAAGATGCACTGACATTCTATGTATGGACTGAGAAAGTGGACTCTCTTACAAGGTGAGGAGAAATCAAAAGAGAAGATTGTTCACCAGAGTAATTTCTGTACTGGAACCAGGAGAAGAGGAAGGGATGAGATATCTCCAATCTCTTAGGCCAAAAATTACGCTACAGTTATGTATTGGAAAAATAAAGGTAAAAGGCATCAGTCCACAGTTCTGTCTGATAGATTAGATTTGATGAACATGCAAAGTCAGGCTCCAAAAAAGCAGTACTGTCAGTGGGATTACCCTTTTCTTTTCCACTTAGACATAGTAAATCTTTGCACCTGGACAGCTGAGAAGTATGAGAGTTACAAGCTTGGGCCAATGTAACACTGAAGAGTCAGGGTCTATTACTAAACTCCAGCTCTGTTTCTCTCACTCTCCTTGGAGAAGATCCACCATCTCTGAGGTTTTGTTTGCTCCCATATTGAGCGTTACAATTAATAACAAAGAGCCCAAAAGCAAGTCAAGGCTGATGAGTTAGAAAGTTAGTTTATCCTAAATCCTCCTTAAATTGCTGATTCTGAGGGTAGAGAAGCAGAAATCTGAGATTAGAAAGCTCTTGGTAGTTCTAATCCTGTCCTAACGCTCCAAGGCTTTTACTTACACTTTATTACTTTGGGGACCGAAGTAGTTTGCATGGGAGGAAGTGGAATAGCACAGCAGTCACGGTGGGTGATAAACCATTGGGAGAGCTGGTGAGGAGAAGAAAGGAGTGAACTGGAAGACTAAAGCTGAATACAAAACAGAGAGAAGAAAAAAATGCAGTAAAAAAGGACTAGGCAATTTGTAACAGAAAAATGGAGATAATTTGAATAACTTTGGTGATTGTGCTGGAGAAGAAATAATACAATTTCCCTAGGAACAGAAGTCCAGGCAATTGGGCAGTGTGCCTTCAGAGAGCAAGGCTTGCCTGTAACTCACAGCGAAACAGGGCAGTGTGCCTGGAGAGCTGAAACATGTAACTGAATGCAATCGTGACCTCATTTGTCTCAAGGTCCTAATAATAGAAAATAAAATAGGTTCTGATTTCTATAAAAGTTGTTACAGGCATGAAAGGGACTTCTTTGAAGTAATCTTACATGAAAAAGAAGGAATATTTTTTTAAAAAGACCGTAATCAACCAAACTGTTTCTTTACCCCATAAATAATCCATGTACATAATAGCCCAGGTGCTAATCTCGTGTAAAGAAGCACGGGATTGTTAAAGCCCTTGGATCAGGTGAGGGAGTAAGCTAGAAGAATATAGATTCAGGCTGATAAAATACTAGCACTTACATCAAGTCAAATGTGTCTTTTATGTAAGCATGATGATGTTGATGAGAGAATTTGATAGCCAGTGATCTATAATCCATAATCCAGATTGGCATAAAGCCTTGGAAAAATTTCCAGAACTCAGCAGTTCTGGGATCATGTGAAAACCAGGTTAAAAGAGAGCTCTGGAGGTCTCCTCCAAGCAGGTGTAGCTTCAGTGTTAGATCAGATATGCGGGTGACTTCCAAAGTCACCTCCAAGAATGGAGATTCTACAATCTACCTGGGCTACCTGTTCCAGTGTTTTTCAGTTGTTTGGTTTGGGGTTTTGTTTGTTTGTTTGTGGTCTTTTTCTTTATATCCAGTCAGAATTTATTTTATTGCAACTTGTGATTGTTGCTTTTGCGTATTTGCTGTATGCCACTGGCAAGAGCCTGATGATATCTTCACTACAATCCCCTATTAAGAAGTAAAAGTCTTCAGTTAGGTCCTACCTAGACCTTCTCTTCTCCATGCTAAACAGATTCCTTCAGTTTCTTCTTGTATAAAGTCTGCTTCAATCTTCTAACCATCTTTGTGGCCCTCTGGTGGTCTTGCTTCAAAATTCTGTCATGTTACTTCCTTTTTCTGCTAGTGGCTTTCTTGCTAGTGCAGTGCAGTAAGTGGTTGTCCATCATCACCACAGGAATACGTTGTTGAGTTGCAACTTGTTGTCCACTAGACCCCAGGTCCGTTCTGTGGAGATGCTGTACTCTTGCATGGGATCCCATCCTCCCTGCAGGACTTCTCATTTTATTTTCTTAAACTTCATCACACTATTGTTGGCTTGTTTCTCCAACTTGTCAAGGTTCCTCTGAATGGTAGTCTTTGCACTTCAGCAAATGAATTGCACTGCATATAGGCGCAGTCATAGCTATTAAATCTTTTTTTAATCTTAATTTTTTTTTCACCTCGATTAAGATCCTGCAACAATATATCCACCACTGAGTTTCTGAATTTGCCACCTCTGCTCGTCCAATGTTACCTTGTTGTGAGCTTTTTTCCTCACCTCCATGTTATTCAGTGAAAGGGAAGAATGAAACAATCTAGTAAAAAAAAAAAAAAAAAAGAACAGTACAAGTGGAAACACCATTCAACAATGGAGAAAGTAGAGAAGGTGGAAGAATCTAATGGTACATTCCGAAGCCCAGTTTTGAAGCTTCTGAACAACATGCAGTGTCACACTGATAGGGACATTGCTAGTGATGTTTTTAGCCTGTTTGAAAGCATCAAGACTTTCTGTTTTCTTTCTAGGTAGAGGATGGACTTTTGGGTCTGGTTAATGTCTGCTCTGTTTCTAGACTTCTACCATATTAAAATTCCCTAGATTTTGTTGTTTTCCTCAGGAAGTGTGTGCCCCAGTTCTAGCTGCTCATGTGTCTGGTGGAACAGCCTAAGAGTTTGTTGCCAACATCAGTCTGAGTAATGGCATTTACTTGGAGATTATGGATGTGCAGTATGTGGAATCCTGCATCATGCCATAGGATGTGCATAGCAATATACACATGCCACTTGTGGCATGAAATGAGGTGTAGTTTTTCTTGTTGAACAGGTTACAACAAGATAGAGCCAATGTTGTACATTTCTACAGTCTATATACTTTATGGAGTTCTGTGGTTTCTATGATACTCCTCTGAAAGGCTTCAGTCCAGGAGACGATATATTTGTTTGTGCAGCTGTAATCAGGCTTTCTCTATTCATCTCACCAGGGATTCCCAGCCTTACCTCAGTGCTGTTATTTGTCTGTTTTTGAAGATTCAAATGATCATGAGTGCAGCAATTTGGTTTTGTATAGCGTATTTACAGTCAAAAGCTAAACACTTTTCTCTTTTAATGTCATAACCTTAAGATTCTTGAGAATTCAGTAAATCCACAAGGCTGTTTAGCCTAAATTTATATAAATTCTTTTTCTTTATTAGCTGCTTTTTACTATCTCTGCTATTTTGCTGTGTGTTTTGCTCAGCATCAATACACATCTCTCTGTGAAAGGATTGAAGGATACCTTGAGATTGTAAAAGACAGAGTAAAGTGAGGTCAGCGCTGAATATCAGTCAAATTTCTTTTGACTAACTTTCAAATGGGTCTAGAGAATCATAGAATGGTTTTGGTTGGAAGAGATCTTTAAGATCATCAAGTCCAACCATTAACTCAGCACTGCCAGGTCACCACTAAACCATGTCCCTCAGCAACACATCCATACCTCCTTTAAATACCTCCAGGGGTGGTGACTCAACGACTTCACTGGACAGCCTGTTCCAATGCTTGACCACTCTTTCAGTGATTAAATTCTTCCTAATATCCAACATAAACCTTCCCTGGTGCAACTTGAGACTGTTTCCTATTGTCCTATCGCTTGTTGCATGGGAGGACAAACTGACCCTCACTTTTCTACAGCCTCCTTTCAGGTAGTTGTAGAGAGTGATAAGGTCTCCCCTTAGCCTCCTTTTCTCCAAACTAAACAACCCCGGTTCCTTCAGCTGCTCCCCATAAGACATGTTCTCCAGACCACTCACCAGCTTCATTGCCCTTCTTTGGACACAGGCCAGCACCTCAATGTCCTTCTTATAGTGAGGGGCCCAGAAATGAACACAGTACTAAAGGTGCCGCCTCACCAGTGCCAAGTACAGGAGGACAATCACTTCCCTACTCCTGCTGGCCACACTGTTTCAGATACAAGCCAGGATTCTATTGGCCTTCTTGGTAACCTGGTCACACTGCTGGCTCATGTTCAGCAGGCTGTCAACCAGCACCCCTGTTTTGCCAGTTGGCAGGGCCAGCAGAAAGAACACAGACACCCACAAAAAGCATAGATTTATTTTACTATTTCAAGATGATACAGCATTGCAATGGCGTGGTTAGCAGCAGTGGGAATAAGCAGGGTAAAGTAACTATAGCCTACAGTTGCTGGGGAGCCCCGGGTGCAGAGATACATTACCAATTACCCTATTAATACTTTACCAACATCCAGAGCTGCAGTCACTGGGGAGCCCTGGTTGCAGCAAAGATTTGGGGAACCTTTCCTGGCAACTGGGAAGTCCTACACAGTGAGTCCACTCATAGGTGAGGCATCACAAGTTGCTGCAAGAGGGTCCAGCTTTTATACAGTTGAATAAGCAACCTTAGTTCAATAAACAATCTTAAGAACTTCAAATGCAGAACATCTGGTGTTATCCTCCCTATTTGATTCAGCCCAAGGCCTGCCCAGGGCCTGGGGAGGAACCCAAAGAAGTATCTCTATCTGTTTTGGTCTTGGCCACATATCTCTCAGCAAGGCCAACCATTAGGTCCCATGGCCCTGCAGCACACCTCCAGACAGAGGAGAAAAAAAAAAGATAATAATAATAATAATTTAAAAATATTCTGCAGGTTACTGCTACAAAATAAATTGTTTGGTTATGGGGTTCATCCATAGGTCAACTTTGGTTCAGGACCTATGGCTCAGGCCCTAGCACTTCAACCCCCAGGTCCTTTTCTGTCAGGCAGCTTTCCATCCACTCTTCCCCAAGCCTGTAGCACTGTTGGGGGTTGTTGTGACCCAAGTGCAGGACCTGGCACTTGGTCTTGTTGAACCTCATACCGTTGGTCCCACTCCACTGATCCAGCCTGTCAAGACCTCTCTGTAGAGCTTTCCTACCTTTAAGCAGATCAACACTCCTGCCCAACTTGGTGTCATCTGCAAACGTACTGAGGATGCCCTCGATCCCCTTTTCTGGATCATTGATAAAGATACTAAACAAGTGGCCTCAATCCTGAGGCCTGAGCAACACCACTTGTGACTGGCTGCCAACTGGATTTAACTCCATTCATCACCATTCTCTGTGCCCGGCTATTCAGGCAGCTTTTTATCTGGCAAAGCCTACAACCATCCAAGCCATGAGCAGCCATTGTCTCCAGGAGAATGCTGTGGGAAACAGTGTCAAAAGCTTTAGTAAGTCTAGATAGACAGCACCCACAGCCTTTCTCTCATCCACTAAGTGGGTCATCTTGTCGTAGAACATCAGGTTAGTCAAGGAGGACCTGTCTTCATAAACCCATGTTGACTGGGCCTGATTGCCTGGTTGTCCTGTATGTGCCATGTGATGGTACTCAAGATAATCTGCTCCATAACCTTCCCTGGCACCAAGGTCAGATGAACAGGCCTGTAGTTCCCCAGATCCTCCTTCTGGCCCTTCTTTTAGATGGGTGTCATACTTGCTAACCTCCAGTCAACTGAGACCTCCCCAGTTAGCCAGGACTGCTGAGAAATCACAGAAAGCTGTGAGCTCAGGAATTTGTAACCTGTCTGAAGGCTGTGAAGGTTTCCACCAGGCTTATTCAGCTTCTGGAGCAGTGTGAAACATGAGACCTGACTCGAGTTTTAGTTAATACTTGAAATTTTGGTGGCTGCAGAGGGCAGATAAAACATAAATCTTATACTGAGAAGGCCAAGTATGTCCAGTTGCTGTTTAAAGAATACTGAATATTTTTTTCAAAAACCTTATGGTAGTGGACAAATACCACTTTTAAACAGCAATTGCCTCAGGCCCTGGCAGATCCATACTCTTTTTATCACTTCAGAACAATTTGATAACGTTACCATGAAGTTCCTCTCTTTCCAAGGTGCTCTCTGGAGTGATTTCTCAGGATTACTCTCATCATTCTCTCTAATTTTTCTGTTGGCTTCTCGCTCCCACCCCCTTCATGGTGCAAAGCGCTTGGGGCAGCCAGGCTGGTCACCTCACTTGGCAGTGCCTTTGCATGTGCCTTGCTTTGGTGTCATTGCCCTTGTAGCACAGTCCATGAAGCTGCAATTGACGTGGCATTACTTAAATTAATCTTGATGTTGCAATGTTGTTTCTGCAGTTCTTCATTCTGCAATTGTCTTGACAACAGATTTGCATAATCAGTGGGTAGGAATTTGTTTTTAATTTTGGTGTTCCAATTAACTTGATTCAGATAAATAATAGAAGATTGTGAAGATAACACAAGATGGCATGAACTGGTGAAAAAGACTGTAAACACAACAAGTAAGACAAATGACCCAGTCAGGTTCAGTGGTTATTTTTAAGAAACGTAAGCAAATGCTGTTTCTAGTTTCTGTCTTCTTGCACTGTGACAGCTGCTTGAAATCTAAACATATGGATTTATTCAAATATTAGTCACTCTCACTGCTTCCCAAACAAAGAGAAGGAAGCTTATTAATTTGTTTTCTGCCTGGGATTCTTGGTACGGAGGATAGCAGACTCTCCTGACTCTTACTTGAATTCTTCTTTTCTTCTTTCATGCCAAAGGCAACCCTCTGCACCTGCACTTTTGTCATCTCATGAGGGAATACCTGACACAGTTGTTTGTTAAATTTAATGTAAAGGATAATTCTGAGGTAATAATTGTTTGGCTCTGCCCCTTTGCATATTGCAGCGCTCCCCTTTAATCTCCTTCTTTCCATCTCTCGCTTATGATGACAGCTGACAGAAGACAATTAAGTGAGAAATTGCAGTAATTAAATCAAGCAAGTAATGAAGTCACTGTTCACCTATTCTGGCCATTTTCATGCATTAGAAATCCAAGGGTTTTTGTTTTTTTTTTTTCTTAAGTGATCCAGTGCATCTTTGCTTGCTGCTTGAAGAGGGACATACACACAACTGGCTTTTTCCAGTCGTCTCTGCAGGGCAGGACTTAAATAATGTGGGCAGTGAAACCAGAAAACAGTACTTTCTACATCGTAAGAAGAGCAGAGTTCCCTCAGTAAGGGACCAATTTTGGAGAAAGAGAGAGAGAGGCCGCTTAACCAGATCATTGTAGGGCATTTGCTAGAGTAGCCATTTATATAGGAGGACTGAAAGAGATTAGTGGAGGATGAGTCGTGAAGTATGCTAGGAAATGAGAGAAAGATAGAATGTAGAAGAGAACAGAAAAGAATAAATGGGAAAGAAAGATCAATGGCAGAGTCAAGAATAGAAAATTTATATTTTGGAGACTGGAATTATGATTAAAAATGTTCTGTAGACACAGTAATCATGACATAAGAGTCTTAGCTGGGAAAATGCAGAAGTGTCTGAAAAGTGGTCAAAGTGATTAATTGAAGGAATATGAAGCATAGAAAATATATGAGAAGATATATACTCCAGATAGCAGGAGAAAAGAAAAAGGCAAAATAATCATAGAAGCACCATGGATGGAAAAAACCCTTAATATCATCAAGTCCAACCATTATCTATCTCTACCAGGCCCACTTCTACCCCAAATCCTTGAGTGCCTTATCTAGATGGCTTTTTAATACATCCAGGGATGTATTTACTTCTAAAATATTTCAGTAAAATATATATGTGCATTTCTATATTCAGTTGACATGGGATAGCATGGACAAAAGGGAGCTGGAGAGAGGCTGTTCGCACCCCTACTAGAGTAAAAGGACACAATGAGCTACACTTGTCCGTCTGGGAAAAGGCAAATGGCAGCATGGACAGTCAGGAGCGTTAGCTCCCGAGTCCTTGATTCTTAATTCTTTCAGTAACATTATGAGGACAGCTGCATCTTCTGACTAGGCAGGTTAAAAAACGTGTGCTCTTATAGACCATGGCAAAGAACACGCCTGACCTGCCCCACCTGGGATGGTGGGAAGTAAAGCTGACTGGATGAAAATGTATGCTAAGCATCAGAATGTGTGTTGATGTCATTGTAACTTTAAAAACGCTGTGGAACAGAGTAGCTGTTAAAGCCTTTTATTTTGAAGGTAAACTTAATGCACCATTTGGTTTTGTTTGGTATTTAATACTATCAAAATTTCTCAGCACTTACATGCTTTGATATAAGTGTGCTAGCGTGGCATATACTATACCACTCTGATTTTGCATTCTTCAAAACTTTAGTAATGTGTCTGTTAAAATCCTTTCACAGTAAGGGTATTATTTTATGCAAACAAGGCTAGGATTTGAGTAATAACTCTTGGAAAGTTGATCAATGGTCTCTTCAGCTTTTCAGACGATTGATTATACTAGGTGAGAGACAAATACTCTTTTTGAAGTAGGCATATCTGAATTAAGTGATTATTATATGGTGATGTTTAATAGTCCTATCTACAAACAACAAGGAAAAAGACATTTCTGAGTACCACAAAGACGTGCAGAGAATATTATTAACTATGATTACTAATGCACTATTAACATTCAGTGAGCAGTGTTTACATCAATCTGACTCTTGATGGTTATTCTTGTACTCTGGATAGTCTTGCTTGGAATAATGATTACAGAATTAAGTAGGCTTTGTCAAATAGTGGCTGTTTAGTATACACAGACTATTTTGTGCTGTATGTAACCTATGTGGGCTTGCACCCTTCCTCATAGTGCAGAACAGAAGTTATTCTAGGTTGATAATGAGAAACAGTGAGGACTGATCCGGTTGAATTAGGTAGAACAATCACCACTCATTTCCTTTTGCCATTTCAGTTCGAGCTTGCCTTGTTTCAGACATTGCAAAAGTTTAATTCCTCCGTTTACTTGGTCAGAGGTTTTAGGTAGCAGATAGAACAAAGACTTTTCAATTCTCCTCTCTACTTCTACTGTTTCTTCCTTTCTCTCAAATACTGAGTTCTTCAGTGGCACTTGGTGGACTTAAATCTCACGACTTAAGTGATTTCCAAGTAATCTGCAGTGCTGATTTGCTGCTACGCTTGGGAGTTAATTTAAGGGACTCTGTCCCATACCTCTGCATTACAGGGAGGTCTTTTTTGAAAGAAAAGAGGGAGAAAGATAATGGGTGCATTCGTGTGGACACAGGAATAATTTAACAAATGGATTCGTAAAATACTTCTTCAAAATGAAAAGACAGCAACATTTGCAAAGGTACAACCAAAGTTAATTCCCTAGAAGTGTTTCAGTTTTGTATTTGATAAAATTACTGCTTCCGTATGTGGGAAATGTAGCTATTTAAGGGATAGTGGGTATTTTACATGCATTGATTTTGCTTTGTTTTGTTGTTTTTTTTTTTTCTTTTCCTGTGTATAAAAGCAAAAACTCTTTAGAAGCACATTTATAAGCTCTGTGGGTAAATCTTAATCTGATGGGACTGGTTTGACTTCCTTGACAGAATTAAAGGAAATACAATTCAGTTAGTGGTAAGATTTTTAACACAGCTTTTGTCCCAAACTTCTTCAGTTTCCCTTCTAGGCATCGTTACGTGCAGAAATTAAACTGTATTCAGTCCATAACAACACACCTTCAATTTAGTTTATTTTACTAGTATGTACCACGATGGTTGTCTTTTTGAGCACAGAAGCTTTTGTCACTGCACAATCATCTGCAGAACTTCCCATCTTTAAGTAACACGAATTATTCTCTGATCATAGTCAAATCAGCTTGTTAGGCACACATTTGTATGCTACTAAGAGATCTACGTGAACTGTGAGTGATTTTGAAGTAGGCCTAAATTGTTTAATGTATTTGGAAATTCCATTCCTAATAAACTATCTAATTCTACAACCTATATCATTAGAGTGAGGGAAGGAACAAGTAGATGTTACCACAAAAATTTGAACTGCTAATGTGTTTAAAAAGAAAAAAAAAAAGCTTTCCTGTAAGATGCTATACTAACAATTCTTGCATAAATTATAGTTTTGTGTCTTGAAATTCCTTCTTAATCTCAAGAGAAATGAAAACAAATGGTTTATTTTTTCAGGAACTGCAGTTTGAGAGACTGACTCGAGAACTTGAGGCTGAGCGTCAGATTGTAGCTAGCCAGCTGGAGAGATGTAAGCTTGGATCAGAAACTGGAAGCATGAGCAGCATCAGGTAATGTACAAATTGTTAATTTCTTTGTCATGTAATGAATTTTGTTGCTGTTATGAGTTACTACTGAGAACAGGATTGACCATCTTCTTGTTAAAGAAATTATACACCAGGCACACGGGCATGAGATTTTACAAGGTTTTGAAAATTTGTAGTTTGATTTGCTTTTTAAGAAGAAAATTTCAAGAAGAGGCTTAATTTCATGCAATTTGATATCTGGTTTGTCCAGTAACGAAATAGTAATCACAGTTGGAATTCATCGATTTGCTGTAGTCTGAATGGATTAACAGCAAAACTACTGTTTCCACTACTAATGTAGCTGTAATTTTCAGCCAGAGCTTTTAAACTTTGTATTACAGACGTGTATTGATAGGTTTTGTCAACGTGTCTTACCATAATTTCATCATTCAAAGTATTAAAAGCTTTAGAGATAATTACTTAAAGCTGCTGACCTGACATGAAAATGTAATTATAAGATATGGGTCACTCTCTTGGCTTTCTCTGGTTTAAAAAATTGTTGTGATACATTGTCTGGATGACGGTGGGATTATTTAAGAAACTAACAAAAGGAAGCTGGTCTTTTGGTCAGCTTGGTGGAGTAAAGATGTTTTAGTTTTGAGCTTCTGGATACTAGTTTCCTTGTTTTCTCAGGTGAACCTAAAAAATGAAAGATGATAGTACTTGAGTTTCAAGGATTAAGAGTAGTTGTGTAGACATACCTTCTGGTTTTATCAGTGGAAATACTAAGTCTGGTATCTTTCGCATATGTAAGATTTAAGTATGAGATGCCAAGCTTAGTGCTGGGCTTAGTATGATACTAGTAGAAAATCTACAAAAAAATAATCTGTTGCTACTGCAAGAAACTTTTCCTCAGCTTAAGCAATGCAGGTTATAAGTCGATCAAATGATTGCTTTCCATGATAAGTAAGAAATAATTATTCAGTAGAATGCCAAAGATGCAACAAAAATACTGAATTAACAGTGCAGATAAAATGGAAGAAGTCAGAAGAATCTTTAACTAATTCAGTAGAAGTACATGAAGTTGACTTAAATATAAATAAATCAAGTGAGAATTAACTCCCTAGGATGAAAGCTTACTTTATTCTATATAATCTTCTCCACCAACTAGACTTCTACTAACATTAGAGAAATAATATTACTTGGAATTATTTAAGCACAGCATAGGTAACATTTGGTAGCGTGGGACAGTACTATATTTGCATCTTAAGTGCACTCCCCCAGCTTTTTAAATTTTCAGTATGGTATGACTGCGTTTCAGAAAAGCTATGTGAACTATGTTTGAATAATACTGAGCTATGTTTGGATAATATTATTATTTTAGGATTATGCCAGCCAGTGATATGGAAAAAGGCGGATTTCTTGTTTGAAAGGAAATGTTTTCGTGGTGAACTTCTTTGCTATTTGTAATGTTAGACTTTTGAGTCATCAGTGGTATCAAGGTCACTCAGCTGTTTCTTAAGAAACAGCTCCAGTTACTTGAGAAGTTTTAAATATTTTGACTACTAACCTCTCTGTGGAATAAACTAGTACCTGGAATAATTGAAGAGATTGAATATGAATCTTTGGCTTCTGTAGTTTGTCTCAGGAATGTTTTACATATGAAAGTTTAAAAATTCTAGCATTTCAACTAAAAACATTTTAAGAAGTATTTGAAATACTGTTGTCCAGAAGGTAATATTTGAAAGCTTTAAATTAAATAGCTGTTCTTAGACTTGGCAAGTGATTTAGAAAGGAAATCAATAATAATCTAACATTGTTTGTGTTGGGTCATTGTTTCTCCTATACATATTAAATAAGCTTCAGTTTTCTGTTAGTTTAAAAAAGACTAAATCATTATGGGAAGAGGTAGAGCTAACACAGATATTAAGTTAAGTCAAATACCAGTCTGGCTGCTGGTCTGTCCAGGGCTTGGCCCGATTTGAGAATGTGCCTTTGACATAGTATATTGAGACAAAGACTTGGAAGATAAAGAATTATGTAGCAGAATAATATGTGTTAAGAAAAGTATCTAACTTCTTAAAGTCTTTTGGAGTTTCTGGGGGCAGAAGGGGCTTGCTTAAAAATACTTTTTGGCATAGATACGACACCCTGTGAAGCTAGGCATCAGACAATACCTGCTTTAAAACAAGGCAATTAATTTCCTGGCAAATAGTAAATGCTTTAAAAAGAAATTTCTGGCTGTTATTATTAAGCTTGTATTGGTAAAGAGCTTCTTAAAACAATCTTTAAATTAATTGCCTTTGTTTTAAATGCTATCATAATGCAAAGTGAAATCCTACCTGTAACTCGCCTGTAGAAGTGACTATACATCCTTCAGTGATGTCAACCATTGTCTGATGACACCTAGGTTTGTTATTCAGATGATTTTCCTTATTAAGGAATAATCAAACTGGCCTAATTGTAATCAGCATATTTTAATATTGGGAAGTTACTGTGGTTTTTTGCCACTTTGAAATAGTTCACTCAAAATATCTAGAAGGAATTTTTCTTGTTAATATTTGGTACCTATGTCTGTTAGTACCCAAATATCTAAAACTCGGGCATGGAGCAACTATCCATATTTGCCTTTTAGGCAGGCTAAGCCAGCTTACAGTGGTGTTTTCTGCTGTATCTGTCTAACATCTTAAAACAACTGCAGATGTATACAACAAGTACTTACAGTGCCTTTTGTTGTGGACATATCAGGAAAATTGATCTCTTCTTTACCTCCTTGGGATAGTAATTTCATGGAGTCTTCCTATGTGTCTTAAGATTGTGCCCTTAAAACCAGGTTTTTAGAAACAAATAGGTCAGGCAATAGGATTTTTCTCAACTGAATTTCAACCCTCCACTGGAATTAGTAGAAGTNATTTTGCTTTCTCTATTCATCTTGCATTTGACACTTGGCCCATAAGGAGTTGTGTATCCAGCTGTACTGTGAACCTCCACGTTGCTCAATTTTTAGTCCTTATGGACTTCTATAGAACCTTTTCTTGTCACAGTAATTGGGATCCAGAAGGAAATGTGAGGTGAATTTGCACAGCACAACACGACTCTGCACAGAATTATGCAGCCTCCATCCATAACAAGAATCACTGTATCTTATGCTGGTGTAGCTCCATAGCTCAGATTGATCAAGCCTGGTAAAAGGCAGGTCTA
>VZZY01016038.1:1273-51154 GCA_013400335.1 Eurystomus gularis
TTTTATTATTTTTTTTTTTTTGTATAGAATGGTCGGGGTTGGAAGGGACCTCTAGTCCAGCCCCCCTGCCGGAGCAGGTTCGTCTAGGCAAGGTCACGTAGGAAGGTGTCCAGATGGGTCTTGAAAGTCTCCAGAGAAGGAGACTCCACCGCCTCCCTGGGCAGCCTGGGCCAGGGCTCCATCACCCTCACAGTAAAGAGGTTTCTCCTCGTGTTGAGATGGAACTTCTTGAGTTCCGGTTTGTGCCCGTTTCCCCCTGTCCTATCTCTAGGCACCATTGAAAAGAAACTGACTACTCCGTCTTCCTGACGCCCGCCCTTCAGATATTTATAAACTTTGATCAGATCCCCTCTCAGCCTTCTCTTCACCAGGCTAAACAGCCCCAGGACTCTCAGCCTTTCCTCGTGTGAGATGCTCCAGTCCCTTGGTCATCTTTGTAGCCCTCCATTGGACTGTCTCCAGTAGTTCCCGGTCACCTTTGAACTGGGGGCAGATATTCAGTGGATACTCCAAATACTGCGTGTTTCTCCACCGGATACTCCCGATACTGCCTGTTCGCTGCATGTTTCTCCACCGGATATTCCCAGTTCCCAGCACATTTCTCCACTGGTCACTAGTCTACAATGACATTGTGCGCCCAGGCCCCAAATGGGGAGAGACAGGATTAGTTGAAGCATAAAAAGTTTGGGCTTCTCGGGATCAGGAAACGTGGGCCATGTTCCCGCTGTTTTGCCGAAGCTCCCCGTAGCCGTGCTGCACGCCATATGGATGTCCTGAGTAATCACAGATTTGTTGCAATACTTTGGCATGGGGAGATACCAAAATGATGCTGAAGTATAAGACAGCGGACATCTGTGAGCATTAGCTGTGCTCTGGTTCAAAAAAAGCTACATTAAGAAATATGTAAATGTCACATTATTAATGCAAATGTCAGAACTACGTTTTTACATTTAAACCTAAATTCTTCTTGAACATCTTGCATTACAATAGCCTTCAGCTATGCTCCTACATCATTTTCCACAACCTTATACACGTTCTTCTTCCTGTAGTTTCTCCGTCCATTTTCATACCACTTGTCTTGCCAGAGCGCGGCCCAGTGTTTGTTGTCTCAGTTTATGTATTAGCTCTCATACCCCTCCGGAAAGACGAAAACACCTTACTCTGCATCACAGAAGCTGGGGAGAAATCATCACTGAGCACCATAGCCAGGACGGTGTCAGTAATTCAGTAACAATAAGTCAAAGCACGGGTGGATGTCCACTTGGGTGGTAGCACAACCCTCTCAAGGTGCAGTGCATTTACGTGTGAAGTTGTCCTGGACTGCCATGCACGTATCTACTCTAGACTTTATCCACTGCACCCAGGCTTCCAGGGCTTCAGTGAAATTGGACCAGAAGATCTTCACATGCCGTAAGTTTTCCCTGTTGCTCTGTACAGCTGTGCCTAATGCTAGTGCTGGGTACCGAGCAGAACGAGTGTCCTTTCTGTGCGTATTATTTGATGCAGCATAGATCATTAATGCGTTATTTACAAATTAATGTATTGTTGTGTAAAGACAGAGCTGAAGTGGGAGCTGGGCGTCTGTCATTTATCATTCTGCTGTCATAAAGAACTTCTATTATTGTAAAATAACCTTTCTTTAATTTCTTTGACAAATAGAATAGGTTGTGGGCAAGCACGTTGGGCTGGATGCCGCACAAGCAGAGAACAAAAAGATGTGCTGTGCCCCAAAGAGTTTACGGTCCATTGTGGACGCAGTCCTACAGGTGTTGTGACCTGCTTTGTTTCTGGAATCTCTCAATAATAAAGATAATAACAGCACAGTGTTGAACTGGAGGTGTTCGCAGCACTCTCCATCCTCCCAGGCTGCCCGTGTGGAATTCATAATTTGGAATTATTTGGCTGGATTCTGCCAGGATGGCTTTACCTTTAGTGCTATGGAGGTCCATGGAAGGAAGCCCTTCTCCTGTGAATGCAGAGACGCCCACAGGTCTGCACTCTTGAGAGGATCAGGGGAGAGCTGTGTCCACCTTTCATGTGCTGGGCAGCTTTCAGTGCCAGCCATGCACATGCTCAGCTTCAGTGCACACTTTTAACCAGATTCAGCTCCGTATCTTGGCATCTTTCTCCAAGAATCATCCTGTTACTTTCAGTGGAAATATTTAAGTCAGGATTTTTCAGCGTGGACAACCACAGCGTGTTCAGATCTTTGACTCTGAAAACCTCAAGCGACCTACTACATGCACCATGTGCAAAATTCATTAACTTTATCATAAGCAAACAAAACTGACCGGATATAAGAAAACCCAGCCCAGAAAGGAAACATTTCTGCCAATGGATTAAATGAGGTGGTCAAAATGCAAAATTCCTGTAGATCATAGTCTCCCCAAGTCCATCTAATACATTAAGGATGTATTAGGAGGCTTCCCAAGTCGTGCCCATTTGCAATCATTGCTGAGATTTGGTGAAATTTTTCCTAATTTCCTGAATTTTTCCTAATCTGTTTATTTTGTCAGTCATTCCCCCAACTTAGCCCTCATTTCCCTTTTTCTGCCGGCTGCCTCTTGCCCAACAGCTGAGCTATAAACTGCAGCAGTCACTGTTCGTTTGTTAGCGCCTAGCAATTCCCTGGGGTCCCGATCCTTGACGATGTCTCCTACCAATAATAAATAATAAATAATTGGTCTCCTACCAATAATAAATAAAACATTTTAAAAGTAAGGTATGCACTGTTCAATGTGTATAGTGCGTCCAGGTTTGTGCAAAGTTCTCCTTTCCTTTTGCACGTAAAGTCTAAATTTTTGTTAGTGTAAGAAATCATTTTGTCATGACTTGATTTTCCCTGCTGGTAGAAAATTACCTTCTTCTCTGTCCCGTTGGTTCTACAATCGTTCCTCCTCTCCGTTTGCACTGGGCTTCACGCCTCTCCTTTTTCCACTGCAGGTTTATGGTCCTTGAGATAGACAGATGGACAGAAAGAAACACATGAACACACACACACACATACGCATTTTACCCTCCAGAGCGTGATGCCGAATGCCACCAGCATACCTGCGTCCTGTTAAGATGCCACTTAAGTAGAAAATCCAGGAAGTGTGGCAGTAGGGATGAAACAACGCGGTTAAAACAGCCACTGACCCCGGTCTCTCAAAACATATATCTGCCCAAGGCAAATATCCTAATACTCAGCCATATTTTAATTTTAACAGCAGCCTTACCACTGCTTTCTGGGGCCACCACCGGGGAGAAAGAGGCCTCACTATTTTCCCTGCCTCAGTGCTCGTACTCCACATAGGCTTGACTAGACTTTATTTTGGCTTCTGCAACGCTTTCAGGGCAGGCTGACCTCTTTACCAGACGCTAGCTTGTCACAACCTTTAAGCATCTGAACATTTCGTATTACCAGCGTAAGGGAGTAGTTGAAATTTATTCTTCTGCCTTCTCCAACTGTGTCAGCTCCCCAGGACGAAGGTCAGCGGTCACAGAGCGTTGCCTGTGTCTGCTTGAGGTGCTGCTTCTTCAAAGGTCTCTGCAGCTTCTTGCATGGCCTTTGCCATGCTCCCAGCAGCAGAGAGCATCCACCTCCTTTTCTCCAGGGACTCCTAACGTCGCCAGCTCACCTCGTTCAGGCTTGACGTTTCTGTTGTAGGCAGGTAGGTGTGCTGGGTAGGAATTCGGTCTGAACAAGTGATACATCTTTTATCCAACTTGAGTGTGACTTGTACACCTGAAGGACACATACAAATCCTTGCACATCACTCCTTTTCCTCCAAAATCACCACTTACAAACTGTGTTTTATAGGCTCATAACAAGCCCTTCAATATTTGGCAAAATATGGCTTGCCCGTTTTCACCACGTTTGCTGCTTTTTGCTCTGCTGTTAATTGCGTCGTGTACCAATGACCTTCGGAGGCTCCCGACTGCAGGAAGATGCTCAGTCTCCTCTTGGCAAGGGGACAGGAGCACAGCACACACTCAGATGGACGCTGGGTGAGCAGGTTGCTGTTAACTCCTCTGCAGTGGTTGAGGTGGCTGTAGAGCCTCTCCATCCGCTGGCCGTCTTTTTGTTTCCCCAGATCTGCAACATTGGGCAGGATTTGTGTAGAAAGAACCATGCCACTGTAACAGCGAGAGGGCTGAGCAGCATCTCTGCAGCTGCAGGAGTCTGACCTCTTAAGACTAATGGAAGAAGAAAACCAAAAGATTGGACGTGGATGTGTGCAAGACTTAAATACCGGAGTACTAATTGGGTAGACCCAGATGAAGTACACTTCCGTGGCTAATTCTCCTGGCCCTAATACTACTGCAAACAGGGGCTCAAGACTGGTCCCTTCTGGAACAAATAAAAAGCAAAGGGGAAGAAAGGATATTATTTATTACTGCTTTCCCATACACCTCCCTCCTTCAGACAAAGAAGTACGCAGTTACATGGACGATTTAGGGGCAGCAGCCAAGCAGGAATAACTATAAAATTCATGTTTTAATAACAACAACAATAATAAGCACACAACAGCATTTATAACCCTAGTTACAGGCCTGAGCTATCATATCCATAGCAACTGCGGCAAGCGGCGAATGCCATATATTTAGAGTTCCCGTGCACCTGCCTAAAATAGCCAGCGATAAATTATGCTGATGTTTGTGCCTTTTTGACAGCCTTCTAAGAGGCTGTCGATGCGCCCTGCGATCGCACCGAGCCTTCGCGGCGCAGCACGGCAACGGCGCTTTCACTTCCCCACCAAGCCTCGCGTTCGTCTCCCCTTTCGTCTTCCCAAACGTGACAAATGAGTCAAAAAAGACACCTCGAAGGCGAGCGAGCGAGAGGTGCAGGGGAGCAGCTGCCGCTGGCTTCCAGCGTCTGTCGGCTTCCCCGCTCCGGCACCACGGCCGTCAAAACCTGCCTGCCGTTAATGCATTGAATTAATAAACTGTTGCAAGTAATTAGGGCTGTATCCTGCTCCTGCTGCAGACGGTGGCGATGCCATCACGCTGTATATTAATGGCGTGTGCGTAAATAGTTTACAAAGAGTTAATGAATGACTGCGCGGTGTTTGAATACATGGCTAGTCAGTTGTGGAGATTGTTACAGAGTCCAACAGGTCAATCGCGTGCTTGTAACCGTGGCTTATAAGCATCTACCAGACCATCTGTTGATGCGCTTATTACATTCTATAACACAAACTCCTGATGTCTGCAAGGTGCTTATAACAGCTATTAATCTTGCGTTATTAACTCCTTCAAAGCGGCATATATTTTAACTTTAATATGTAATATTACCACCAAGAATTCCACCAACCTAACTGGGAGAGGGACCGGACTCTTAAACGATGTCATGTGCAGAAAGGATCTGTCGCAACTAGATCCTGTGATTTTTGCATTATGCGCTTTGAGTTTTCACCTCTGAAACTTGGGATGTACATGGACCTACTGAACATAAACCAGGCCCATCTGGGTAACCCCTGGGGTGACACGATGCCAACCGATAGCAGCGGGAGGAACGTGCTGTAATCCTGTCACTACCTGGAAGAAACTTGCTGCGTTTTCCAATCGAATAGCAACATCCATCCACACATCTTGAAAAGTGTTTATAGGCAATTAAATGTCACAGTTCGTTTGTAAGGAGGATAATTGTTGCTACTGGGAAGGAAGAAACACAGGTGTAGGTTGACTCACATGACTTTAAGCTCACCCCTTTTAACTGCAGGAGAATTAAAAGGGCCACAAATGCTTCTATGTTTTTTGGTTTTGTTGGGGTTTTTTTTTTAAACCTCAAGTATGCAATCATTTATTTAAAATAGCTTTTTAAAAATCCTTGCTGTTTCTCTCTGTATTTACAGTTGACTCCAGATGGAGCTGGATATATAAAAATTAAGATTATTTGTTCTGATTTGGCAGAACATATAAATGGAACCCAAAATTAAGTCAACAGTGGTTTAAATTATGGACTATATTCATTTATACCAAATCTTTGATAGAGTTCTATACAGAATAAAAATACCTCAACATTACATGTGCACGTTACGTACATGAATATATATGTTTCCATTTGTTCATGTTTCCATCAGTTTGATGACATGCTAACATCTAAACTCCTTCAAACCTAATGAAATCCAAATTATCTTACATTTGCAAGAAGAAAAATGTTTATTCAAGAAGATTATGGAAAAGTGCAGCCTTAAAACTAATAAATTGGATCTCCAGCATAAAAAGCAAAAAAAGTTTCCAGAAATTGTTGATGAAGAAAAAAAATCCTGACTCAGTCTTGGTTGAAATAGGATTGTTGTCTTCCTGTAAAAGCCAGGATTGGGCCAGGTGCTTTTTCAAAGACATCAAATGATCCTTAAACTTTAAGGTAAGTTAACATACAACTTTGAATGGCTGCATATACATTTAAGTGATACTAAAAACATTTTAAAGGAGTTGGAACATATTTCCCGGTGGTTTGGGAATGTGTAAATATTAGCACATTCTGAAGGTTGGTTTTAAAAGGCCCTTCATACTCGATAGGTCTTGACATCAATTTTCCCCTAATTTACTCTGTGTTTGTGTGCGTGTTAGTGTACTGCATGACCACCACATATTTTAAAATAGGTGACTCATATGAGTTCAGTGGCAGCAGAAGGAATACTGGTCTAGAGATTAAGGACATGGAAAGAAGGTTGTTAATCATCAACAGCATGGAAAAGAAATTTCCAAGCAGTCTTTTCCGGAGCATGCCAAATGTAAGAAATTACAATATTCCTTTGAACGATGGCTTTCCATCAGCACCTGGGTGCTCACTGCCTTTACCCCGTTCCTCTGCCCTTATTCTTTGTACCATCTAAGTGTTCGGAGTGGGCACAATTCCCAGGCTATGAAGTGAATGTGTCCTTCTCAATACATTGTCTAGGAAACTACTGTATTTTGAAAAAAATAAGTCAAAGGTATAGAAAGCTCTTGTTTTGTGTATTAATAAAATGAACCAGAAATACCAACTTCAAGTGTTTTGAAACTTCAGGTCAAATCAGAACACAGGGTATGGATCTAATGCTGGCTTTGTTTAGAATTTAAGGAGAATTAAAGCTGCTTTCTTTTTTTTTTTTTTCCTAAATGATCCAGGATTGCTTCTTGTATTGCAGTCTTAATTTTCTCTCTCTGTACTTCCACTACCTACAAAAAGCTTGTCAAGAATACATGTGCTATGTGAGGAGACTGATTCCATAATAGAGAAATTACTCCAAAAAATGGGCTTTGAATCTCAGTTGTTTAAATCCCAGTTACCAGCCAATTATAACCCCAACAGAGACAAACTGTCTCCTTTACATAATGCTTTTGTTAACTCCTCTGAATTCAACGCCACGTGGATACATTCAAGCTACTGCTTTTTTTCTGGATGGACTCCTCTAGCCCTGTCTGCACTTTTATTCTGCCCCTGGAGACAGTCACAGCTAAAATTCAGTCCAAATTGGGAAGATGTAGCATAGCAGCTCTTGAGACCAGCCATCAAAGAGCTTTCTGTTTATATCTTTTAATACGTATTTATACTGATGTAAGGTATACATATAGAATACCTTCTAGTGACTTAGAACCACTATTCCTGTAAGTTAACAAACATCTGGGAAAATTAAAATATTTTCCCAACTAATTTCGACAAACCAGTCAAAGCATTTCCCCTCATATCTCTCCCAGCCACACACTCCCCATTTTCTTTTCTCAGAGCATTTCTGAAACTGGTATTCATGCAAATGAACTGGGGGAACACTGAGAATTTGTCCTTCAGCATCGTGTGAGCTTCTGGATTGGCTTTGTGTGGGAGAGTTGTCGTTTGTCTGGAAGTTCCCATAGTGAATTTATCGGTCTTCTGACGTTCCTGGCGCCAGGTCTGCATTCCCATAAAACAAGCCAGAAGAAACTTTGGAAACAGAACCTTTATAGTATCCACATATTGGGCCATATTCAACTCCAAAGTCAGCAGGTGCAACTCCCATTGATTTCAGTGGGAATTCTGTCTGCTTACGCTGGAGCTGAACTTGGTCCATAGTATCTGGGCATCTTTCCCAAAAAACTCTCTTCACTGAATGCAGGGAATGAACCAAAGCTTAATACACTTCTCTGCTGTCCCTAGGAAAGGAATCAGTCTGTCTTTTCAAGAGATTGCAGGGAAAAAAAAATACCTGCTAGTCTTGCAAAGCTGCGTTTACCCTTGTACCCTGGTGTGAATATCTGAAAAGTTCTCATGAACTCACACTTGCCCTTGTCTAAAGATTGTCTGTCCAAGGTCACTTTTTCTTTTGAGGATTAAAAGGAAAAATTCATTTTCTTTTTTTTTTTCCCCATGGCACAGTACTTGTTATGCAATGATTTTTAAACATCACTGAAAAAATTATTTAAGAAAGAATCTCTCCTGAAAAGGAACGTGATTTTGTCTGAATAAATGCTCTTTCTGTTAAGTCATCTTACAGAGAAAAAGCTCCAGTTGCATTAGATAATATTTTACTTAAATCCCTGAGAGGGGGAAGGAAAAGTCCCAGTTACATCTTTAAGACCCTCACTCTTTAGGATGTGTCACTGAAATTGAACATATGCTTAAGTGCATTCTTAAATAAGACGCTCTTGAATGAGGTCTTACATAACTGTATCTTCATAGCAGAGGATTTGCATTTTGTAGTATTTGCTACAGTAAGTGTAGAAAAATTAAAATAGCATTATAATCTCCAGGCAAAATTATGTGTGGGTTAAGGCATGAGTTTCCAATTCGTCAGCAAAATCCAGTGGGAGCAGATTTTTCAGGGGGATGTCCGTCATCGTAGGGGCAGGATCTTATCAGAGAAGACCGTTCTCACAAGAGTTTGGCATTGATTAGTTTATGTAAATTCAAGATGAACTGCTGAGTGAGATAGGAGCATGCCTGGCTACTTGCTTCACCTTCTCAATGCAGATAGAAAGAACCAAGACAAGGCCACGTTGTTACCTGCTCAAATTCTGAAAATGTTCCTCCAAATCATTTAGTTGCACCATAATCACTGTCAAATACACCTTTGAAGAATCCTCTTGTAGGCTTCTAGTTGGCATAAATCTGCCTGTGGACATTTATGAAGTGTTAATGTCACTTTCTAACACACAAAATTGCAGGAATTTTCCTGAGGAGGCAGCAGGGGCAGTTCCATCAGAGAGCCATCCTGGTGAGGAAGCAAGCTGTGAGGCAGGGGTGCCAGCGAGATCCGGGCTATTTCCTCCCTTTCTTTCTAGGTCATGGCTTTTTCTTTGCTCCACTCTGAACACTCATAGTAGTAGCTATGACTCACAAATCAAGCGAAACCATGCCATAACGATGGGATCTTTTAAACCACTCTTAAAACCCAAAAAACCAAAAAAATCCACGTACCCCTCAGAGCAGATTTCTGGTGTAACGTACGAGCTCTACAGTCTCAAGGAACAAGAACAAGTGCATAGAAGGTGCACCCCTGTCCCATGTGTTGAGGGGAAGCCATGGCAGAGAACGGACTGCCTTGAGCAGGAGAAAGGAATTCCACAAAGGGCCTTCCTATGAGGAGCCAGACAGCAGGACTGTGTCATTCAGCAGTGCCGCTTGGTGCATCATGCACCTTAAATATACCATTTAATTGATAAAATATATTAAAGAACTATCAACTTCTTAGACGAACCATGAGCACAATACCCAGGAAAAAAGTTGTAAGTTTTCTGAGTTGAAGGTGGAGCAGGCAATGCTAGAAGATGTGGTCCATAAAGGAGCCTTTTTCTCTTCTGACTTTTTCTGCTGGTGGTCCTAAACACCATTCTGCATCAGCTCAAGCCAAAGATTCTCCTCACTACAAATATTTGTGCAGAGCCCGGCATGGGGAGAGAAATATTTTATAAATCACTGAGAGACATCTTCCTTTACCAGGTCTGAAGTACTCAAGAAGAGGCTTTGAAGAATATTAGCTTTCCAGAGGGTGTCATTGCTCCTGAAGATCAAGAAGAATGGATCTGTATTGTCTTTTTTTCGTTCCTGGATCCCATGCTTTAATCCTGGCATTTAAACATTGAAGCCTCCTGGCTTCCCCACGTGCCCATGTCCTCATGGAGCACAGCACAAGCCACTCCGGCTGTAGTGATGATACAGTAGTTTTATCACATGTACTGTAAAATTGTCCCTTGTAAAGCCTAACGCTCCTGAGTAGGCATAGTAAAGTGAAGACAATCAAGATCTTAAAGGGTAATACGTTTTTATGTGTGTTGTAGCTTATGATGCTATATAACTTCAGAGCCCAAATACAGCAGTGGCCTCTCCAAATCACGCTATTAATATTGTATAATGAGCAGTGCTACTACTCTTGAATTCTGGCACACCAGAGGGTGATTTCCAGCACTTCCAGTCCCTTGTAAAAATATTATCCTCTCTACCGTGTATGTGCTTGGCTTCTGCTGGGCAATGCCGCTCGGGATTGCCGTGGTGTCAGTGTGATTCAAGGGGAGTTTTCCAGACCGATGCTGGTGTAGCCAAAGATGGGAATTTGTCTTTTTGCTGCCTAGGGATTAACTAAATTGCAGTAGAAGAGAAGTTTTCAACTGCAGAATAAATTTTGTTCGCTCATGGGACCCCTCCAGGATTTTTTATCCAAGAATTAGCTCTCCTCCCCACTTTAACCCCAAGTCAGGACACAGAGCATCCCCAGTGTTGTAGCGTGACCTAATACATCCCCACAGTATGAGCAAGGCTTTGGGCATTGTACCCAACCCCTCAGAATCAAGTGTTGACCTCTTCTTTCCCTTCTGCCCCAATGAAGGTGCTCCTGGAAGCCAGCTTGTCCGTGTTCACTGAGAACAGATTGGAGCTGCATTGCAGCATGGCCAACAGCCCTCTCCTCACTGAATGTACACATGGATGATGCTCCTCTCAGCTCTGGCACTCAGCACTTCTGCAGCCTCTGGATTTTTTTGGTGGTCCAGAGAACAGAATGTCTCCATCTTCCCATCTACTCTCTGGGAATAGCTGCAATTTAAGGTTAAAAATTGCCTTGCCTTTGGTCTTTATTGCCCTCTGCCTCTCTGTAGGAGTCACAGGAGCATCATGCCTAGAGCAGGTTCCTGTCACTACACAAGCCTTAGCAGCTGATCATGGATTTGTACGCCCTGAAAATGTTTCTGAGATTCCTCGTGAAGATGCCTGTAGAAGGACTCACAAAAAAACCAAGCCAAAACAAGCAAGCAAACAAACAAAACCCAAAAAACCAAAAAAATCCACGTACCCAAAACCAAACAAGCCAGGAACCCTGCTGGAGAAGGTCTCCAGGTTCACTATTGGAGCACAGGACCAAGCTCAGCTTGAATTACTCATGCAGTTTTATAGGGCACTACTGTACTTATGAAAAATGCGTTTGAAATGACTCTTTTTTTGGAAGGATGGCTGAGCCAGTCCAATGCAGTCACATGCACTGTAGCTGCAACACATCCCTTATTCACCATCAGGAAGAGTTACGTGAACAGCAGTGGAAAACAACAGTAGCAGCGTTTGTAAAATGCATTGCAACTTCAGAACATTTGGGTTCTGGTAATAAACTGCCATATGCAAGGCTAACACGAATGAAGTCTGTGATACACCAAATGTCATCCTGTTTTCAGACTGAGAGATCTTGCTCAGAAAATCTTTGATTTGGGGTTCCTAATGCCTTAAAACAACTCTCCTGCAGTGAACACATCCCAGCACCTGGGCAATGAGCACAGGACAGAATGGAATAGTAAAGAACAGCTCTTTTCCCCATTAGTGGTATTTGGCTTCTTCCCACAGTAATTGGAATTCAGATAATGTTAACGTTCCCATTCTTATGTTAAAATTAATAGTAGACTGCTGGTATTTCAGCTAGACATTAATTGTATAATATTCATACGACAAATGCTATTAGTTTTAGAAATCTTCCAGATAAACTTATATAAATTTGTCACCACAAACCCATGAAAAAAAAAACTTTCATGCATATTGATTAGGGCTTTTCTATAGTAATGCCAGAATCCTGAATAGTCAAACAGTAGCTGCCTGCTTCTAAATAAGGGAGAACATCCAGCTCTATCACTACATTCTTTCAGTCTTTTTTTTCCTTTTCTTTTAATTTTAAGCCTGCTGTTTCTCACCAGTATGTAACACTGAAGAAGGCACCTTCATACCAGGACTTCTACAGAACACGGTGTATAACAAGTTAACATTTTACATCTACTGTCTGATTATTATTTGAATTTGAGCGATTAAAAAAGGAGAATACATACCGGTCTTCTGGAGAGCAGCTGGCACACGCTTTCCAAAAACAGGGGTCTGTAGCAAGAGCTTTCGAGGCTTTTTCAGTCCCAGGAAACTCCATGAGCCCAGCTCATCCCTGATAAAACCCTACTGATAACAGAGTAACAGCAGCTTTGCAGAGGCTAGACCCTCAGCTGAGCTACAGGGCCTCATGTGGGAAGGAAAACAAAATAATTGCAGATGTGTTGGGCGGAAAGGTGCAGCTTTGCCTCACATACCTACCTGATCCCACCAGTCACATCCTAGCCCATCCTTGTCAACCCACATCTCCTCTAGGCCGCAGCTGCCATTCACATTCACTACAAACCAAGAATTGCCACCTAAGTGTCCTCTGTATTTCTCACATTTTGGTCCTAGAGAGAAATACCGACTGCTTGCTTCTTCCTTCACCACAAACACACATGTGTTACTTTACCCTACTCCTCTCTCTAGCTGGGTTCTCTACATATCATCACCACCTGCATGTTATCGTCATAAGCCCCTCCCTGTGTTGCAAAGAAGAGATCCCCAGCTGGCATAAACTACCAGAGATCCATTGAAGCCACCTGTCTGATGATCTTCCTGGATATTCTATTGTAAAAACTTAATAGCGTGTTTTATTGTTATGCTGTTTGCATTGGTACAGGCCAGAGGTTTTGATCATTGTTCAGTTGTTCCTTGAAGATTATACCAACTATTATTTTCTTCCAGTCCTCCACTATCTCCTCAGCTCATCCATGACTTAGCCAAACAAGTGTTTGAAGGGTCAACTTGTTTCCGGGACACGCATGCAGATTTAATTCAGCCTTCTTCTGTAAAAGGATGCAGCAGCCTGACTGCAAAGTGCAAACTGGTTCAGTGGAAAACACACTTAAGGAAGCTTTAAAAAAAAAAAAAAAAGAAAAGGTAAAGCTACTTATCTTAGTAATTGAAATGTTGGATATTAAGGCAAATAGGTACTTAGCATTGTGCAAAATCCCAGAAACTCATAGACCTTGACTCTTTACTGATCATTGTTAGAAGATGACTTTCACAAATGCTCTGCAGTGCTTTGTGTAACCTGAGGTTCCCTGTTTCTCTTCATTGTACTCCTTTGTGCAATTCAGATTTGTAAATCATTCCAGGAAACCTTTTATTAACTCACAGGAGCCCTCCAAGACAATATCTTGTAATTTCCACTGGTCTGAGTCAGACCTAGTCATATCAGCTGAGAAATATCCATGACCTTTCTGCATCATTTTTTCTTCTGGTGACCACAGAAAACCAAAGTAACTTCTGGATCAAGTTCTGCTCCACAATTTTGAAGGGGAAGGTTTTGCCCATTCTTGCATCCCAGCTGAATTCACGCTGAATAATTTCATTATGCCTCTGTAAATTCCCCTTACAGCTTAAAAGGCACCGAGTCTTTTTCTCTCATTGATTACAGCTGAGCAGTCTAACACAGCTGCATTTCAATGGAACTGAAGTGATTCCTCTATATTATAGCTATTTTGCCAAGAGCATATGGTGTGAGGTGGATGAAAAGGACAATATTGCAGACAGCCACAGCAGAACCTCATCCATCATACTCTCCACCTCCCATTGCACAATTTTAACGTCTCTCCATTACTAGCTGACTCCTCCTTGACGGGATGTGCGGTGACAGGAGCGCTCGCAATGTCTCCCAAGCAGCTCAGCCATCAGATCTTCTGCTTCATTTCCACCCCAGCTCAGCAGAACCCATTTCCTTCCCAAGAGCAAGAAACGCTGCTACATCATGGCTGTGGGGCAAACCTTAATGAGTGTGGCTGTGTTTTCCCATCTTCTCTCCTCCAGTGTTACAACCAAGCAGCCAAGGTACCCCATGGAGGAGCTGCTCTTGGGTTTGGAAGGGACTGGTGGCACAGGGATGGGGGGACTTCTGTCCACCAGAGCTACAGTTGAATTTTTGCTGTGCATATGACCTGGGCAATGAACTACAGGCTTCGGGGCAGCCCTTCGCACAGCGGGCTCATGTTTTATTTCTGGCAGCACCTACTAGAGAGCATTCACTAACCCATCCAAAGCCTTCTCCTGACAAACACCCTACTTCCCAAGAAAGACAGGAACCCATCCTCTTTTGTTTTCATCCGTTTTCACAGTGTACTTCTGCTGAGCTGACTGACATTTGAATAAGCCCCGGGAGAATTATACCTAGGACGTTTCTACTAAATATTGCTGTTGTAGTAGGAGGGTGCAAACGCAAGGGAGGCATTTGGAAGAGACTTGTAAACAGTTGCCTTGGTACTACCTCATTAGAGTGTTACATTGTCTGGTGGGATCCGCTCCCAGGAATGTGCATAGCCTGGATTAACTTCTCCAGAGCCAAGGTGGTAGACTGCAAGCAGTCAAAATCGGGAAATCATTGGGAAATGGAGCTGGGTTGCTTTTGAATCTCTTTTCCTGGGGGCTTTTTAACTGGTGAGCAGAAAAGTTGTTTTGCCTGATACTGTGGCAGTGGTGCCTGCGTAACTGAGGGGTCCAAGTTCTTTATTGAGAAAAATTCTCATTTATCCTCTGTCTGTGGGGTTGCTCATGTGGAAAGCAGCGACCCATCTCCAGAGGAGGATTTCAAAGTCTTGGGTTTTATTGCTAAGCTTGCTTTTGACCTATTTGGCAACCCTGGCCAAGACACTGCTTCTGCCCTTGCTCATACTCTCTAAATTGTATTTTCCTGGTCCTGGGGCTCTGCAGGTGTACTTATCTGTACAGGAGCCAAGGCACACCGAGGCGCTGCTGCAGCTCGGGGTAATACAAGCACATGGTAACATATCTAAGGAGATTTCAGGACCATATCATCTGGGTTTCATTTGAAGCATCCTTCTCTCAGTGATGCCATGAATTCTTCCACAGGCTTTATGGCCAAAATAAGCTTGTGCTTTTGGGCTCTTTTTTTATGTTCTTTTATTCACCTAACCTATCACACTTGCTTATGTCAACACCCATTATTCCTTCGGATTTTCCTACATAGGGCTGTGGAGAAGCCATCAGGTGAGCGTGTTCTGAGCTGCATCCTTCTTCAGTACTAGTCGATGGCTTGGTACTTGAACACAAAACTCACATGCCCTCCAGCTATCCTATCAGGGAATATGGTAGTGCTTCGTCTCTGAATACACGAAGAAAAAAAGGACCCTGGTTTTCTCCTCAGTCAGAATTCCTCGGAACTTTCTGGAAGTCTTTCCTAGGCAAAAGGCTGCTGAGAACTCAAATGCTGGTACTCAAGGCTGGATAGAAGATGTTGTGTGTATGGGAGATACCCTGGAAAAGGAAAGGAAGTGTTCTCATCCCTCAACAAAGAGTCAACAACACTCGCGGATCTTCCCCATGCGAAGAATCAGACCTGACTTAGGATATATGAGAGATCTCATTAACACAGTGTAGCCATTTATTGCACATACTAATTGCTTACTTAATGGTATTGCTCTTTGATTATTTAATGGCTGCAGCATCCCTTTTGATCATTCTTTTGTACACGCTTAGGTATAACAATTTCCAATTCATTAAATTGCTTTGGATTTCATATCATTATTTTAAATAAAGAGAGGTTAAAGGCAGCTATTTGAATCAATTCTGGCATTCCTGAGATTTTGCTAGGTCTGTTTGCTCGGTTACAGAGGAGAAGTATTCCCGGGTTCTGAATTTTGAATGTAGAGAGGGAACCAGCTCAGCCCACAAAACCGAGAGCAGTGTTTCTGTGGGGCTTCTGATAACCATCTTTGTGAAAAATTCTAGATCTGTAATTTCAGCAGCTTTCCCTACCATGAATTTTCTCCTCTGTAATGGCAGTTTACTTGTTGCTCAATGTATTTTAAATGATTTAAAAATTTTAAAACTACCCCCAAAAATAAGAATGCAAACTAAACGTCATGCAAACTTGACACCACAGATCTGACGGTGAGCTCCTCTTGCATAATGTCCCCTGGAAATTTAATCAATTCCACAATAAATTCTTCTTTTATTATAATGAGTACCTGACTGGATTTGGTGTCTGTGAATTGACATGTGTGAGTCCACCTGCCAGTTTTTGTGGCTGTAACCATCGTATTTTAAAAGGGTTTTCCTCTCACTCTCTTTACATCATTATGAAAAAAAAACCCCAGATGAAGAACAAAAGGAAACTACCTAAGTGACCGCACAGTGGAAACACTGAAACCAAACACCCTGTCCGCAAAGTGAGATCGAATGAACCAAGTAAACAACCTGGAAAGAAAGAGATAAAACCATTCCTCTTGTCTCTTTCAATTTTAGTAACCTTAGACGTTATTTTCGACCCCAGCAAAAAGCAGACAGAAAGGCAATTTCAAGAAGCTTTTCAAAAAATGCGGCAGGACTCTTGAGGGGTCGCTCCTGACTCACCCCAGCGAGAGCCAAGTCGGGCTCAGCCAGGTCAGGCTTGTCCCTTGGAGCCTGAGGTGGCAAAATTTGGGTTGTTTGCTTGCTCGATCTGAAACGATTTCTTTATATTGGTGTTGAGTGAGTCACTAGCCAGGAACTGCATATCATGCAGACCATATGCAGGGAACTGCAAAGATCTGACTCAGAGATGTAAATCTGTGTCGTGGTGAGGCACCGAGGGGTTTAGCAACACTTTATTCTTTCCGCCTTTCTTTGCTGTTGTGGGGGTGGCAAAAAAAAAACCCAACCCTTTTGTCATTTTAGGGATGTTTACACTGGGAGAAATCCCATTTATTTTCTGTGGTTGTGATCAGAGGTGCATGGAAAACATGCTGGAGCTCGGATGCTCCCCGGGTCAATCGCCTACAGAAAAATCCCCGGAGGTCTCCGACGCTGTGCTGGGCAGCAGCAAGATGATACGTGAATCCAATCGCTCGCATGCCTCTCGCCGGGACCACCCACATCCGATGGGAGCCGTGGAGGCATGGAAATCATTTTGCTTGCGTGTGTGTGTGTCTGAGAGTGTAACCTCAGAGCTACAAGAGCCAGGCTCAATTTTGGGGCACTAAAAGCGAAGGCCAAGCCACTGACCCCGTGGCTTGTCCTTGGCCAGTCAGGGATGGTTCAGGGGGCTGCCGAGAGGTCCCTGGTGCTGTCCAGCTCCCATGGGGTGCCTGGGGCTTGGTGGTGGGAACTACCTGGGTGGCTTTCCCCAGCTCCTTGCCCTAGGTGCCCAGCACCCATGGGTCTCCCTCCAGCTCCCGATCCCACCCCGGCAAGACTCCACTCCGGTTTTTAGGGCGCTACATATTTTGCTCATGACATATGGACTGTCTGGGGGTTCGTGCCAAGAGGTGGGGTGGATTTTGCTTCAGGAAACCTGGATCCTCATTGAAAAACCCTCATTCATCCAGAGCAAAGGGAGGAAAAAAAAAAAAAACAACCCAGCTGCAATGCCTGCAGGCAGGCTCTGCTCCGCTATAAATAGACGCTGTTTATTTTACACCAATTTGCTGCGCAGTCCCACCAAATCGCAAAGCAGATTTCTCCGGGTGTGAGCCACCTCTGCCTCGGCTACCTGTGCTGATGCCAGCCGGCTTTGGCTTTGCTTTGTTTTGCTTTGACATGTGGAATTATTGGCTGATAAACTCTTCCAAGCTGGGATGCTGAGGGAGGAGGAAAGGAAAGATGTGGGGTGTTAATGGGGATCGCTCTGAAAAAGTGGCTTCTTCGTGTTATTTGGAGCTGTAAAGTCTTGAGACTGGACCACAGGTGGGCATCCTGTTGACAAAGTCTTCCTTAGCGTGCTCTGTTCAGTGCCTTTCCTGTGCAAAATTGCCCTTGTGATCAGGTAGAGAAGCTGCCACAGGCTTCAGCTGGGCAGAAGAAACCTAAACTAAAGAATTAGCTCACTTCTAAAATTTAAACAATTAAAATTGGACCAAGTGACTAAGGCGATTCTGAAAGAAAACAGCATTTCTAATGCCTCTTGTCTCATTTCTGAGGGCTGACAGAGCTGCTCGAGGCCCCCTTACATTGCTTAAGGTTGGGTCCTTGGTATTGCAACTACTACAAAAACCTGCGCAAGAGCTGCCTGAGGCTGGACCATTGCATCATGCCCATAAACTGCAGATGGATTTTGCATAACTCTCCAGTGGTAATTCTGTTGTTACGGCACGCTCTGGTTGTCTACAATGGCCTCTCCATGGTCAGAAACTTTCCAGAGGCTGGAGCCGGCAGAAGATCTTAATCTCGGTGGTGCTGTTCCTACTGGAAGAGAAGGGGTTGTGCTCTGGGGCTGTGCAGAAACTCGCTCGGGGCTTGCTGTAAGCTCAGAGAATTTCTGGACCATCCTAATTGTTTTTCTGCTTCTCCCTGACCCTCAAAAGCTAAGCAGGCTCTACTGGAATGGATGCAGGCTGTACATCTGCCTTGTCTGCTAGGGAAGTGGGGCGTACGCTCATTTGGCCACATCTTTCCAGAAGTCATGATGCACAGGTGTTAGTGCAAGGCTGAAAATCAGGTGCCCAGGGAGATACACAAGCAGGTCCAGCAGCCACACCATGAGCGGGGCAGGAGGAACTCGTGATGCCCATATGCCTCCTTCCTCCCATCTCCTGCTGCTGGTCCTGCTAGGGAAACTTGGCTTTCATTTTGCCATTCCTGGGACACGCAACTGGAGGCTGAGGGTGCTTCCTGGCAGACAGGACACGGTTCGGGTTGGGTAAGGCAGAAGCGATGCACAATGGCAGAAAGAAAGAGGATGGGGGAAGAGCAGGAGCTGCAGGTCTGGGCACGGTCATGCCTTGGGTAGGAATTTTGCAAGTCCCTGTCTGCATAGTGTTGTTGTTGATTTTGCCATCTTTGATCCAGGTAAACAGGACTTGTGTGCACAATGAAAACAAACAAGCCAGGCTGGAAAATATCATGAGTCAATAAGGCTCTTTTGGTGCCTCCACCTTTCTTAACCCCGAGTCAGCAAACGCTTGAGTGCTTGGCAAATCCAGGGAAGAGCCCAGGACTCAAAGCCTGGGGCAGCCCAGCCTCCACGCTGGGCTCCAGCCACCTTCTCCCAGTTAATTAAAAGACCATCACTGAAATGTTTAAATACCAGGCAATCAGCGTTGTGTTATGAATAATTGCACTGACACTACTGGAAAGCAGGTTCCCTCTGCACCTGAGCCTCACACTGACTGTGAAGGATCCTCCCAGATTAAATTCATGGCTCAGCAATACACCATTATGAACCTGCTGTGGAGGAGCAGCTCCCTCCCCGCACTCCTGCTCACCTCTTCCATACCGATACCATCAGCCAGAACTTACACTTCATTACAGCGCAGATCTTTTCTTTTTCATCTGGAGCCATCTCTCGGGATGATGCAAGGTTGGGTTGTTTCTTCAAGTTTTCTGCATTAGGTTGCTGGAAAAAAAAAAAAAAAAAATCTAAAAGCCATTCTCTTTTTTTCTATTTTACTTTGGCCGCATCACTTCCTGCATTATTTTTATGACAAAGCACTCATGCTTTTTGACATCAAGACAAATGCTGGCAACTTTCCAGAGCCCGGGAAGTGCGGTGCATGTTAAAAGCTGCTCTGGCTGTCTTCTGCTGCCAGCTGAAGTCAGTTGGGGTGGAAAGAGTTTTCCCTGAGCACCACTCTACACTCCCTCACATGCCTTCTCAACTCTGCCCCTCAATATAGAATTCAACTCTGCAGCCTGGGATGCTCAGAAAATTAAATGTATATTATTAACACAGCGCAGACCAGTTACACACCGCGTAGATGCTTTAAATCTGATTTTTGCAATCTTTATTCCCTTCTCAAAACACGCTCACCTTCTCCCTGGTTAAGCCAGAAGGGTCTGGTATCTCTGAGCAGTGTTTAATTGCTCCTAAACCTCTTTTTAAACAATTTTTATTTTTTTGTAGCTCGGGGGACAGTAAAAGTCAAACACACACTTCTCATTGTTAACCCTTTCCTGTTTTACCTGTAGGTGAAAACTGCGACTCTCTTCCCCACTCTCTGAAGAGGCAACAGTGACTTCTTCATCCTGCTGAACCTGGGCAGCGCCGCAGGCAATGGTCCAGGGGACCGCTGCATCCCTGACACAGAAAAGCTGCTCCCTCAGGAGTGCCCAGAGCGTGTGGGACAGGTCTCTGCGTGGCTTCATCCTTCCCCGTGGGGATCCCATGTCCCAGCTTTTCAAAAAGCAAATCCAAACACCACTGGGAGCAGCTTGTCCTTTCCAGCACGGTCTTTGCAAGTCTCTCCAAGCTCCTCATTTGTACCCATGTTCTCTCTCTCCTTGTGAGCATGGCTGCTTTACCCTTGCAGACCATGTGGGTCAGCAACATCCCCCAGCTGTGGCTTTATCAGCCCTATTCCTTAACAGGTTCTTTTTAACACCCTGACACCTCAAAGATGGCCTCTCTAGAGAGAAGGTGAAACCTGCACCTCCACACCTGCAACGTGGGACTGCTGTGATGAAGATTCAAGGTGTCAGGAGGACAAAGACATTGGCAACTACCCCAAGAAACCAGGGGTGGGTGTCACCTCACCAGGCTGCTCCCCTCCCCATCATGCCCCACAAGCACTTACGTTGTTTCACTCGGGGGAAATTCTGGCATCTAAATGGCTCAATGGCAATTATTTTTTTTATTGCTTCGAAGTAATCATGAGTATTGGATATTTGGGAAGAGAATTCAGCCCCTGCGTATATTTTAAATTATATATTTTTTTAAAAATAAATGAACACAAGGCACCGAACGATTTCTCATTTCTGGGTGGTTTTGAATAGACAATAAAAAACCTCTAGATACTAGATAACGTTTTATTGCAGAATATAAATTAATCTTTCTTTAGCTACACAGAAAAATACACCACTCAACAATTAAAAGCTGGACTCCTAAAAAGTAATGAAATTATTAAATAACATAACTAATAACAAGGATGTCCCACAGAATTATCTGTTTTCATCGTGTGTTGCTTAGATGCACTTTTGATTATTCATCTATGTTATTTTTCCTGTTTAAAAAACAAACAAACAAAAACAACAAATGAGAATTTAATTTAATTATTTCCATACTAAAAAACCTCGCCCACAAAAGTATTTAAACTTTTTTTATTGCATTGCTGAAATTATTCCTACCCCAAAAGTGCTGTGTGTAAAGTATGAATTTATTAGCATATTTATTATTAAAATCATGAAAAGTAATAAAAAGTAATAAAATAAAATTAAAATACTAAAATAAAAATTAATAAAATTTATTAAAATATTAGCATATTTTAAAAATACTTAAATTGAGTTGTACACAGAAACGAGGAGTCTTAAAAACTTCCCTTCTGATACCTGCGTACAGTCCTCACATGGCACCAGCAGCCATCATTAGGAATATCAGAATAATGTCCGGAAAACCCAGCGATGAAATGTGATGCCGGTGTCCCAGAAGCCGTACAGACTCAGAGCCAAAAGGATTATCCTCGAATTCCCCAACCTAAATAAATCACAGCAGTTTTCAGGAGCTGTTTGCAGGATGGGCAAGATTTGCTTCAACTCATTTTGATTTTAAATTTGCAATGGCAAAACTACTGACTCAAATGACATTAAAGCAGAACGATGCCTTTCTGGAGAATCAGTCAAAATTTTCCCGTCATAGTTTTATTATATGTATTTATTTATATATAATATATATTCTATTTGATACATTCTATTTATTATATATCGTCTAATAAACACATTATTTAAGCTTGCATCAAAATGGGAAATACGAATCCTACCATTCTGACTTATAGACATATTTAACAACACGGAAAAACACAATTGAAAGAGTAAAACGGATGGGGTTTAATTCACTTTTTTTTTTTTTCAAGTAACTTTTCAGCCTGCTACGCATTTTTCCCATTGACTCCTGTGTTGCCTGATGCAACCACGACCAGGGTCAGAAACAATAAAATTCAATGAGAAAAGACAATTCCCAGAGCTTTTTGAGCCAATATTCTCTGCCTCAGAGGTTGGGATCATTCAAATAAAGATCAGGACAATATCAGAACTTTCGGTTCTTTATCCAAACAGCCAAGTCTTCTCCAGCTGGCCCACCACAGCTCAGCCATCACACAGAATTATATCAGTGATGCTCATTCATATTTCACAGGCTATAATAAACACAGCAAAAATTAGATAAGGTTCCATTAGAGGTTAAATGTTTCCATGAGATAATAATTTCTGTTTATAACAAGAAAAAAAAAAAAAGACCGCTGGCCTATTTTTAAAACCTTATTTAAACCCGGTATCCAAAATATCAGTTCACAACAGACCATGAATGAGACAGGATTATGCTCTTGTCTTCATAGTTGTAAATGTAAATGAGGGCATTGGGAGCAGAGGCTGAGCAAGAGGGAGTCATGAGCCATTGTCCTGCCCACACGGCAGGTGGTTTTCATTGTATCGTCTGCAATAATTCTCATCATAAGAGATTTTCCTGCCCTGTCCAGGGCAGAGCCTTTATATCCTTGTGCCACATTCCGGTTTGCCCATAAAACTTGAAATTATCCCAAGGAGAAGGCACCGTATCCCTTTCTGCTCCCTCACAGCCACTTAGGGGTTTTGTGGTCCAGCCCTTGGGGACGTCCTGCCAGTGCCATGGGGAGGGTGGGACATCACCATCACACAGGAGCACGGAAATGAAAACAGCAGAGAGCGGTAACACAAAGCTCACACTGGGAGGGATGAAGCTTCTGCTGCCAGGGAGCTCACCCAGGGCTGTGGGCATGTGGGAATGGGCAACATCTGCTGGGGCGTGAAGGCTCAAAACCCAGGACTGCCCAGTGCAACAGTAATTTTCGCTATTTGTCGGTGGGAACCTTCAAACAAGCACTTAGAAACATACCCCCATGGATTACACCAAAACACGTGCCTATTTGGAGCTGTGGGTAAGCAGGAACCTAACACGGAGAGCGACGCTGCTGTCTGGCTAAAGGAAAGCAGGACCGAAGAGGCATCATTGATTGTATCTTACCAGTGTGTCCAAGGCTCAGCTGAAGTTTGAGCTGCGACGTGCTGGATGCTGAGCAAATGCTCCAGCAAAACATGGTCCTTTGCTGCGAAGAGCTTCCTGGTGAGATCAAAGGGTGAGAGGTAAATGCATTAGTCTTGTTTTGCAGTTTGGAAACAGCAGCCGCAGAACATTTGCAGGTGATTTTCCCCAAGGTCCTACCAGAAGTCCACGATAAAGGTTGAGCACACCTCTGAGGCTGTGTTCGGCATCGTCATCACCCGACTCTTCTCCCTACGCCGAGCTTGCGGCTGCGTTTCCTGCCCTCTCCTTGACTTCAGTAGACTTTTAGGGCACGCAGAGAGCAAAGCTTCCGTAATTACAGGCACTGATGTGTTGAAGAGCACTCCAAACACTCTCCTCTGGTTTTGCATTGGAGGAAGAAGACATAGCTTCTCTCTCCCCAAATCACGTGGTTATTTAGGTATTCCTGCCTACGGAGCTGTACGTTCTCTTTTTATGCCATGTTGTTTGTGAGCCATAAGCTGCAGCCTTTTTTTTCAATGAGAAGACAATAAAACATCCTGCTTTTGTTTCTTTCCAGACACGGAACATTTTGCTAGCTAAAAAGTGCCTTTTAGAAACATTGCTCTGCTTGTGGAAGTGGGCTCTTAACACGTTACCCCATCCTCCAGCAGCTATAATTCATTGTGCCATGAAGACGGTGTCACGGGCTGATAGCAAAATAAATAGCTATGTTCAGTAAATTATTTTGCAACTTGCATTTGTTAAAAGTGTCTGCTTTAGCCTGTCTGCCTCAGAAAATTTAGGCAAGGCAACAGAGGCTGATCCTCCTCTCCCTGAGGTGGATAGGAAGACATCCTGGGAATCCCAGCAGGTCCCACCATGAGGAAGGAGACGTGCTGCTGCCACCAGCCCATAGGATGGAGCCCAGGCCATGGCACGGACTCTTGATAGCCCGCAGATGGCTCAGGCACAAGGCTTAAATTCATGCTCTGCAGGAAAAACCTACCTAAGTGCGGGTGGAAACCACCTCTCTGTCGCAGGAGTGAAGAAACCTCAGAAAACTCCAGCAACCTGACCATGCAAAAAGCTCCGGCGAAGGGTCCCAGAGGGAAAGAAGCACCATCCCTCAAGCCATCGCTCTCAGGCAACGTGTGTTTTTGCCGATTACTTTTTGGAAAACCGCAGAGCCAGTTTTCAAGCGTTCACATGAAGATCTCCAGTTCCGGAAGTTTTGTTGTTGTTGTAGAGCCAGACAAGCTCAGAGCCGTGAAGCCGAGGTTTCAAAATCAGACAGGCAGTAAGTGCTTTTAGAGAGTTTGCAATCTGGAAGCCCTGTCTCTAGGGACAAACCATGAAGCTCCTTTCCACAGAGGAGGATCTGAAGCAACGGGCTTGTGCTTAGCTGAGGGCACAAGATGCACGAGCTAAGGGGTAACTCAGGATTCTTCAGCCTGTAGACAGCACTGCCAGGAAAATGAATAGAATTCGTATCCCCCATGGTGGGTTTTCATTCCTTCTCCCAGTGAAATGTCGCTAAAAGAGACCATCTTCTGTCAATACCTGAAAAAAAAAATCAGGAAACATGGGAGTTAAGGCTTCCTTCCAGAAAAATCAATCCCGTTGGGCAGAGGGAAGATTTCCAGGCAGGACATAGCTGCCCATTCAAGCCGGCAGCAACCTGAGGGAGGGATTTTGGACATCTAAGGAGCATTGAAATCCCATTAAATGTGGCTTTGTTTTAAAGCAGACAGGCAACCGGGAAAGTTTCACACAGCCCAGTTTGGGACTGGAGATACCCCATATGTTTTGCACGGTACCCTCACACTACCCGTGCTCAGCCCCCCACATCCCTCCCCTCAAAAAAACCCCCAAACACAAACCCTTTCCCCCAGCACCCATCAGTACGTGCTGGGGGCCAGATCCTGAGCTCCGGGGTGGCTTCCCACCAGTCCTGGCAGAATGGAAATGTCCTATGGGCAGACCTGACACTTTCAGGTGAAAAGGCTCAACTAGGTGGGAAAGAGAAAAATCCTCAGCAATTTCCTCAGCTTAATGACTTTTAAATTGCATGGCATTGATTATTTTAGTGATGAAGTGTGCTTGGAATATGGAGACAACACAAAAGCATGAATGAAGATTAACTCTTTTTTCCAACCCTGGAAAATGTTAAAAAGAGTTAGCAGAGTATTTGAAAATATTTTTAATAGTTTGGAACAACTAAATTTAGCTAAGCTGCAGATAGGCCTCTCTTTATTACAGCTAGAGTTACTATGGCAACATGCTACAATTATTTATCACCATGACGATCCACTGTAGATTTTTTAAATGCATTATCTATTTTTGTTTGCATTGTCATTCCTGCCAGGGGAGGGAAGACACCAATTTGGTGAGCTGTGAAATGGTCAACATTTCATCCAGGCGATCGCGGGGTGGAGGCTGGGGGAGAATTTAAAATGGGCAGCAGTAAAAACCGAGGAACAACCACTCTCAGGATTATTACTTCTTTTTCTTTTTCAATCTAAAATAGGTTACTGTTTCTAGCTGACAAGTGAATAGGAGCTCGTGCTTTGCCAGTCTTCCTCCTGACTGCTCTTTGATAATCTGAGATACCAGAAACAAATCTGAATGAATGAAGTTCCGCGACACCCATGAACTGTTATTATCTCTGCCACCGAGAAAGGGAAACGCGAGCGAGTTATATTAGGCAACTTCTCTAAGGTCACATCACCAGGCAGCGATAAGGATGCGATTAGAACCTGCTTCCTTGGCCACATTCTCCAGCGTGGCGGCAACACTGTGATTACAGTGCCGCTGTCACAAGCGCTCTGCGTCTTTATTATATGTACCGGGTCAGGGGAAATTGGCAAAGGCTGTCCACTGCTGGTCTGCAGGAGGAAGAGAAGGGTATCTGCTTCGTGCTGCAGCTTCAGTTGGTTTGCTGTGACCATACGGGCACTTCACCAGCTCACTGATGCTTGTGGGACATTTTTGTGTGCAGAATAGGTTTCCACCGACCTTGCTCAGCCCACATCAGTGTTTCAGGGCTTTGGTAGCCAGGTTCTCCAACCCGGAGATGTCTCGCCCTGGCAGAGGCTCAGCAGACCTCCCTCCATCCCAGAGCATGGCACGTGGGCAACCCTGTCTCGTGCAGGAAACACACCACCCACCTCCCTGTACCCCTCTGTGGGAAGATGCTTGAGTAGAGCAGACGTGCTTGAGGAAAGGATGGTGGATATTGTTCTGACACATCCAGATAATGGTCTGATGATCTTGTCCAGAGTGATGGTTAAGTAATCCTAAGAAGGACTTGGAAAGAACTCCCTTTGTGGCTCTCTGACTAATGAAAAGCCCTTTATATAATCCTACAATCAACTGCATGGGGCTGCTGGGACGGGTAATTGGGCTACGAACGGGCTCCATTTACGGGAGATTATGTAATTTACCGTTCTGTCGTGGTCTGCTCCCAAAACTGTGATTCTTTCTCCAAGGTTTGCATTCCCAGAGATACAAGTAATGATCAAGACTCAGCTCTTCAAATGATCAGGATCTTTACAGATGCAGCCAGTTTGGACTACACCTGACTCCCCAGTGCACTGAGGAGCAGCCAGAAGCAGCTCCTGGTGGGAGATTCCAGATTTTGCTCATCTTGTACAGCCCATGGGGATGTGAAAGTGATGGGCACTCGAGAAATTGATAGACAGGCAAGACAGAGAAATAGGAAGAACATTGTGCCTTGGACTGCATCCTGGCTTCTTTCTTATCAGTGAGTGTCCCCTGAGGGCTTTGTACAGCTGGTAAAATAAGAAAGGTATTTTAGGTGAGAGAAGCACCTCAATAAAATAGGACATAGCATGCAGAGATAGAAAATGCTACATTCCACATACAAACGTTGGGCTGGCAGAGAATTTGCAGAGCTGCTTGAATTAACAGAACATTAGAGAACACCAAGTGTTACTTTCATTAAATGAAGAGACAAGCCATGACTGCCCACTAACAAATGCCGATGACAACTAGTGAATCCAAGGAGGAAAGCTCACCAGCCTTACGCATTGACAAAGATGCCCTGGAGAAGCAAGGACCATTTTGAAATGCCTCTGTACTCCTCTGAACCAAACCCCATCATTTTGACACTTGAAAACATGGACTATATTGAAAAAAAAAAAAAATAACCCACTTATATAATAGCTTTGAAATTCTAAACCAGCAAAGACACCTTCCTACTAAGGGAGCTCTTGGGCCACACATCTCCTGCTCCTCAAGCTAATAGAGCAGAGAGTGCTGGTGCTCACCCCTGGTGTCTCCTGGTACTTTGTGCTGCAAAGCTTGCTGCTTGTGAGGGAGTTGGAACCAGGTCTTTAATCGTTAGGAGAAGCTCAGGACACCGCACTTCCCAGTCCTCTATCGCCAAACGCACCCAGCAACATTGAAGTGGAGAAGAGTCATAAAACAGCCCCAGCAGTGACTCACTCGTTGGCTTCCTGGTCCTTATCAGCGGAGATCCACTCGGCAGAACAAGTACAGTGCTGCTCCGTGTCCTCAGGACCGGGCAGCTTCATCCTCACCATTGCTCCTCTCTACGGGTACCAAACAACAGCAACATGGGCAGCGTTCCCCAGAGCTGGCACCCGGGATCTGCAAACTCAAACCCATGTGTGAGGGACGGAGGGGAGAGAAGAGGGAGCAGGAGTACAAAATCCACGGGTGATTGCTAGCAAAAGCCTCAGAAGCATTTGCAGGAAGCCTGAGCACAACCAGGCTCTGTGGCAGGAGGGTTTGTTGGGTAACGGTTGGGTTACACTGGAAACAAATCTCTTCTGCATTTGGTATGGAAATAGCACTTGAAGGAAAAGAAAGAGGGAGGACCAAAACTGTACAGGCCTCCAGAGCCCATTAGAATCATTGCTGCTGCAAGGGTCCACATATAGAAAGAAAGAGCATCTCTGTCATCGTGGTTTGAGACCCTGAGGAGATGGAAGGTGAGGTGGAGCACATGGGATTTCCCTGATTTTGCAGGTTTGCTGCCAGGATGGGGACAGGGTGAACGTACCCCTGATGTCGATGCCCAGGGGGACATGAGGCCACTTTTGCAACAGATGCCACGAGATGACAGCTGCAGCACAAGCCCCTGCAAACAGGAACTCTGCAAGTCGCTTTGGCCCCCCAGTTACTCAGCTGCTTGTTTGGGAAACTGCAGAGGTAGGTGGGTTGTCTTTTGTGAGTTTTGCAGGACAAGAGAAAATCTGTAAGGAGTTAGGCTCTTGTACTAAGCCCTGCAAACATGCAAAGTGAAGAGCAACATCTCTCTCCAGCTACTTATGATCTGTGCAAAGAAAGGGTAGGATTTCAACAGGAGACTGGAAACACGGGTATATTCAGTGATTTTTTTCACAGGTGACACACAACAGAGTGTTTTCTTTGCTCAGACTCTTTACTGACGTGGAAACCAAATCCTGCTTGTAAAATTGGACACACAGTGTTTGCAAAGGCGTTTTCTAAGAATTAAATCTGGTTAAGGTGCTGAGACAGCCTTTGCAGAGACTATTGCAGGGGGTGCAGGGGGCCAGAGTCAGTTTTAGGACAGGTCTGTGGGATCACAATGAGCCCTTGGATCTTTCTCAAGTGACGAATTCTCCCAAGGAACAACCTGGGCTGTAGCAGTGCCTGTGTCATGGTGGCAGGGCCAGAGAGGAAGACTTTTAAATGTTAATTAGCAGGGAAGAGCTGTCTTGCACACCAACCACAAAGATCTCCGGTGGTGGCAGGAGGCAAAGGAGAGCAATAGAGCATTCCATTTGTAATGCATGTTTTTATTTCACCTTGGAGACCCGCTCATTGATGGATTTGGCATGCAGATAATGAAACTGCATTGCTGGAGGGTTCCTGACTGCAAGGTGATCAAGCTCAAAAGAAGCCCCTAGGAAATCTCCTGGCAGGGGGCAGGAAGCATGGCACTTGGCAGGGATTATGGGAAGAGGTGGCAGGAAAGAGCTGTACCTGCAAGCAGGTGAGAAGCAGCAGAGACTGAAGAGGCACGGGCCCCAGCCGGGCAAGGGGAGGATGAAACAGGAGAGGGAGGATGAAGCAATCCTACACAAGGAAGACAAAAAGGATGAGCTGGGCGATGGGGCCAATTCGAGCTCATGCTCCTTTCTGTTGCTCGACACTTTTTCATGTTGTGGTCTCCTGAGCAAACCCCACTCGCACATCATTGCCATCAAGTGGGAGCAGTTTCCAGTCCTTCAGTTGTGCTTCCCATCACACACCCCCTTTTCATGGGCAGAAGAGCCATGGCTCTACCATGGGCAGTTTTTGAAACATGGCCAGACTGGGGGCATGGTTCTCCTCCACCCTACCCCAGTGTTGTACTTTGCACCAGGTAGAAGTGGGTGGGGAACGCTGCCGCACCAGAGCAGCTACGGCTCCTGAGCTACGCGTGGTTTTGCCGGAGGGATGAGGAGCCGAATGCCTCACCAATGGCCATCTGCTCCGAGCAGGCCTCCATCCTACCGCTCTGTTTTCATTTCCTCTACTGGGGTCAAACTCATGCTGCCACAAGGGTCACCTCTGCCCCAGGCTGCCCTGGGAAGAACAACGGTGGGGTAATGCCAGAGGGCACAGCTCAGTCATCTCTCGGGTTGCAACAAAAGCCACCTCCAGGCCCTCCTAAACTGGTGTAAATCAGAAATGACTTCACTGACACCAGAAGGGCCCACTACCGCGCCAGACAAGAACTAAGCCAAACGTTCATGCCTGAGTCTTTCCCTCTAATCAAACTTAAATTAAAAAAAGAATAAAAACCAGGCAGAGGAACCGGCTGACGACATGTGCTGGGCTGGGGCAACCAGTGGCCGCAGCTCGCCTCGGGGCCGGTTGACTTCAGCGGCTGCATTTTGCAGAGTTTTTAAAGCGCTTTTTGATCCCAGGATGAAAAGCACTGTATAAATGTAACATTCCCTCGTACAATTGTCTGTCTGTCAATCCCCAGAGCACGGGCTGCAGCTTGCTTATTTTCTGCGGTTAAGGGGAACCGCAGCTACAGCACTCCTGCATGTTTAACACTGTTTGAAAGTCCCTCTTGACTTCCCTTTTCATCCTTCTTCAGGGCTATGTTTAGACTCTGATTTCCAATCCCCTGCACCGAGGTTGTGATTAAAATGCAGCGCTGGAATGCTCCGTGCATCCCAGCCATAACAAACCACGGCGGGCGAGCACCGCGCTGGGGAGGGGGCGGCCCTGGGTGACCAGTAGTGCTTAGGCTTTACAACCAGCCGGGTTTGCTTTGTTTATACAGGTCTAAAGACTATTCCTGTCTGCTACATACGAACATGGCAACGGGGAAAGCGGGGGGAGAAAGGAAGGATGCGAATGTAATCTGCAGAACCAAATGCAAGGGCTATAATTAATCAGGTAATTGCAGTATTTGCGTGGAGTGTCTGTAAATATTACCTCTATTTCTAAGTAGAGTACTTTGGACCACGTATCTTATCACGGAACAAACCGTCAAATAGAAAACACATCCACTTGACTGGAATATAATGAATATTAGGTCAGCTGAAATGCAAACTGACTAAATTAATTTGTAGCTGTGTACCAACTGATGCTGCTGTGATAATCTAATGAAACCCTTCAAATAAATATCCACTGGGGGAACAATGCAGAGGAGCCAACGGAGCGTGCACTGAAGGATGACGAGGGGTTTGTGTAGCTGCAGAAGGAGGTCTGAGGGAGCAAACAAACGAGGGGTGTTCTTGCAGAGCGCAGAGGAGGATGCAGGGGCTGAGCAGGGGACCCTGGCGGTGCTTTGCAGAGAGCCTCAGACCTCAGAGCTGCCCCTGAAGGACCTCGGCTGGGACACCCATGGCTGGACTCGGCCCTCCGGAGCGAGCGTGACGCAGGCGGAGGCTCCGTGGGTGGCCCTCGGCTCACGCGGGGTCCTGGCTGCCCCGGCGCTGCGTCGTGCCGCTCGCCGGTAAAGCCGTTGGTTGATGTGACAGCAGTTTGGAGCGGTTTGAGAAATGCTGTCTCAGTCCCACGGGAAATGCAGAGCTAAACGAATGGGTTCGGATCCTGCTTTAAGTGCTTTGGTTCCTCAGTCAGGTGATTTCGGGTTTCTGAAAACCAGAACACTCTCTGTTTCTGCCGTTTTCATATCCCTTTGTTTCCTTTCTCGTTTGGGCAAGGTCGAAATAATCATCGAAACAGTTCATTTGAGGAGCTACAACATGTTCATCCCCATAGGGATCTGGGGGAGTGAGCTGTCCGTGAAGCAAGAGTGTGTCTGACCTCCAGCATGGGAGGGATGCTGCCCATCGCTCCAGCACGCGCTGGATCGGATGCTTTTTCCACAGAAAAGCACAGCTGAGAAGAGGGTGCTCAGACAAGATCCTGAGCAGTGCAGTGGGGCTCGGGGCCACCCTCTCGTGCAGAGCACAGGCCACGCAGGGCTGCTGCTCGGAGACCCTCCGAGAGCACTTATGATTACTATGGTCTCATGCTGCCCCGGTCATGGCACATGAGCTGCGTAGACTGAAGCTTCTCAGCAGCAAGGATGAGTGACCGCTGAGAAACACTGGTCCTGATGGTGCCATTCCTCCTGAGCACCCTGTTAGAAGGTGAGATGTCCCAGCCTGCATGAACCAGAGCCCTGGGCTGTGAACCCATCCACCTCTGAGCTCCCAAATCCTCGCGTGCAAACCCAGCTCCTGCGGTGTCATGGACCGTCCAAGAGCAGCTACAAGGCAGGAGTTGCCTCCTCTCAGGGGAGCCTGTTTTCTGCCCTCCCCACAGGGAATGCACTTTGCTCTAAATCCCAAACCTCGGTTTCAGTTTGGGTGGCACAAAGAAAGAAATGGGTTAAAGCACGAGAAGTGGCTAAGGAACAATTTATGCTATTCTACTAGTGGAAAGTTCCCCCTGAGAGCTACACACACAAGTTCTCTCCAGCTCAGCGGGAGCGTTTAGCAGTGGTTGGAGCTGCTGCCCCACGGTTGCAGCAGCCAGAGGGAATCCCTCTGACCTGAAAAGTTCCAGCGTGGTGTTCCCAGGGGAGCACAGTAGCTAACTTAGGGATGTTGACGTAAGAGGCGCCCTTGGAGGGGGATTATAGGACACGCACTGAATTTATTGGGGGGGGTCTATTAATTTGCCCACATGACACATCATACGACTGCCTGCTAAGTTTACATCAGCTATTCACAGGAATATCAGGTGCACTTTATCAGATTCAGCATTAGTCACCTCGGAGTGAAATGGCAGAGGACCAACTGCGGAGGGCTAATAAAGTAACAGCTACAATGATAATGGGTAGCAGTAAATGAGAGTGGTGTTTGGGGTGTTCGATGTCAGCCCAAATCCGGGCAGAGTCAGACAAACAAGTGGTGGGAAGCTCAGGCAGGGTCATGTCAGCACAGACTGAGCAGGAGCAGCTCGGGGGTTGCAGCTGGTCACACTGATGACCCAGCACGTGTCCCACAGGAGAGCCAGGAGCAAAGGCCGTGGAGAGCCCATGCTCCCACTGAGAAGGCTGCACGTTATCTCTGCTCCTCCAGGATGCAGAGGGTGTTTGTGTAGGTTGATGCTGGAGGAGTTGTGAGGGGTCCTTCCTGCAGCTCCAGGACTTGTTGCTAAAGCAGCTAACAGGTAGGAGAGCAGATGGCTGCGGACAGAAGAGAGGAGATGAGCTGAGGGTTGAGGAGCAAACAGGCTCATTAGAGGCTTGAGGGCCCTGGCAGGATGGGCTGCAGCAGGGGAGAAGGGGCGGGAAGGGGAGCAGCGTAGCTGCAAGGCTGCACTAAGTGCACCTTCTGCCGCAAACCAGAGGACCCAATATTAACCCTCAAACTCATTATGATGAGAAATACCCTCCCATACCACCATGGGGCAAGATAAGCATCAGCACAGGATGGAAAAGAAAAGATCAAGCACATAAGGACAGTGAGAGAACAGAAGGACTTTCTCAGCATGGATGCACTTACCCCACGTGACGCAGGTGTTGCTGTCCTCATGCAGCCCAAGGCATCACCATCTCCTGGTGCTGCTGCATTTTGGCTGGTGGCTGTGGAGATCCTTGGCAGCTCCAGCCTCTACATTACCCCATTTGGCACGTGGGGTTTGTTGGGTGAGTGCTGTAGCTGCGTTCCCAAGGTGGCCCTGGGGGTGGGGTGTGGGCCCTCCCTTCCCCCAGGTGATCCAGTTGCTGCCCAGTGAGGTCCTGGAGAGTTTCCCACCTGCCAGCCAGCTCTGCCATTAGCATCACCATGACTTGAAGAGCAGGAGAAGGAAGGAAGCTCTCCTCCTCACCTTGCTGCTCCGCTGTGGGGGCAGGGAGGGAGGATGCTGGGGAAGGGCTCTTCAAAAAGTACCTCGGAGGCAGAGGGAACCAGCTCTGTGCACAAGCGTGCCTGTGCCAGTCCAGGCAAAGCCTCTCATGACATCAGCTTGCAACCAGCTTCACAACAACATGCCCGAGGAGATCCTGCTGTATGTTGCTGAGGGAACCTGTGCCTGGCCACCGTGGAGGTGAGCTGCAGACCAGAGACAGCCTGAGCCTGGTGAAGCTTGGAGGGACTCTCTGCTCTCTCCCCAGAGCCTTAGGGGCTTTGCCTGCCACAGCACAGGAGATTCTCGTGTGTGCGGAAGTGAACTTCATCTCAGGCAGGACTGGCCTAATGTAGGCTCAAAGCACCCTGGGATTACCCTTTTGATAATTGGGCATTTTATATCAATTTAACCACTCCCTCACCCCCCACCAGTGAAACTGCCCCTTTCACTCACACCTGATTTACACAGCAGCAACCAAGGGCTGGTTCCACCTTGGGAACTGGGGTAGTAACACGTCTGTTGTGCTGATGTCATCTGGGAGAGCCCCACAGAGCCTCAGGAGCATTGCTGGGGGTTCACAGCGGGGATGGTCCCCGGGCTCACTCAGGCAGCATCAGTCCCAGGAAAGCTGTTTCCATGCTCTTGCTTCTCCAAGTCCTCCCAGCCACGTTTAAGCCCGTCATCAAGCTGGTAATAAACCAGCATCGGATCAACCTGGCTGTGAGCACCTACTTGTAAGCGTGACCGCTCTGCCTCTGCTCGGGGGTTGTTTCCTAAATGCACGCAGGAGAATTCAGACCCCCAGCCCATAATCCTTGCCAGGCAGGAGGCTTTGCTGGAAGCGGCCATCCCGCACGGCCACGGCTGCCTGCAAACCAGCCCTGACCGCGGGCAAGGGCCTCCAAGCCCACGGGAGCCCGGGACAGGTGTTTTTGCTGCTCGCGCTTGTGGAGGCATTGCAAAGTGTGGGAGGGTGCCGGAGACTCTGTAATTATAGCCTGCGAATTTAAATCCCACAGTTTGCAGGAGTTCTGGGATATTTCATGCAGCGTAAGCTCAGCAACACCTTCATGACAACATGAAGACTCAGAAGCTGTAGCAAGGTGCACGATTTCACTCTTAACCCTCGCACGACCAGTGACTCCTCTTTGCCTTCTGTAAGTGATGGGGAAAAGGACAGAAAAGAAAGAGGAAAAGGTGAAGGAAAACACCCAGAGATGCCTTTAGTGACTGCACAGCTCAGGGGAGGCCTCGGCTGCTCCTGGTTGCCTGGTTGGGTTCATTTCTGCCTCTGAGCATAAAGCTGTAAGTAAGGTGAGAGGTTCACATAGTCACTTTGAATTTTCTTCACCTGAATTAATCCCTGCTCTGTACACAGAGACACAGCTCCTAGCACTCTGCATTAACCCCCCCCCGCATTCACATATCCTGTTTTCCAGACCATTCCCTTTAGTTCAGAGGGGCTCATACTGGGCTCCCGAATTCAGGAGCATCATCTGGAAATGGGATTCTTCCCTCTCTGCGTCTCACTTTGCCTCCCGCAGGGGAGAGCAGCAGGGCTCCACGGGTTGCTTGCTAATATGTGCCAAGCGCTTGGAGAGGTTAATGATTTTCAAGCAACGAGTATTAGTTATGCACATTGTTCCAGCATGGCCTATTATCTCACCGTATTTATTTAATAAATACGTCTGTATCCTCAACTTCAGAGGCAACACTCCGCCCTGTTTGTCACCTGCAGCCTCAGCAATGCTCCTGTTCACCCTCCTGCCGCGGTGCTTCGCCTGCTCTCCTTATTTGTGCAGACGTTCCCCCCCCGACTAACGTGCGCGTGCCTTCGCACCCCGGGCTGGGACACCCAGGCTGGGGATGGGTGAGGTGTGTGGAGAGCAGCTGCATCTGGTGCAGGCACCCTGGGCAGCTTTCCCACACCTCCTCAGCACCTCGAAGCTCTGGGGCCAAAGGCATGATCTGGCTGCCCCACCAAACCCCTCGGTGATGCTAATCGCTGCCGATGTTCCTGTGCTTTTTAGAATGTATTTGAATTTTTTTAAAAAGCCATTTGCATCTGTTGCTTTGCGCAGCGTAAGGGAAGGAGATGGTGTGTCGGTTCTCTAGGAGGGCAGCTTGCCCTGCGGCTATTGCCAAGCTCCCCGACAGTCTCTGGTGGTCTCCCGGCTTGGTTCCTGTGCAGCCTTCCCCTGGGAGCTGTGGGAGCTTGGCTGAAATTAACTCCCACAGGCTTGTGACAACAGTACTGAATTATACCTTTAGCTACCTGAGTTTCCTTAATGAACCTGAAATATGCAGGTGCTCAGGCTGCCCCAAGTTTGAAAGTCCATCATTCACCCTCTTATCATAACTCACAGAGCCAATGGGCTGTTTCCTCCAGAATAAGAAATATACCTAGAAACAGAGGTTAAAATAGGGCCAGAGAGCGCTGGAAGCACCAGGGCAGGCAGTGACATGTTCATGTTGCTCCTCTCTCTCTCTCATTGCCAGCTCTTCCTGCTCCAGCGCTGCCCCAGGCTTCAGATGGGGATGTGGAGACAGATGGTTTTGGCCCCTCCTAGATGAGAGGAGCACAAGGGGACAACAGGGCAGGATCCACGGTGAGGTCTTCCTTGACCTGGTAAGGAAGCCAGGTGGGTTACAGCTAAGTAACCTCCTTGCACAAAGCTCTGCCTGAAGCATTTTGCTCTCCCTGTCCTAAACAGATGGGATCACCAGCAGATGCAACGTCTGAAGAGAGAATCTTCCCCATTCCCAAAACTGCTTGTAACTTGGGTTTTCACATGCCTGAGTACCACTGGAAAATGTTTGTGAATAAGATACCGAAGCGAGAGGTGATAATTCGCATGTGCTGGAGCATCAGCTTTTCACAGAGTGGTGGGTTTTGTAAAACCTGGAGAAATTTAGTGTCTTTGCTTCTCTGCTCCTCCATCAAAAGTGGTTGCAAGGTCCAAAAATGGCTGTGGGGAGAGAAGGGTGCCGGTCATCAGGCAGAGAAGCTTGCCGGCCGTGACCGCAGAAAAAAGTTACCGCCTGCAACAGGCAGGTAAAAATATTGAGTGAGTGATGGTGAATGCTGCCTTTGCTGCATTCACATCCTTCCATGTGGCTCTTTAATACACCCAGTAGATGCGAAAGAAACCCCATCTGAGCTTGAACTTCCCCTCAATCCAGGCTTGAGCATTTCAGATCGGTTAGTCGTAAGAAATAGCAGCGAAGCTAGGAGACGTTGGGAGGTTTTTTAGTGTAGTGTGACTGTACCCAGCACTTCAGCAAGGTCATGTCATAGGTAGATTTTTTTCCTGGTCATGGCTGGCTTTGGCTTTTATTGCATTTGTGAGAGCAAAACAGCAGGTCTGAGCCTCCTGTCTGGGTGTGATTCCATTGCCAGGAGTTGTGAGACTCGCACAAGTGGGAGCAGAGTTCGACCTCTGGCTTTGAAGTATCCTTGTCCCAACAGATTTATCACTGGAGGCTCACAAAGGCCTCAAAAGAAAGGAAGCAGTTCTGTTTTGCAGCCCTTTCTTCCCACAAGTTTGTTTGCACTTGTCCTTTTATTATTATTTTAGCTCCAGTGATTATATACATGGGGCCCTTTGTGTTTTGAGATCTTTTTGCTTTGTCAGAATCTCAGGGCTGTTCGTAAAAAGGTTCTTTAAAAATAAAAATCACTTGTCAAGTGGGTTTAGCTCGTCGTGGACCTGGAATCAGGTTTTACTTGGCGAGTCATAATTAGTCATTGCATAAGGACTGGCGAGTGGGAGGCAAAGGGTTACGCGCAGACGCTGGGGAAAGGAAAGATACGTATCATTAAATAAAAATGTGACCACCCATGATTACAAGTGTTGTAGTCCTCCTTTTAACAAGCACACACCGTACTTTCATTAACCCGGGCCTGCCTGAATAGCAGCCTGTCTGGCCGAGCGGGCAGTGATTTTGTGTAAGCTGTCCCTAATGACAAAGACAGGCCACCTACCCTGAACTTTTCTCTATGACTTTATTCTTCAGCAGTGCTCAAGTGTAAATAAACTTGTTTACTCCCATCAGGATGGTAATGATAATGAAGCCTTATTTGTTTCGCCACAATGACAAAGTAATTTGTGCGTAGTCCAAGCGGAGAAAGGCGGGTGAGGGGGGGACGGACAAGAGCGCGGTTCTGCTTTATGGTTACTCCATAAGCAAAGTTGCTTCAGTCAGTGTTTTCCTTTGCTCTTCATTGTGTGTGATGGGTCAACGAGGGAGAACTTCGCATCCCAAAGCTCTGCCGTGGAGCATGGGCTGGAAAGGGAATGGCAAAGAAAACAGAGTAATAATCAGCTGGGAGTGAAGCAGGGAGTCAGACAAGCCTATCTGGGAGGGAGAGAGTGACTAAGTGAGACGGGAGTTATCTGGTCAGACTTGTGAGTCACTATAGAACATGTACAGAGCAGCACAACCCTGTGCTTGGTTAGGATTTTTCCATTCACTGGTATCTCTGAAGCATTAATGAATCACAGCAACGGCAGCGAGAGGATGTACAGAAGGGGGAAAGGAACCTAGGACAGGACGGGCAGAAGGTGCAGCTCCATGAGGAGCAAGGGGAGAGGCTGGAAGGGGACAAGGCATCTCCAGGGAAGAGGAAGATGAAATGAGGGTGTATTTGTGAGTGACTCAAGCCTGACCTAAGACAGTTGTGACAGAAAGGGCCCCTCCTGGCTGCAGTCACCCCGGATCATCCCATTGCCTTTCCCTCGCCTGGGGTTTGGGCAGCCTTGGGTAAGGACCTGACCAAGATGGCAATCAATCCCTTCATTTTTTGGTATGTTTAGTTTTCAGCTGATCAAGCCAAACTGGAGTAAGCATACATAGAAAAAGATTTGTTTTCAATGTTAAACAGTTTAAAACTGTTTTGTAATCATTGCTGGAACTAAGAGCAGAGATGGGGCACCTTGGTCCCAGCTCACTATATCCACAACAAGGCAGGCAGCGTGGATTTAGCTTGTGTTTATTATTTGTAATTTCCTGGAAAAAAGGTGATTAATTGAAAAGAAAACATAATTAAAAAAAAAACCAAAAAACTAATACCGCTCCCCCAAAAAAGTCCCAGAATTAAAGGAGGGAAGGGAAAAGCCAGCCCAGACAACATACCATGGGGTGGCTCCTCAGGAAACCTAGTCAGCAGCTGCAAGTTCCTGTTCCAGATTTGGGGAGGCCAGTGTATCTAGAACCTGGAGAGGATTTTGCAGAGGACCCACCCTATAGGGTCTGCTACACTGGGGAGTGGACAGAGGAGTGAGGGATGGGGAAACTGGAGCTCAGTCCGTATATGCAGAAATACCCAGAGCTGTGCAGTGATTCCCAAGTGCAAATGGGTTAAGCAGGAGTTCAGGTAGGGCTGGAGAGCAGCAGGTATCTGAAAGGTGCTGAGACACTTGGTCAGGAATAGAAATGTAAAATCCCTTAGGCCATAGCATGTTCCATTCCTGAATTACAGACAAGTATGTGGTGTTACTCTGCCACAGCATCGAGGTGCAATCACCTCCAAGCTATAGCAGAGAGCTCTGCATTCACACCACTGAAGTGTCGAGCAGACAGTGGCCTCCTAATTGCAGCTGGTTTAAATGGATATGCTTCCCTGGAGTGGCTGGGTATTTTAATAGCAGCAAATAGAGTCTTCTAACGGAGCTTTTGGGGGATGCTCCTCACACCCAAGGTGGCAGTGGATCCCCAGTTCCCCTGCCATGCAGAGAGCTCTCACCTGCTCTGTTCTGCTGACTGCTAGGTGCAGATGTGCACCAGAGCACAGGAACCATGTGGTGCTGGTTTTTTTTTAATGAATTCCCTCCATTTTGCCCACGTAAATCATGCTGTTGAGCTTTCCAGAATGTATTCCCTGTCTGACTGCAGTTGCAGAAGTTTCACTGAGACTTCGCATCGGTGTCAAGGTGACTTTCTGCAGCACAGACATGCTGGCAGAAGAGCTCTCCAGGGGTCCATCATTACAAGAAGACCTCAATCCCTTATTCTGGCTTCCACGAAGCATAGTGAACACTCACAGCTGTGACTCCAGGGCAAAACAGAAACAGTTAATCTGAGGTAATAACACTTTGCTCCTCTGTAGCACCTTCTTCAGGGACCTCAAAGTGCTTTTCAAACATGAATGAATTAAAGCTGTGCAGCCCTCCTGATGGAAGTGAAAAAGAAGGCAAAACACAGCACAGCAATGCTACACAAGCTCAAAAACTCTCCAAATTGTTTCCATGGGGACTGAAGCACAGCCCTATCCACTAACAGCAGCGGGATCAGCCCACCCCTCCGAAATGCCAAGGGAGCGCGAGCACGGTGTTTGTCTGGTGCGAGATGGAGAACGGGAGGGGTGAGAGGAAATCTGGCTGGGAAAGACCTTTCTGCTGAGGAATGTGTTCGTATAACTGTCTCCTTCTGGTCAAAGATGTCTAAAAATCAAAACACTGAATCCTCCTCAGCAAGCACCTGATCCAACTCCTCTGAGAAATGACAGTTTGCATGAAGCTTCTTAATTTGTAAGAACAAGAAAGTCCAGGCGAGGCTGAGGAGCTGTGCATGCAGCTTAGCTTTAAAACCTTCCTTGTGCTGCAAAACACACAGCTCTGCTCTAGCACCAAGCCACGCGGCATCTCTAATGACCTTGTTTTCTGGGCTCATCCAAGACAGCACAACCCAACACTCTTCCCCACATCACCTCCGCTCTCGCTCACAAATAACAAGTGTCACCTGCAAAACCTCTGGCACCACCTCACACACTTCTTCCAGGACTTTCACACCACGCCTGTCTCTTTTTGACATTGTCTGGCGAGGAGAACCTGACAGGAACCCTAACAGGGAAATACAAGAACCAAATTCCCTGCACAAGCCACCTTGGCTGCATTACTAAGGATGCAGGTGCCCTCAGGCTGTAGAGGCAACTGCATCTACACCCCAAAATCACAGTATCTTCGTGCCTCTTCCCTTTCCAGCGGTCTGTCTAGAGCCAACTGCTCTGCTTGTTCTCACGTCCACTGCAAGCAGGGATGACTTTCTGGGTTTCTAGTTCTGTGCCCTGCAACCACAACACAGCAGCCTTCACCTGCAAAGCTGAGGCTGGTCTCCAGGGAAGAGGAATGTTGAGAGCTCTGGTGTTATAAAAGATCCCAGAGCAGAAACCAGGTGCATGTCATTTTGGTTCTTAATGTAACTGTGCTCCAGGGTTGCTTCAGAGGCGCTGACAAAGGGGAGGTAAGGGCCAGGTGACTTTTCTCTCTGTGACAGACTTAATATGGGAGAGCAAAAACGAAAGTTTGGACAAGGGCTCTGAAACCTGAAAAGACAAAATAATTGCATGGTTTCCTGGTTTCTCTGAACAACAAGAATTTGTCACTCTGATGTGGCTCAATGTTAGTTCCTAACTCAGATTTGTTTCATCCAGTGAACTGGAACAATCGTTAAAATGGTAGATCCAGCTTCACAGGTTTTCCAGTACCAAACCAGAGCTAAATCTGATGAGCTGAAGTAAATGAAAAGGCCAGACAGATTATTAGAAATGAAAGTAGCACACATCGTAAGCACTGCAATCGATAAAAATAACATGGTACCATTTAATGGTGGGGGTCTATTATAAATTATTGAGTTATTTGTATTTGGAATTGATTGTCACAATAACTGTCTTGCAGATGCTCCTGTTGTTAACTCTCAAGGCCTTGAGTGGGACAAATGGCTCATGTTATCATTTATAAAAATGACTCTTTGTGAGGCTTTTTAAGCTTGTGATTAAATATTGTCCTAAATGAGGATCCAAGGTTAACAATCAGTATTGCAGGAATGACAAATTAAGCTTGTCTCCCTTAGCTGACTGTCAAAATAGGTAAGGGCATGGGAGGAGGAAGGTTAAGATTCGTCCTGCAGATCTAATTGCTTGAACTTTATACAAGTCTGAGATGGAACTGAGGTGGTTCACCCCACCGTAGCTTTTTAGAAAGCTGACAATTATTGCATGGCTTGGAAAATGAATTTCTTTGTGCATGAAGAAATTTAAAACATGTCTCCTATGTGAGAACAACCAGTGTTTTCCCAGACAGGACAATACCAAGGGCTGAATGGAGTGTGGAAAATTGGGGGAAGAAGATGTTGCATCAACACAGGGGCTGAAAACATCCATTTTGAAGGTCTAAGCCAAGCTACCAAGGCTAAGAGGAGAGGAGAGACCAGCCTGACCCCTGCAAGCTGCCCTTACTGGGCTCTCCTTGTCAGTGCCACTGCTCCAGGTGAGGTAGGACCACCAACGTGGGAGGTACCACTCTCTAGCCCAAGAACACGAGGGCTTTTAATCTTAATTAACAACTACAGATTATGCCAAACTATGGCCAAAAAATTGTGGGGACGCAGGAAAGCAAGGTGATAAGGCTAGTGTCAGAGGTGATGTATCTATGTGAGCAGATCTACCACTTCTCCCCACATTCGCCTCCACAGACGCCTGGCTGACAGACGAGGAGAAGAGTGCTGTTGCTGAGGCTTTTCTGAATATTTTGGGCCTGATTAAATTCCGAGTGCAAACGCTCTCAGCAGTTTCCTTGCAAACAACCTGCTGTTAAAAAATGTGATCAACAACCTCTCAGGTGTGTTTTCCAGAATCTAAAATAGCCCAGCTGCGGTGCTGCCCTTCACGAAACCCCTCCCTCTAGGAGGAGGTTAGAGGCCAAAAAAGTGTAGAAGGATAAAAGGGGGCGAGAGGCTTAAAAAGGGCTGAAATAGGGGTGCCAGGCTGAAAACAGGGTTGCAAGTAGAGAAAAAGGGTGGAAGACTGAAAATAAGATTGCAGACCCAGAAAGGGAGGGAGGCCAAAAAGGGTGGGAGGTTCAAAAAGGAGTGAGAGTACAAAAAGGGATGGGAGGCTGGGAGAGGGGTGGCGGGCTGAAAAGGGGGTGGGAGTTTAGGAGGGGTTGGGAGGCAGAAAAGGGGTTGGAGGCTGGTGGTGGGTGGAAGGCTGAATAGTGGGGTGGGAGGCCAGGAGGCCAAAAAGGGATGGGTACCCAAAAAAATAATCAGATGCCTGGAGGCTGTTGGGGCTGCAAAATAGTTGGGGGCCAGGAGGAGTTGGGGTCCCAAAGAGGGTGAATGGGAGGCCTCAAAAGTGGGGGAGGCTAGAAGGGAGTGGGAAGGCAACAGAGAGTGGGAGGTTGAAGAAGACAAAGAGGCAAAGAAGTGGGAGAGGGACAGAGATGTCCTCTGAGAAGGCTCTGAGTGCTGTCTTTTCCCAATGGCTCCTGTGTTGCAGCAAGGAACATCCGTCATCCACGCAAAAAGCGGGGGATATAAATTGGAAAAAATAAAAAACCCAAATGCTGTAAGAATGAGTCTCAAGCCCCACCTCCAGCATCTGAAAGTAATGAAGGAGAACATTGCATTACATCAGGACCCAGCAATAACCACGTGGCTGTTCAGCCCCGGTCACATCAAGCAAAAAAACAGAGAGGGGCTCGGTGGGAGAGGTACTTCTGATGGCATTTATGGGCCTCTCAGCAATCGGGAGGAAAAATCTCCTAGTAAAAACGTAAATGAAACCCTCTAGCAACACCCTGTGATAACCACATGAAAGCCTAATTCCTGTCTGGTGGCCTTTTGTCAGGGACCTGCCAGCGGAGCGTGAAATGTCTCATGCTGCAGCGAAGCAGCCCAGGTTGTGCCCTCGCTGCTCCCTGGGCTGCTCCTGGAGAAAACAGGGTATTTAAGCAGACACAACAAAGCTGTTTATATCCTAAAGTGTTCTTCCACACTTGGGAACCAAGACTGTAGCCTCAGCATCAAAGATAACTTCGTAATAGCCTTTTAGTGGAAATAACCCTTATTTACAAGAAAGTTCTATCGCTGAGCTGAGATGTAGAATAAAAGCAGCAGATATTACTCATAATGCACTAGAAAAGTTGATTCTATACAAGGCCTTTTTAAAAAACTTCTAAAAGCAGCAATTTCAGGTTAGAAATCACGGAGAAAATCTTGGCCCCATTGAAGGCAGCATGAGCAATTTCCTTACCTGTGTTATGAAGAATGCTTAAGCTTATGAAAGCCCAGTAGATTTTTTGATCTAATTTCTTTTTTATCATTTATTCAGTCTGATTACTTTCTGTATGTTTCAGTTGGACAGTGCAAGCAGGTTTTTTCTTTTCTGCTTCTAGTTAATTTAGCTGTACCGTTCCTATGCCCAAGAACAGTGAAGACAACTACACGTTCCTTCAGTTTCTTTAAAAAAAAAGCAAACAGAAAAAAAAACCCAAAACAAAAAGCAGCAAAACCAAATGGCCCTTATCCCTTGCTCCAAACCAGTGATATTAATTCCTCCTCGTTGCTTTTCTAGAGTGACCAAAACGGCAGAGTTATCTTGTGCTGTTCCTTCAAGCTTGAAAGTGCTGACACTCGGAAGGAAACCACTCTCTATTTCAAGTAAGTCGCAAACTGTATCTTGGCTCTCTGGCTAACCAGAGTATATCACTTAGTTACACTCCTGGGTATTGAAGGAAATTAAATATTAGAGAATTGAGAGAATAACTTAAGCTGTGATGCTCGTTCTTCTCAGACATCTGCACACTCTTCCTCCCCACTATGAAAAAAGAGGTAAAAATAGAATCACAAGTCCCCTGATAGGTCAGATGTTGGTTCTTCCCAGACATTTCCCCAGAGCAATTCTGCAGGGTCCATCGTACAGCCCAGCACAGCCCTACACACGTGTAATGTGTCACTCCCTGGCTATTCACATCCCACAGCAAAGCGAATCTCTACCTGCTGTCCTCTCACCATCACATAAGAGTTGTGCCTGCTAAGGTGCAAATTCAGACTGTGGGGAGTGGTGATCGCTCTCCGTGACATAGATCTGATGGTCTTCTCCTGTATTGTCTGTCCTGAACTGTCCTGCTAGGTATTTAGAGCAGCTGTGATGTCCTGAAAGGGGCCTGGGACATGAAGACCATCACAGGATCACTTAATCTGCCTCACAGAAAGGTTTTAAATCCTTATTAATTAAGATCTGGAAAGAGTTCTTTAGCTTTTTTGGGCAGCATGCCCCATAGAAACCATCTTAAAACAGTCAGGAATCATCTCCCCGAGCAGCCTACAGCTCTCAAAGAGCTTCAGAGGTTTGTGGGAATGTTACACACTTGCTAAAATACTTCTTTTTTTTTCCTCTAAAGCTTCATGGCTCCGTCCTATGCTGTCCAGAGAGCAGAAGTATAAATACTGTGGATGGAGTTAGAACACCACCACCATTTTAGCCTTGCGCTGTTACCCTCTTTCTTTACATCCAAGGACAAGAGCAGAGGCACTGTATTGAAAAAATTAGATTCTTTCTTAACTTACTTAGCACAGACATGAACCCAGAAGACACGCAATGCTGTCGGTCACACAGGAGATATGTTACATGGTAGATACCTCACATGTTCAACTAAATGTCCCATATAATGTACCTTTTTGAAGCATTTATGTAATATATTTTTATATTTTTGCATTACACTGCAGCCGGATTCTCATGTTAAGATAACAAGGAAATACTAAAATATGTGTAGTTTGGTTGGAGAGTGTTTGTAACCTCAGACAAGTGAGCACGAGTTATGTAAAGGCCCGGGTATAAAGTTCTCCTGAGTAAAACACACCATCTAGAGGTGGACGCCACTTCTGCAAGTGCTCTTCAAAAAAACTGCTGGCAGAAGTTCACCTCGATAGAGGCAACAAAAATACCTTAATCAGAACCCCTGAATTCTTTGAAATATATATTTCTGAGGGAGTTTCTAAAAAAGGCATTTCGGTACCAAGTCAAATAAGGCTCCTGTTCTCAAAGACCTTTTGAAAAGAAAACCAGGTTACTGCTCATTCTCCTAACATCTAAGGATGTGAGGTGCTTGCTCTTGGGCGCTGTGGCATGTATGGACAGCACAAATGCTTCTGCAGATAGCCTCTTGCTTTCAGGTTTTATACCGGCAAAGATTTATCCAAAGGGGTGCAAAGATGACAGGATGGCCTATAGCCAATTGATCTTCCCAGGTACCTCTTGGAGAAGAAATCCATAAACCGTGAAACTCCCGCCAAAGTCAGCGAGGTCAGTGGAGACACTGCAGGGATTGTGGGAGCCGCAAAGCATCCCTCTGGTCTGGAAGCAGAGAGAGGATCCTCAGTTCCAGCCTGTGGAGAAACATTCCCGCCCCTGGTGATATTTTTAGCCAGTTTTGGGGGGTTTCCACGCTTTGTAGAGCCCAGAAAAGGGCGTGCAGAGAGCTTCAGTCCAGCTTTCCCCAGTACTGGGGAAGTACCTGATATTCATTAAAACAGTAGATGGCTGGAGCGGGTGCAGAGAAGGGCAATGAAGCTGGTGAAAGGGCTGGAGAGCATGCCCTATGAAGAGCGGCTGAGGGAACTGGGCTTGTTTAGTCTAGAGAAGAGGAGACTGAGAGGAGACCTCATTGCCCTCTACAACTACATAAAAGGAGGTTGCAGCGAGGCTGGTGTTGGTCTCTTCTCTCAAATTAGTAATGATAGGACGAGGGGAAATGGCCTCAAGTTGCGTCAGGGGAGGTTTAGATTAGATATTAGGAAGAAATTCTTCACTGAGAGGGTAGTTAGGCACTGGAATAGACTGCCCAGGGAGGTGGTGGAGTCACCATCCCTGGAGGTGTTTAAAGAATGAATAGATGCGGCGCTTGAGGATATGGTGTAGTGGTTAGAGAGATGCTAGGAGAAAGGTTGGACTTGATGACCCTGGAGGTCTTTTCCAACCATAACGATTCTGTGATTCTGTTTGCTTCATCATCCCTATTGTAAGTGCAGGGTAGCTGTGAAAGCCAAAAGGTGAAGATGGGAAACAGGGCACCTCACACTCCTTCCACACTTACTGTGGGGGAATATTCCTACATTGATCTAGTTGCAGGAACTGTCTGTAAACAAACATGTTTTGAAACTCTCATATAAACGGCAATCACAACACCTTGCACCATTTTGATAAACTATGTTTTCTGTGTGTCAATCTATCTTGAGAATGTTGGAATCAGAACATTTCCCCAGTGACAGCTTCATCCTTTAAACTCCGCAGATGAGAGAGCATGTAGAACAATCTGTGCTGAAGCAGGATTAAGAGTTACCAGGGTGACACTTTGCAGTTTGTAGGATGCTGACAATGAGTGTCTCAAAAGCACAAGACCTTTCACTGGAGCTGAAGAGACCACAGAGACCCAATTTGCCTCTGCTACCACTGAAGTGGCAATGACGATCATAAATTCCCCCTGCCCTCTCCCTCCCCGGATCTTTGCTACCGTTGCCTGTGTGTTATAGCTGACTTCTGAGGGGCAGGATGAGATCCTTGGCACCAGGGATTTACCTTGGGAAGAGGGATGTTCCATGCTATTGCTTGTCTCGGTTGTGCCAAAGTTCCAGTGTTTGATTTTCTCTTCTGTCAGGCTCTCCTGAAGCTTTCTTCAGTGGCAGCAACAGCACAAAGCTGTGGCTCCACCACACTTCCTGCTAAAAAGAGAGAGAAATAACCACGGCAGCAGAAGCCTCTGGGTATTTTTCATTTGCTCATCATTGTTAGAGCACATCAGGTTTCTTTCCCTTTTTCTGCAGGTGCAAATTAATTCATTAAATCTTCAGGGAGAAGGATTCCAATGACTCGTTTGCATTTCAGGTCTCTGCATAACTGCATTGGTCAGGGTATTCCCAATGGCCTCCTGAGTGCTGGAACTTAACAAAAATCTTAGACCTGTTTTAGAAATCGCTTGCCTAGACTTTGCCCATTTCTGGCATTCCTTGTCCTAGACAACAAATTCCTTGCCCAACTGCAGGCCTAGACCCCGGAATTAACTGCAGGCTGTTTAGCAGACATCAGCATATACAACTTTGATGGAGAAGTAGATCCCCCATCCTGGAAAGACATCCAACACCTAGAGAGAGGTTTATGGTGTTTTGTCAAGAGAAATAAAAGCAGAGCTTCAGTAGCTAAAATTCTTCACTTTAGGAAGGGTGAGGGTGGTGAGACACTGGCACAGGTTGCCCGGGGAAGTTGTGGATGCTCCATCACTGGATGTGTTCAAGGCCAGGTAGGATGGGGCTTTGAGCAACCTGGTCTAGTGGGAGGTGTCCCTGCCCATGGCAGGGGCTGGGAACTAGGTGATCTTTAAAGTCCCTTCCAACCCAAACCATTCTATGATTCTACGATTCTACAATTCTGTGATTCTATTATTCTATGATTCCATGATTCTATGATCTATTGTGTTTTCAACAATATAATAATAAAAATTTATGAGTACAGTTGCAGAAAAAAATTAGTCAAATTGTCAGCAAGACAAGACAAGTGACTGCTAGCTCGGCATTTCAGGACATCCACAGTGGAGCCCAGAAAGCAGCTGCCGTGCTCCTGCCCACGCAGCAGAACGCTGGTTGTCAGTGCACTCTTTACTTCGTTTTTTTAGGATAACAGTGACATCAGAGGTAGAAAAAGCCTTGTAAACCACAGGAACTTACCTCTGCCCAGAAGCATAGTGGTTTCCCTCATAAAAGAACTGCAGGTGTTAGAGTGTCAGCAAGGGACTTGATTTTGACCACAAAGCCAAGAAAAAGCAAGTGTCTTCAGTAAATCTCAGCTTCTCAGTGACCTCTGACGGAGCAAATCTGCCAAGGCTAAATTGGCTGACTTAGGCCAAAGCCAATGATTTATCTGTGCTGGTTGGGCTCAAATCCTGGAGGCTTTATTGAGGCTAGAAGAAAACTTACTCAGCAGGGAGCAAAGGAGCAGCCAAAACTTGGCCTTTCTGACAGCAGGGAGATGTGGTGCTGAGGTGGAAGGCTGCGGGACAGAGCAGAGAAGGGGGTGCAGTGCCCGGAGCAGACTGGTGCGGGAGAGCTGTGCCCAGCTTGGCAGGGTTTGTGCCAAATTCCAGCCCTTTCGCTGTGTGAGCTTTGAGGGGGAGTGGTCCTAAGGAGTAAACACAGAGGTGGGAGCTGTGCTGCCTTACACTGAGCAGCAAATCTCTGCAAAACTCCCAAAGCTGCAGCACTAGGTGGAACTTAAATGTGTTTCTGTGAGAGAAGGAGGGAGAGAAAGAATGCCTGGGGAGATGAAAAAGGTTGAAATGAGTCACTCCTCGTCTTTTTGTCTAATTTGGTAGATAATACAGGGTGTGATGCTTCACTGCCTGCTTGCTGAGCAGCTCATGCGGAACCAGCTTCAATGCTGTCAGTGAGAGGACTTCTCTGGATCCAGCCCATATATGGTGCAAAGCAAGGCAGAGGAGAAGCGGGCACAGGGACGCGCTGGCTGCAGGCGCCTCTGTCGTGTCGAGCCCGGGAGGTGGGATGCTTTTCTGTTGTGCAAAGATTTGACAAGTCGTGACACAAGCTCAAAAGTGGAGGCATTTCTGTGGCTTCCTCAGCTTAGAAGTGGCGTTCTAAAATGGCATTTGACACTTTATATTAACTTAAGCCCAGCCATGGTACAGTAACAGATCAGAAACTGAAGAAATACCTCCTGGGGAGCGGAGCTCGCAGGACGGGGTGATGGATGAGCAGGCTGAGCCCTAGCTGGTACAGCCCGACACTGCAGGAGGAGAGGGAGAGGATTTTGTAGAGATTTTGACACCTGTTTCAGAAAGGGCCAAGATTTCTCTCATAATGCTCATAGCTTTCTATTCCCATGCCCGTAGCACCCGAAGCGTGGCACGCTGCAGTTGCAGGTAACCGGTGGGTGCACCTCTCAGGGAATTACATGAGAACCTAAGAAGCCTCTAGCAAGTCCTCAGAAGTCAAATAGAGCCATGTCACCCTGCAGGTGTTACATTTGTGCCGCTCCTTGTTTACTTGTAATTCTTTGTGTACAGCATCCTATTTCTCAACAAACGTGCTATCAGCTCACAGTGTTTGGGGAGTTGGGGTCGATGATCCTCATGGGTACCTTCCAACTTGAGATAGTCTAGAATTCCGTGGTTCTGAGGGGGGCTTTGCTCCTGATAGAATGTTAGGGAGGTAGAATGTTTCTCTAGGAGTACTTATCACTTAATAAGCATGGCTAAGCTAAGACATAATTGCAAAAGCATCCTTGAGATAGGGTGAGTTATGGGCATCCTTGAGATAGGGTATAAGCCTACACAGAGTGTGGTGTTGTCAAGGCTGTTGAGATAGAGTAAGTTATACAGGATAACAAGGCAGCTGAATTCCATCACAGAGTTGCCAAATTAGACAGGTGGCTAAAAGAACATAGTGAGGAGGACCCAGAGCCTTCATCGGACGGCCACCAACCCATTTTATTACTCGTGCTCAAGGGGCGTTACAATATGTTAATTAGTTCTCAGAAATCTAATGAATATGTTAAGTTTTTCTCAGAATTCTGATGACTATGTATGGCGTT
>VZZY01016038.1:51829-97516 GCA_013400335.1 Eurystomus gularis
TTCGCCCTGGAGGAGCTGCTGCTGCAGCTGCAGGCCGAGCACGGGCACCTGGCCGAGCGGCAGCGGCGGGAGGCGGTGGAGATTCGGGAGCTGCGCATGGACCTGGCCGCCCTGCCGCCGCCCTTGGCCGGGCTGAGCCTGGAGGAGCTGGAGGAGACCTACGAGATGCTGCTCAGCCAGAGCTGCCAGGAGACCCTGCTGCGCTACCAGGAGCAGCTCCAGATGCTGCAGGAGCAGGAGGCGCAGCGGAGCCGGGAGAACCTGGAGCTCCTGCGGGAGGAGAGCCGGCAGTGCCGCCAGCACCTGGAGGACCTCCAGCGCCAGGGCCGGGAGCTGTGCGGGCTCCGGGAGCGGCTGGAGCAGGAGCTGCTCGCCTTGCAGGACCGCCACGGCGCCGAGGTCGAGGAATACCAGGTGAGCGGCGGGGCCCCGCCCGGTCCCGGCTCTCGCCCGGTCCCGGCCCTCTTCGCCGGGACTCTGTCCGTGTCGCTGCCTTCCCGCGCCCCGCTCTGCTTGTTTTGGTGCTCTGCCGAGTCTCCTTCCTCCCTCCCACTCGCTTTCTCCCTTCAGCTCTGGCTCATCGTGGGATGTGATCCCGGTTTCCCATGACCCTGGCATTCCGCGCCCGTAGACTAACTCCCATCCCTTCTCCTGCTTCTTCCGCTGTGGGAAGTGGCTAAACCCTTCTGAAGGCTTCTCTGACTCTGCGTGGGCCAGGGCTTCCTCACCCCACTGCTTCCCTGCAGTAGGATTTCCCGGGCTGGAAGAGGAGGTGGCCCAGCAAGAGCTTGTTGGTGCTGAGCCGTTCTCTGGGTGGAGCAGGGAGTTCTTCTCAGATCCATCGCTCCACGGGGCAGAGCTGGGTGCGAAGGGTAGGGATTAAAAGGGAGACAGTGACCCTGAGGACATCTTCCTGGTGACAGGTGCTCCATTCCCCAAGCACCCAAGAGTGTGGAGCTGGTGTGAGGGCTTGCCAGGGCTCCTGCTCCGGTTGGCATGAGTACATGGAGCAGTCCCTGGGAGCAGATAAATCGAGTCCCTGTGTGGTGGGACACGAAGCTTCCCTTCTAGCCTGAGACTTGAGGTTGAACCGTTGCAATCAGAGAAGCGGTCTGAATTTTCTTCCTTCTTTACACGTTCTCCTGTGCACTCTGAGCTGAGAGAAAAGCTTGTTGGCCCCAGCGAGTTGAGGAAACTTTTAGTTGTCTAAAGGCAGGAAGAGTCGTCAGGGTGGTACAGGCAGGGAGCAGAGCGGGAATTTTTTGAAACAAAAGTGTAACGAACGATGTAGGTGACCTGTACCTGTTCGAGGCGGATGTTTGGTGTTAAACAGAGGGTTATGGCTTCTGTAGCTGAGAATTTGCTTGCTGTCAGGATAACGTTTGGTGTAACGACGTGTAATCGCCCTGTGCGTGTGAACAGATCTGCAGCTGCCGGAGCAGCAAACCATCGGTTCATCACGTTTGGAGTGGAGAGCACATATTAGATCATCCAGAGCATCGATCGGTTTCCTGAGGGCAACATTTCTTTTGTTCATTGTCAGACCTTTTATTAACACTCTGCTGGAGCTCGGTGTTTGTCTGAACCCCGTGTGCTGATGATCACATTGTGTCCTGGTAGATGATGGAGATGCTGGCAGCTGGGAAAGGGCTGGGACCTGTTGCTCTCTCTGTGTCTGGCTTTTGTACGTTGCTAGAGTGTTTGCAAGTTGCATAGTTTGCAGATGCTGTGAACTGAGGCAGATTAGGTATGTAAGAAGTAATCAGAAAGGCTTTTAACTTTTAAATAAATATTTTCTTTTCATTTCTGACAGGACAATTCATTCTTCCAGTCATGTATGTAAAGGTTTCCAAAGCTTTAGAAGCTGATGTTAAATCTAAATCTCTTGTTAATTGAATCTATCCATCAGTGAAAGCCAAGTGAAAATGTAAAGAAAAAAACCTCTCATTTTTCTCCTGCTTTTAAAGGCATCTAAATTTATATAAATGTACACAAGCCTACTAATATTTAAAGTTACTTTCATTTCCAAAATTTGTCCTCCTTGCTGCCTGTATTTGTTATTAGGGATTGATAATGGAAATTTCACTCCTCATCATCACTCAAGTTGAAAACTTTTAAATAGGGTGTTATTTTAATAAGAGCATTTTGTAGAGCTTGCTGTCCATGCTCCGAGTTTTTCTTCTGAAGCCCATTAGAATGGGCGTGTTCAGATATCTGACTCTTTCTGCTCAACGTGGTGTTTCTATACCAGTGTGTTGTCTCTGGTTTTACCTTTAAAGAATTTTATTCAGAAAAGCGAGTGGAGACAGAGCAACCCGTTGTAGAAGTGAGATAACCAAAGTCAACGTGTGCCCTGGAATTGTCCTGATCTAAAACTCCAAACAGGTTGTTATTTCGATACCAACATTACAAACGTTTGGTTTACTCTCATGAGCATTTGGCATGCTTTGGATTTTACAGGGACAATAGCTTCAAATCTTAGTCATACAAGAAGAACAAAAAAGTGCTTTGGTAGCCACTCTGAAAATAGTTCTAATCTTTGAATATATATATCTGGATAATATTTAAATTCTGGTGAAAATGATACCATAAGGTTTATAACTTCTGAGTGGTTTCGTATTTAAAATGTTTGGCTTCTAATAAGAAAGGTCTTTCCCAGTGGCCTGTCTACTGTACATGAGAAATAAAACATATTTGCTCATATCCAAGAACAAGAACTGCAGAATGTGTAGAAGCAGCTGTTGAAAGTTTGGGTTTTTTTTTTTATTTGTGATCAAAGCTTTTTTTCCTCTCTCATTATTTCTTTTATTGGTGAAAGTATGTTCAGCATGGATTTTAAACTGCTTTTTAAAGAGCATCTATCCCATGCTTATTTATTGTGAAGTGTCACATAGAAATGATTTGTATGTACAGATTTAGGTCAAGTGATTATTGTTCATTGCAGCTGCAATGGCAATTAGATTTATTCATACTTTCCGTATATCATCCAGTTGCCTTATATGTCCATCTTTGCCTCCTGCACTCTCCTTGTCCTCACTAAAGCTTTCAGCAATGTTAAACAGAAATATGTATTTGGACTTGTCATTGTTTGGAAAATTAAATTATTTTGTTTGGAAATTTTTCACTGATCCTGAGTGCTAAAGGGATGAACTCGGTAGGTCTCTTACTTCCATAATTTTAGCCGTGTGCTGTGACAATACTTAATGCAAAAACTCTCAGTGACTTGAAAAAGCCCTGTATTTTTTGGATGTTATAATGGTCATGGCTCATGCTGCTGCTTTGCAACAAGGCAGATATTTTTTCACTAATACGGTGGGTTTAGGATCAGTTCCTGCATCAGTGTTGTGAACTCCAGAGAAGAAGAAAACATCTTGTCAAACGAATGTATAATATCAATACGTCATGTGTGGTTTTTGTGTGCCAGTTTCTAGCCAGCTAAGCACAGAGTGTCAGTTCCTTCCCTGCTGAGCCACTGAGGGAGCGGTAAATAGCACCAGATGGAAAGGGCTGCAGCCTGGAATCCTCTCTCTTTATTCCCGGAGTAGGTGCAGCTTGGACAGCCCAAATAAATCCTTTTTCCCCTGCCGCCCTTCTAAAATTTCCCCCTGCTGCCTGGAAAGGAACATCTGAAGGGTGAGAAAATCAGCTCTGTTCAGTTGCTTAGTTCTAGCAGAACATCACTGGGATTTGGTGGGGCCCGGGATTGATGTGGTCGAGAAACAAATCTCTGCAAGAAAGTCCTGTGAGAAGCAAACACAAGTGCAACAATACAGGTTAGCTTTTGCAAAATGGAAGTTTGGCGGCTTGCAATCTCCTGAGCTTTGCCAGAGTGGTTTATGTAGGTTTTGGCGTGCTTGAAAACAGGACTTAAGACCAGTTGTCCTCTGTGTGATGTTTAGGCATCAGTGATGGGAGGGCTAGAGGATGACTGTCTGCCGCCCAGCCTGTAGAGTGTCTGCTCCTGTTGGAATGAATTCCTTTGGAACTATTACACAGCTGGCTGAGTTATGTAGCCCCTTATGGTAATCATTAACTCAAACATTTGGATCCTGAGTGCTCTCCAAATCCAGTCGGTAGAATCTAGGTGGATTTTCAAAGGGAGAGCTTGGGGGTGAGGGACTGAAGTTCTGATGTCTTTGGGTGTGAATATTACCGGTGTTTCAGAGCTCCACACCCCCTGTAGTCCAGTGCACAGATTTCCTGTATAGATTATTCTGGGGCTGCAGCTAGACCTGTGCATTGTGAAGCTCTCTCTATATGTTTAATTGGGGAGCCAACAAACACCTGAATCACAGCATGTTTTTTATCAGAGCTCTTGCCACCTTCAGGGGTTGGTCCCATAGAGATTCAGTCTTTCTTGTCTTCTGCTTCTTTTGCTGACTCCTGGTTCTGTCAACACTGTGTCCATTCTTGCTTGATAGCCTTTTCCTTTTAAAAGCAAGGCCTGGCACTTTTCTTCCCTCCTCATCTTGGGATTTTCCATTGTGGCAGTTCTTGAACAGGATTGGTGCCTCAGCACCGCTAAAGGTCAGCAGTTCTGCTTGCTGCTGTGCGTGACCATGCAGGATGTCACTTCCACTGCCGTCTGGATGAGGCTGTTGGATATGATAGTGCTTTTTCAGATCTGCAGATAGGGTTTGGCTTCTGCCATAAAAAGAGAGGTTTAGGTACACTGAAGATTGTAGGGCTTCTGCCATAAAAGGAGAGCGTTAGGTACACTGAAGACTGTAGGCAAGGTTTGTCATATCAAAGAAAACATCAGTGTAGTCATTTAACAGCTGCAAATGCAAATTAAGACATAGATTAACAGGTTAGACATATACCCACATGTATATGAAGACACAGGCAGCTTCCTTCATAAAGCTTTCTTTTTACTTTTATTTCTAAAAAAAGACTATTAATTTTTTAAATGCCAGCACTTTATATTCTTAGTTCTTAAACCTTGCTTCTGCCTAGCATATCATCCTGGCATTTACAGCAGGGGACTCCCCAGCTTGGTTTCTTCATCTTATGCTGTTGCTCACACTGTGATACCTGAACACTTGCTGTATATATATGATATATTTTGAATTTTTAGAAACTAGACAATCAGTGTCTTGATTTTCCAGTTTGTATTGCAAAGCATTTGTTAGGATGGAATCTAAAATCCCCTGTCATGAATTCCTGTGCAGTGTAGTACACATGTATGAGATTTTGCTCTGTAAATGACAGTTCTGTGTCCTTGCATAGTGCAGAGTGATGTGAACAAAACAGAACTGGGCCTTTGCTGAGATTTAATTTCTGACTTCCCAGCCCCAGAACAAAGTGTCATCTCTAGCAGCTGAGGTGGCATCAATCTGCTGGCTGGGGAGTGTTGATCTGGGTTAGTAGATTCTATTGACAGTGAGGAAACCATAAAGAACCACTCTGAACAGCTAATACTGATGCTTTTAGTTCTGAGTCTGTGCTGAACAAGCTCCTTTCAATTATCAGGGGAGGGTTTATTTTCTGGAAGATGGGAATTTGCCCTTCATGTGAGAGGTAACACCAGGGATTAAAGGGCTTGCTTTCTGGGAGGAAGAACATGAGAGTCAGTTGTCTTGGTCTAAATCAGATCTTAATGTTCTCTTGTATTAGTCTTCATTGCTATTTTTCTGTTGTGTACAGTTTTTCAGTATTTAATCTTCTATTTAGTGTTTCAGAGTATGTTCAAATTTAGATCATTTTGGGCTTCAGCATTTTTTACCTCGTCAGTCCCTTTCTCCATTTCCAAAAGTTGTTAAAGAAAGGTGGGCAGGCCTTACCTACTATCTCATCAGTGCTGGTGCTCTCAAGTCATTTGTGGGTGTCCTAGAAACTACACTCTTCCCATACACACACCTCTGAAGGTACAAAGTTATATTTAGTTATCAAGATGAAAATGAGCAATCCCTTGTGTATCTTCTGAGTAGCAGTTAGGACAAAGCGGGGTGGACTCTGAAGCGGGTGTCCAAATATTGTAGAAACCTTGGCATGAAGGAACTGTTGGAGGTTCATCCTTCACCTTCTAGGCACTATGAATATCTGCTGATGCTCGAATCCAAAAACTGATTTGAACCCACATGTCCATGGAACTGAAAATCCTGATAAAGAGAAATAGGCCAGGTTCTCATGGCAAAGCAATTGCTGAATTTCCTGAACTCGAGCATGATTTAAACATGGACATCTATGCTGTTAAAATGACAAAATGAATCACATTTAAGCCACATTTATAAAGGAGTATGTATTCCTTGCTATGTATACTTGATAGCTTTTGTACAGGGCATCTGAATGGGTTTTACTGAAATACTTAACTAGCTTAGTAAGGCATAAAATGAGATCTTAGCATCAGTAACAATGCATTTCACATTGTATAAGGGGAGGTCATAGTGCTGATATGTTCTGGGTTTTGAAGTGAGGGACCATACTGATTTATTGTTCTCTCAGATAATTTTTTAAATTAAAAATATTAAGTTATTAGGCATACAAGTGTACAGATTTTTATGTTAGTTTAAAACTAAAACCTGGTATTTCTGTTTAGAGGATAATTGACGCCCTAGAAGAAGAAAAGCAGTTCCTGACCATGTCAATCACAGATTACCTGAAAGACTACCAAGAACTACTGCAGGTGAAAGCCGGCCTCATCCTGGAAATTGAAACCTACAGGTAAGAATTGCAATCGCACTCAGTTGTCTAATCAGAGGATAATTTAAATGTTTTTTTTGTAGATATTGGAGCCCTATTCATCCTCTTCCAACCACTTAAAATGCAGATAGCTATGTTTAGAGTCTCAGATCAAGACCCCTTGTATGTATTGTGGTTTGTTGGACCCCTAATACTGGTTTTTAGCTCGCTGCTGGCTTGTTCTGTGACATGGGTCACCATGCCACTCTGTGCTTAGCTGTGCTGTCTGTGAAAGGAAGATAACACCCATTCAGAAGGCTGCTAATACATGTGGAGTTGTCTGAGATCTCTGGGCAACTTACTATCCTTACTGTAAGGATAGTAAAATACTGTTATTCATTAGTAACACTGATAAGAATTACCAGTGGGCAGAGGTAACTGGAATTTAATCACTCAAGCAACACTACCTCTGGTAGCAATTCATTCTGTTCTTCTGTCCCCAGAAGAACATGTTTGAGAAGCCAATATAATCCATAGAAATCCTATTGACTTTGTACAAATATAGTGATACGTAAGAAGCCTTAGTCCTGGTGAAGTTGGTATCAAACTGATGTGAATTGTTGAGGCAATATTTGATTACAAGCTGAGGAGCTGCTGTCCCTAAATTGCAATCAATAAAGCATGAGATAGTGTAGTTTCCACCTGTCAACTTACACGGCATGTTTCATTGTTTAAATATGTTGATTAGTGTCCACCCGCAGCACCGATGGGAGTAGTGAGTTCCCCGTTCTTGTTGGAGTTGTAGGATAGTGGGAAGCTAACAAAAAAGTCTGTTTGATTAAATCCTGCCTTTCTCCGTCCTTGGCTTGTTATGGAAACGTGTTTGGATCAAGCATGAGATAGCAGCAAACATCTCTGCCAATGAACCTTCAGTACTGTGTATCTCTCTAGCCACTTAGTAGCTGTGGGGTTGAAAAGCGAGAGTAATTCTCCTGTCTGGAGAGTCGTGATGTATCAGTTGGCACATGGCATAAAAGCGATTCTGAAGGTAAAAAAATCAAACCAAAACCTATGAACTGGAGGAAGATACTACCCTATGGTAAGGATCATGGCTTTTTCTACAACTGGCACAATACTTTCACTGAGGGACTGATCTTCAAATACAGAGAGGTGCAATTGTTATTGAGCAAAATAATAATTTGCAAAAAAATTAATGTTAGCCTACTTTCATATTGTCTTTAAGGAGTACGCTTCAGTCATTAGCTTGTCTATATTGTGTGCTGTATTCATGTTCCATCTGTGTAAACAGACAGTGGTATTACCAGTTGTATATGATGGACGCTTGGGTGTCCTGAAGTGTTAACGCTGTGTTCTGAGCACGTTAACATTGCTAGGAACCAAGAAGCATCTAAGTCTGGATAAAGATGGTGCCAGCTGAATTATGGATGAAATGTGTAGACTAAAGCAATCCGCCAATAATTATGGGATTTAATTGTAGTTGCATAACTGAAAATGAGAAGCTTGGAAGAGTAACTTCTGAGTAGCTTGAAAACAGTCTAGTGAGAAAGGATGTCTGTAGTCCATCAAAAAGCAAGAATGGTCTGTTCACAAAGCCTCGAGTATTGTTTGCTCTGAGGTGCAGACCAAGGCTGGCTTCTGGATGACATGAAATCCCAAGTGGTATGTGGGACAAGTCATTGGCAGGCAATTGGTGGGCAAGAGTACCTGGATGTTTGCTGGTGGAGTGAGACCCCTGCGATCCTTGGAAAGCCCGTAGTGTCTGGAGCGTTACTGGGGAGACAGTAGCCAGTGGTCAACCTTATCCATGTGTTAATTCTGTTAACTTTGCTAAAACGTATGATTCTTGTCAATGTAATCCTAGCTCTGATGCTGACTTTTACTATTGTCACTTAAACTTTCTCCCTCGGTTTATTCATCTGCAAAATGGGATTAGCGCTTTCACAATAACAGAATTATCAGAATTGTTTTGATGATTAGTATTCATCCAGAACGAGGAATGATAATGCCCAGTTATTTAGTTGTTTGGACACGCTCTTAGTCAATAAGTGAACCATCAGTGTTTCTGCTCTGTAAAACCTTGTAAGCCCTTTAAATTCTGGAACTTCTCCAGAGGTCATATCACTGATTATCTGAGCATCATTGGTTGTCTAAGGATTCCCTGCCCTCATTAATACAGGAAGAACAGTTCAATATCACCTGCAACATGTGTTTGTTGTCCAGTTAAGAAGCTCCTTAATCTGGAGGGTTTCTTCATCTGTTTGTAGTGAATGCAACTGGTATCACTTATTGCGCAGGTAAGGCAGACTTCAGCGGACAAAGGGGCACACTGAAAAAGATCTACAGATGGAAACAGAGAAGTGGGCCTTGCTGCAGATCGGAAAACATACTATCTACAGTTAGTTAGCTGTCTAGTATGAGAATTCTGGACTGCTCATCTATGTGCTTTTCCAAATCTTGTTCCTCTCCCAGGTCTTTATCTGTGGTAACCAGGGCACGTGAAGCCAGCTTCAGTTTGTTTTCACACAGGATGCTGGCATATGATTTTGCTTATGGATAGTGGAAACAAAAGGCATCTATTCACACTTAGTTTAACATCCTGAACTTTCCATGGAGAAGCTTCCATGAGGGCCTTGCCACCTCCTCTCCTGGCATTATAGGTTAAGGGTGTGGTATCTGGTTGAGTTCCTGGAGCTTTCTCTGTACTTCCCAGCCTGTATTTTCTCTTTGTTATACAACTTGTACAGATCCTGTTTTAAAGCCAGTTCTTTCTGTTAGTCAAAATTGCTCTTGGACTGGCAAGAAGGATTATAGTTGCAAGGAACGCCCTTCCCCAAGTACTGAGTGTGCTTCCTATCTGGTTCTGCTCACTCTTCCTGCTCCTTGAGCTGAGGCTTGCTCAGGATGTGAAATATGTGTCTTATGTGGCTTTATGAAGTTACACCTCATGGGAATTTTCACTTCCAATCCATTGTCACCAGTGTTGAAGTAAGTATTTATCAAGTGTCTTGCAGTTTAGTTCTGTGTTCTTGGAACCCTGCAAAGACACTACTTAGACTATGCTTAAGTTCTATTTCCAGTGGGAAGTGGTGAATTATTCACTGTGTAAGACTTAATTTTAAAAAGAGATAGAAAATCCACCTAGGATCACAACCAAGCCTTTCTCCTCAGCTGTCAGAAGCTTCTTCCCTTCTTCTGCTTAACCTATGGCAAAGGCATAGGTTAAGTCTTTGCCCTAGGTTAAGTAGTTTTTCTGCCCTCTCTAAAATAATGTTGTTGTTGAACAGTAAAAGATTTTACTTTGAATTCCTAGCATCATGCAAGTGTTGTGTTCTGGGTTGTCACTAATACACTTGCCAGGCATGCTTTCCAATCTTCTTCCATTGGTTTCTTCCATCTTCTGACCCTTTCCCATGCCTTCCTCTTAAGAAATCATCACCACCATTAAGACTTCCTCAGCTCTACTCACCACAGCTTTTTCAGTCAGTAATTTCCTGTTTACAACTTGTACCATCCAATATGCCCTGTTCATGTATTTGTTTTATTTTGAGAACAGTCTGAGTTTTCTACACCCAGGGAATTTAACATGCAGTCAGTTACCTTCTGTTTTTCACACAGTCCTTGTCCTCCCGTCCTGTGATGGAAAAAAAGATGTAGCGTGGCTGTTACCCCTGAAAGTGCTTCCTTCATTCCACTTCCTCGAGAGGTTTGGTTTTTTTGGTCACATGCCTAGGATAGAGAGGATGCATTTTTATGGTCCACTGGCTAACTGCCCTAACTGAGGCTTTGGGTTTCTGTAGCTGGAACGAAGTCATACTAACAAAGAATGACCATGATAACATTTTGCACTGCATCCTGTTGGTTTTGGTAACTTTTCTCTCCCCAGCCCAACCAGTTTATCTCATCCACCTGCTTTCATGGACTAGTTATTTCTGTTGTCATGCAGCACACTGTGGGGCTTCAGGCTGACGAGTATGTCACTGCTAACTCTAGATAAATGACATGAATAATGAGATGAGTTAAAGGTGCACTGGGAGTATTTTCTGGCAACACTTTAAGTATTAACACAACGTGTGTCTATGTCATTTGGGATCTAATTTCCAGAAAGTAGCTGATATGGTTGTTTTTTAGAAGAGTGCTGCTTAGAGGAATGTGTTTTGTTATTACTGTGAATACTTAAGAGTTCATACAGTTGGGATTAACACCCTATTCTTCAGGCAGTGTAAGTTTTAAAGAAGCCCTGTCCATAAAGAGTTTAAATAATTAGTATTAGGAAAGGATGCAAAGGAAGAGAGAAGCGAAATGACTCGCATAAACTGAAGCTATGGTCAAGACAAGGAACATAACCTGAGTTTGCCGGCTTCCAAGCCAGTGCTCAGTATATTACACTACAGTTTCTCGTGCTAGTTTATTAAGCCAAAGTCAGTTTATCATTTTCTCATTTATCTGATAAGCTTGAGGACATAGATACTATGAACTATGTACAGTAAAACACTGATTCACTGTCCAGTTTCATGAAGCTTTGCCTTTCATTTTCAAACACAACATATTCTCAGTAGTAATATTTCAGATCCAGCTTTCCTGTGTGCTGTTGCCCTTTGCCATATACAGTTACCTCTTGGAACTTATTTTTAGTGACTTCATACGTTGCTGCAGCAACTGAACAACTGTTGTTTTAACAGCAGCCAGAAATCCTTAGTTAAACTACCCACATTCCTAGTTTCCTTCGTCACGGTTAACGCTTTAATTGCCAGCTCCTTGATGTATTTCTGCAATATCACCACCAGCTTCTCTAGTTCATGTTTGTCAGCAATTTTTTTTTGGCACTCCTCAGCTTCATCAGATCAGACGTTTGGTCTTGGGAATATTCTTTATATTTGTTGAAGTCATCTAATTCCTGTAAAGCCTCTCTTAACATGAAGGGAGATACATTGCTTTTACTTTTGGGTTTTTTTTTATTTGGTTGGGTTTTTTTTTTACTAACAAAATAGAATTAAAGGTGTCCATCTGAACCTGTTCTAAGGGGAATAGTGACCTGTTAGGTAATTCTCTAACATGTTAGGTAATTCTAACCTGGCTTTTCTTCTGAATCTAGGCAAACTGATTGTGAAGAAAACCCTACTAATGATATGTTGCTGAGGTAGCATTGCCCTACTCAATCTAGCAGCAGTCAGAAACCAAAAGAAGCACAAAATGTCCAAAGTAATCAGGCAGGTGAAGTGTGAAATCTGTAGGTGGCGTTTAAAATGCCTACTTCGTTAATTTTGACAGAAATGCCAAGCAAAAGTGTTTATATCACAATCCTAAATTGCTTTTGACTCCCCACCTAGGGAGTCAGAAGTCCCTATCATAGTCCCCCAGCCTTACCCTTGGCAGCTTCCACTTTGCACTGTATGTTATCAGTGCAAAACATCTGGCATTCGCAAAGCTGGAAATGCTGAAGCGGGTAACTCACGAGTAGAAGCGAATATAAACCCACCGAATTTACTTTACTGATCATAGCATTTCGTTGCATACTGAAAGAACCTGCCATAGAATTTCTAGGCTGCTGCACCAGAATGCTGCAGTTGAGCACTTTTTTGGGGGGGATAATATAGCTCATGGTCCTGCAAAAGTAGAAGAGGGACACCCTGTTTGCTTTTTTTCTTTTGTGACTGTTTTATCTCAGACAGTACAAACATATAGACAGCAGGAGGGAAGGAAAGCACACAAAGATTTCCAAAGAATTTATCAGGTATTCTGAGTCACAGTCATACTGGATAGCCATCTCTAAAACTTCTAGGATTGAGTAAGATCACTCTAATGTTTGTTTTTTGTGTTTAGAATAGAAGAAGCCAACAGTTTCGGTTTAATTTTTTAGAGCACTTGAGTTCTTCTAGAGAATGCACTCAAGTATCTTCCCCCCCTGCCCTGACAGAAGTTGTGTGCCTATGTGAATATTCTTAATGCAGAGCAATGACTCCTGAACGTATTTTGCCCCTCAGCTGTGCTAATCTCTGTGGGAAATGGACCTCTGGGGTATTTTCCACCACTGCTGTTAGAGAGTCACTGCAAAACCAGAATGAATGGAAGGCTGAGGAACAGAGGGAGCAAACAGGTGTCATTAAAAGAAACCGAGCAGTTTCTGCCACAAAGAATTTTCCTACTCCTTGTTGTAAAATATGTTGTGTTGAATTCCGAATGAATAGGAACTAAGAATAGTTACTTTAATATCATAAATTTTATCATGTGTTTGACAGTAGAAGTAATGCTTTCCTTCAGTTTTCATTTGAAAAGGGTAGAACTTAAAAATCGTGGACGTAACAGTTCCCTCCATATATCACACTGTGACACCACCTTCAGTACTGTATTACCAGCAGAAAAACTGCTATTTGCTTGCAAATATTTTTCTCATTTTTGCCTTTTCTTCATAAAACTTCTCCATGCTTTTTCTCTGAGAAAGCTTTACTCACTATCTGTGAAATTTTTTGTGGCTTTGTTTCCTCCGGACTCTGTTATAAGATCATTCTGGAAAAAATTGCTAGCTTGTATGATTCCATAGTGGAAATCAGTGGATCTTTTCTGTGTCATTGGCTAATGTGGCTACATTGGCAAATGTAGCATATTGGCTAATGTGGAAGATTTTATCTAAAACTGTACTGTGTCTGCTGCTGTCACCTACCATAAGGTTATTGCATTGTTCTCACAAACTGAGAGTCTGGAAGATGCTGAGGATTTCTCATTCCCAGTAATAAAAACATGGGGTGTGAAAAACACTCAGGATCTGATCCAACTGCAGGATAATTGTTTCTGAGACTTATGAATGTTTAAAATTATGATTATTCTTCCCAATATTTTAATGGAATGCCTTTTTATGTGTTTTGCAGAGCTTTGTTAGAAGGGGAGAGTAACCAGTGGATAATTACATGGAGAGATCAGTATAAAGGGAAACTGCCTCAAGGTAAAATATCAATGTTGAATGAAATGAAATATAACTGGAAACTGTTGTGTTACAGTACTCCTGAAGAATACTTTTTATGAGCGTAATGCAAAGAGAATATTGAATTGGTTTACAGTGTTACTATTTTAAATCAACATAGTGCTATTCTATATGAGATACTTGTGTAAAGTCATGACTCAAATGGAGAAGGTAAGTAGAAAGTGATGTTTCCTAGTGCTAATAGTGCAGAACTTCTGGATGCCCATAGGTCTTAAGAGAGTTTTGAAGTATAAAGCAAGAGGTATTTAACAAAACGTGGATAAAACCATGGAATTCATCACCGTGATGAGGCATTGCGAGTGTTAAAAAGTTTACGTGGGTTTAAAGAGAAATTTTAGCAGAGTAATGAAAGAAAAATCAAAGACTTACTAAACATAAAGATACCATTTCTATCTTAGGAGCTGCAAATCTCTGGAGGCTGTGAGAGTATACCAGGGAAGTATCACTATTTACTTGCCCTGTTCTTAGACTCTTCCCTATGTATCTACTGTTGGTCATTGTAAAGAGGATGCTAGATAAGATGGACTTTAGTTCTGAGTATTATGGCTGTTGTTATTAATAACAGAATTAGTCTCAATAATACTCCTGAATTTAACAATGTGTGGTCTTAAAATCATCAGACTGTCATAGGCAGTAGTCCCAGAAGAGATTTGAAGGCTGTGTCTATAGCAGTAAATTAAACAGACTAGGTTGGAAGGCTCTCATGGAACTGCCTAAAGTGTTAAATTGTTAGCACTGACCCTGGCACAGCTCTGGTCTGGACTAGCCAGTACTTGTGCAGACAACGCTCAGGTGTAGTCAGTGCTTACCACAGACCAGGAAACACGACCCAAAGTCAGGGGAGATGTGGCTAGCTTTTTAGGAGTAGGAGATTTGAGCTGTGCTGTGCCGGTTGGTTTTACAGCCAGACAGTGATTTCTAGCACATTTTATTAAGTTGTAGAGATATAGCCTAAAAGGTTCTTTATTTTTCTCCCTTGTTGTAACTTGTTGTATCTTGTGGCTATGGAGGGTTGAATTTGTGTTTTCAATTGCCAGTATGTGGTGGCAGGTGTGCCATTAATTCTCAACAGGAACTGAGAAACTTCAGGCTGCTTCGACTGATAAAGCAAAAAAAACAAGCCTAGGAAATTAGCATACATTATTTAAGTATTGAGTTGTAAATGTAAAAGAACATTAATATTAAATACAAAAGCTGTAATTCTTAAGTAAATGCCATAATACCCAGTAGCTGGCAACAGGTAAAATTCTCAAGAACTTGCAACTTAGTAAAAAGCTTTGCTTTCAGTTTTAATGTAATTTATGCGTAGACTTAATTATTATGCAAAACCTACAGGAATAGCTTTACAAAGCTGCACTGAAAATGAAGCCATTATTTCTTTCAAGAATTTAGTATAAAATTTCTTACTTCATGCCCTCTATTTCATATTATTTTAGATACAAGCCATTATTTTAATGTTTGGTTTCCTATGCTCTTTTTGCAGACACTATAAACACTTCATATAACTACACTGATATTTACTCTACTTTTCAAGAAAGAAATAGAAACAAAGCTTCACCAGCTGTCAGGATCACTGATACAAGACACAGAATGCCAGTGACAAATACTAGCAGTTCTGCACGTTACTCAGCTCAGTCAACGCTGGCTGGATCACAGACAACAGCTAGTGGAAGAACTTTTGGAAGAGACGTACTTGGATCCGTATATCGCCCTTCAACAACTGTTACGAAGGATGAAAGGATTGTAACAGACCACAAAGAAATAAGAACATTTACTCCAACCTACAGTAGCTGGAAAAACACTGAAATGCAGCAAAAGACAATTCCAGAAAGAAAGAAAACAGAAGTCAGTACTTCATCCACGGTATCTTTTTCAAAAGAATCAGATGAAAGATCAGACAAGGACCACAAGCCTGACACAAAGCCAGGGATTTCTGAAAATATAAGAACAAAACCAAGCTTCACTAGATTTCCAGCTTATGAGCTGAGTACCAATTTGAAACCATCTAAATATGAAGAAACCATAACTGAAACTCGGATAATAAAAGAGAAAAGAGGAGGCAGCAAACCAACTGAAGAGAAAAAATCTCTGCTGAAAGAGGAAGATAAGCTAGAGAAACAAACAAAGGAGGAGAAAAAGAAACCAGATGAGAAACCTTTCATAGAAGAAAGAAGTGCTGATTTTGGAAGGAAGACTGAGCAGAAAGCATATATCCGTGAGGAAATCATCAACCAGAAGTTAACAGGGAGCGATATTTCTAGTTCAAGAACTTTGCGAAGTGAATCAACCAAAAAAGACACAAATGTGACCTTAGACTCAGGAAGCAAAGAAGTCATCGAGATACCTATTAGTCTTGAAATGCCTGCTCCTGACAAAGAATCTCAGAGTAAGAAAGAAATAAGGTTACAAGGTTTTAAAACTTCCATAGGAAGAGAAAGAGATGACCATGTAACTAAGTCTGCTGAAACTCACCAAGTGAGTATTTCAGAAGCAGAATCCAGTCTGAAAGATGAAGAGCAAATTAGTGACAGAAGTCATAAAATGGGAACTCGGTCAACCGAAAATATAGCAGAGAATATTGTTGCTGACATTCTTAAAAGTTTTACACAGTCTTCTAGTTCACAAGTATCCACAGACACGAAAGTGACCTATTTTAATAAAAAAGAACAACCAGATGATGGAAAAATAAAGACAGAGATCACAGTGCAATCTCAAGTTCAAGAAAAGATAGATATTTCTGATAAAGCTGATGGAGGAGGTCTATCAAACCAGGATGTTAGAAAAGTGGTTCGGGAGAGTGTTGAGGGAACTCCTTCCAAAGAGGAGATAGAAGACATAGTACATCATGGCCTGAAAGGAAATGAGAGCAGGAAGAACGTTTCTGTTAATGTTGAGATTGTAGAGGAGCCACTGGATTATGCCGCTGATGAAAGGACTGATTTTTCAACACCTTTTGAAGTAGAGGAAGTGGAAGATACATTCCCTGAGAGAGAGAGGCGTTACGGTGAGGAGGAGGAACAACACACAACGTTCACGTATGAAGACGTTAAAAAGAAGAAACAACGCCACGAGAGTTTCACTCATGTGGAAGAAGTAACTGAGGAAGATGACTCACCTATTGAACAAAAATATTTTGTATCTGTTCCTGATGATCATCCTATTATTAATGAAAAAGATGATGACTCAGTATATGGGCAAATTCATATAGAAGAAGAATCAACTATTAAATATTCTTGGCAAGATGAATTTTTGCAAGGCACACAAAGTAAGAGAGATGAAGGTGTAAGCTCTCCAGAAGAAACATATAAAGTGGTAGGTGAGGAAGCAAGTGCCCATATTTTAAAAGAGCATCCTGAAGCTGAAACTTCCCATGTTGAATCTGTTGTTATTGAAAAAGAAATTAAAATTCCCCATGAATTTCAGACTTCAATAAAAGGGCTTTTATCAAAGGAAACAAAGGACCCTAAACATCAACTGAAGGAAGCTTTGGAGCAGCTGGATGGCAGTCTTCCCGAAAGTGTGAAAGAGGAGCTGTCTGCATTAACAAAACAAAGTCAAGCTGATGCTAGTAGCTTGGACTTTGATATCAAAAAAATTGATCAAAAGGAAGAGGGTGGCGTGGTAACAATTGTTGCTGAAGTCAATATGTCACAGACCCTTAATACTGATGAATTTGATGTAGCTCAGCTTGGTGAAGTAATTGCAGGTGAGAAGGAGAAGGCAACATTGCACTCCCTGAAAAAAGAGAGCTCAGAGAGAGTTGTCGATGGTAGAAGCAATATAGAAGTAGATGTTTCCTCCCGCAGTGACGAATACACTTCTTTGGCTGATCAAGAAATCTATAACTCATCCACAATGAGGAGGAGTGGTGGCACAGGATATCATACCACTGAAAGAGTTATTTATGACGGTTCTGCAGATTTTGGAGAAGTGTCTCGCTCAGCGCAATCAACTGATGAGACCAAATCCATAAGGCGTATTAAGGTTGGCCCAGCAGAAGTTCAGACATTTGAGCAGGTTGTATATGAAGGGCCTGGTTCTGAAACGCTGGAGCTCACTGCTACAGAAGATCTTGTCCAGAAAGAAGGATCATCAGAGTTTAGCCGATCTGTAAAGCATTTTAAACTGGGTCCTAAAGAATTCCAAACCACGGAAGAAGTAATTTATACAGGCCCTATTACTACAACTGCAGAAGAGATTGATTCTGGAAATCTTTCCCAGAAGTTTTCAACAGACTTCAACAGGTCCACAAGACATGTCACAGTAGGATCAAGGCAAGTAACTGAAGAAGTCTCTTTTGAAGGGCCTGTTTCAGAGTCTGTGGAGCTCAATAGCTCAGGTAACCTTTCTCAGACAGGGTCTGAGGATGTCAGCAGATCCATAAGGCACTTCAGATTAGGTCCAAAAGAGATTAATACTGAGCAAGTTATCTTTGAAGGACCAATTTCCGGTAAAGTGGAGGTCAGTGACACTAGAGACTTCTCACAGACAGAAAGTTCAGTCAGACACATTCATCTGGGTCCTCAGGAGTTTATGACAGCTGAAAAAATCATCTACCGAGGGCCTGTCTCTGAGCACACAGAAATCAGTGAACTGGAAGACCAGACTCTTTCAGTAGGCTCAGTAAAGCATGTTAGACTGGGTCACGTGGGAGTTGAAACCACTGAACAAATCATATATCAGGGCTCTGTTTCTGAAACTCCAAAGTTCATTAACAAAGGACATCTTTCAGAGAATGAAGGAAGCTCAGATATCAATAGGTCTTTCAGGCATGTTAAAATAAGTCCTGTAGAAACTCATACTGAGCAAATAGTCATTACAAGACCTACTTCTGAAACACTGGAAGATCTTTCACAAATAGAAGAGTCATCTGAGAGCAGCAGATCTACAAAACATATAAAAGTAGGATCCAAGGAAGCATCTTTTACCTTTCAGATGGATGTTTCCAATAGGGGTGGAATATCCACAGTAAAGAGTGGAGAACAGCAAGTGCTCATATCCAATATGCAAGACCCTTCTGTTAGTCAGTCACAGATTGTGGAAAACGAAAATAAAAGAGGTGGCTATGTTCACTCCAGTTTTTCTCAAGATCATGGTGAAAAGGTAGTGGAAAAATCATTTTTTGATAAAACTGTACAATTGCAAAGAATGGTAGACCAAAGGTCAGTTATTTCTGATGAAAAGAAAGTCGCTCTTCTCTATCTGGACCATGAGGAGGAAGATGATGATGATAATAATGGACAGTGGTTCTGAAAGGACTCTAATGAAGTCTGCTTCGTAATTTGTTGATACGTATTTTTTATTATCCTTTTAAAAAAATGTAAAAAAGGGATAGAGAAACACTCAAAACTATTTAGATTATTAGGAAGTATTGAATCTAAGCCTCTACCTATTCAGCACACTTTTAACTTTATTGGAAATTTTATTTTGGGGAGAAATCATGCTTATTAGTATGTTTTCCTCAGAGACCTGTGTCCAGTAATTTCAGATTTTTCCACTCTGAGATGAGAATTTGCTACTGGGGAATTCAAAGGATGATATTTTTTGTTTGCCTGATAGCAGCAGGTCAATGAATGAGTGTGTGCTTGAATAGGACTTGTCCATTATGGTTTTTTAAATACTGTATTGTACTTGGTTACTAAAGTATTCAGCAATTCTGTTTAAATCTCAAGCTACTAACCACAAATACAACAGACTAATGGGAGTGGTAGGTAGCTGCTTTTCAGTTCTGTTTCTGTGTACTTACATGCAATACCTAATGAAAACATTTTAAGATATAGTTATTACAGTTTTAAAAGTAAAGACAATTCTGTGGGATGAAACTAAGTATAGCAAGAACTGACAAAAATAATGATATTATTTATATAGCTTGAATGCAGTGCAAGAAAGAACACTGAAGCAAGAATTTCTCACAGTGTTCCTAATGAGAAATAGTGGGGTTTATGGTTACAGTAGTCTTTTCTTTAAAAAGAAAGCAAATTCTAAAAGTATGCTGGTTAGTATATCCGCTGAAGTAAGGAGAAGGAGAACTCTTTACAGCTTCAGTGGCTACGTACATTAATAGCAGCAACTTGTTTTGCAGTATATGGGCTACCCTGATACTAGGTATTGCTAAAGGTAAGTGTGAAGTGTCAAACAGGATCCATAATGCCTAATTTCCTAACACAGGGAAATTAGCTAACACGTGTTCTGTTCTGCAGAAAACTGGTAAAAATGGCATTGATGACACTCCTGATCGTTGTTTGCCACTTCCAGATAATCCTTTCTTTGTTTACAAATGAGAAGATGCCCCTTTTCAATTACTAGTCCTGCAAATCTAACCTGAGATTTTAGTTTTCCTTCCCCCCCACCCCCCCCTTCTTGTGGTGACATTTGCCTCAGGCGAAAAGTTGCTTTCTACTTAAATAATTTGAAAATAAGCTACTTTCACTTGCATTGCACATTGGTTAAATTAAGGCCATAATTTAATCGTACAATTATAATTCAGTGACTTCAAAGTCCAGATCAGAAGCCAGCACCGCTGACTACTAAACTGTGCAGTGCTAGGAGAAGCAAAAATAGCAGCCAGAATATTTCTGTCGCTGGGGTAAGAAGATACCATGCTGGACACGTAGGAGAAATGAGATGCACAGATGAGAAGCTGCTATTTTTACGTGCATGTACACGCACATTCACTCACTCACTCTCACACCTCTGCAGAGTAAGCCACGCCTGCATCCGGATGGCTCGTTTTGTGCCGGTCCGGTGGTCGCTGACTCAGAATTTTTTTTTTTTCCTGTGGTTATGTAAGGATAGTTTTGTGTGTGCAAATCCATATTAAAATCCAGTTAAACTACCTTAGTCTGGCATGGCTAGTCACTTTTCAGATTCCTTAGTATTAGCAGAAGCTAGATTTTTGAAAACTGACTGCTGCTTTATCATCATATGAATGTAAATGCAAGGCTGAGGAGAAGCTCCGTGCTGACTGACAGATCGTGCCGTTTCAGATACGGGACAGCGTTGTGGTTCTGTGCCTTAGTAACAAAGTTTGAAACCGTACAAAGCTATTAATGTTCCAAAGATTAATTCATGAGGTTTGTCTGCACTGCAAAATTTTCTGTTACGTTTTCCTCATTTTGTCAAAGTGTGAGTACCAGTGTACTCGGGATTGGATATTTTTCAGTCATGTACTATGAAATCATTTGTGGATTAATCCATTTGTTGTAACCAACAGCTGGAAAATGAATAGGACAGCAAATTGTGTAGGAGCACTGAAGGGATGTTTGCTAAGCTTATTTATACTGTTTACTGTGCAATGGATAATAATATCTTTTCCAAAATTTTTTCATATGTGCTCAGAAAAGATCTTGTGCTTGCATTTATACATAGGGTGTCAATAATTGTAATACTTCTACTCCTATCCTTTTGTTTTCTTAGCTGGCCCTATGATTTTAAAGATGGTAACATCTGTATTTATTTTAATAATCGTGTATAAGCAATAAGAATTTTCCAGCTAGATGCCTAACTGCAAGCAATCAGATTCCGTTCTTTGAGTATTGAGTAACTGCATAAGGGAAGAAGTCAGGTCTGTAATAAGCAACAGAGTTTAAAAAAAATCAATGTTATTTTTCTCAAAGTTTTATTCTAAGCTAAAACTTGAACATTCTCTGTAAAACAGATTTAAGAATATCTGCAGAAAATGCATTTTGTAACCAACATAAAGCTACTTACAAGGTCAAACCAATTTACTGATACCTTGTGGAATCTTGGACAGATGGTCCTTAGGAACAACTGTACCAACACACTGTGATGTTTTATCTTCACCTGCTCAGAGGATTATAATGTCACACGAAGGAATCAACCAGAGCAAGTGAATCTTAAAATGCAGGTGGCCTTAACATTGTATGAGAAAAAAATTAAAAATCAGTATTGTTTCCGCTGAGGCAACAACAGTTCTTTGAAAATTCCTTTACACATCACTGTCAGATGTAGTAGGTTATATCAGGCATATTTATATTTTGATTGCCTGGAGGGAAACACGTTTGTTCTGTGTATTTTCTTTAGTTCTATTTAAGATCAGGATGTTAATCAACCTTTGGAAAGTTAGTTTATTGTAGGGAACTGGACATGTGCATTAGCGTAACATCAAAAGACATGCACAGTTCCTTTGCATGAATACTTCCAGGCTGTGAAAACAAAGATATCTTGTGTAAAGAGGGTTTAAGTTTTAAAAACATTTGTGTAAGCAGCCCATTTTCCTCTAAGCTCTCATTAACCTGAGACATTTTGACATAGTATTACCCAAAAGCTATCATTACCTTCAGGCAACAAAATGTAGTGAGGTGGACAGTGGCATTCTGCAGACCTAATGGGTGTGTTTGCCATAGGTACGAGCACTGCTAAGAAGAGCAAATGTAACCTACTCTCTGACCTACTAACTCACCCTGTAGGATCACTTTCTGCATAAGTATTATAACCTGTGGCTGAAAGGACTGGTGAGAGAACCTCAGTCAGCATGCACTTCTGAAGCTTACTCATTTAAGTTGTGCTTTTCATTACAGACAAATAAGAACTTTGCTGCCGAGTTTGGGTTAAACAAAATGCTTTTAAAATATAATTAATAATTTAGGGGTTAAAAACTATGTATTTATACGCTAATATAGATCAGAAGTGGGGCACCGTTTTCCAAATGTGTAAACCACTGATCTAGAAAGCAAATATAGCATAGAATATAAAGAAAGATGTGTGAGAGACCTGTATTAACTGATGTTTGTGAATAGCAGGTGTTTAAAAAGACGGTAAGAATGTTGAAACTGGGTTTGTTGTTGTCAGCTGTGTGAAACTTTGCAGGCAGCTTGTTTTGGTCATTTGCAATGAAACTGCATTTTTGTGGTGGAATAAGCTTTGTGATTTTACACTTTTTCACTCTTGAGTATTAAACAATCAAAATCATTGCAGATGTCTCTCTTTTTTCCTGTCTGTTTTTAAAGCTACATTGTCAAAGAAAAAGTACTTCATGCCTATAAATCGCTTGCTCTGAGGCCTCTCAGACTGATGAGTTGAGTTAATTTTGGTTCAAAGAAGGAACATTATTTTTTTAATTCCTCTTTCATGTTGATTAATAGACATTATGGCAAAATACAGCGTATTCTTTATTACACACAACATGGGTGGCAAAGCACCCATGTTCTTGAGTTCAACAGCAGGTACTGGGAGAGGCAGAGTATAAAACAACACAGAAGGTGGAACTTCTGGAGTTGGCCAGCATCATGGTCTTCCTTGGATCCTGGCATTTGACCAAGGTAAGTCTTAACTTTTACCCTTTTCTAGCAAATAAAACCTTTCTGTGCATGTTTAGACCTTCAATGGAAAAGGGTTTTTTGTTTTGCTTTGGTGTTTTTTTTAACAGTATCTTTTTCTATGCCATGAAATTTGGGTGGTTTTTTTTCCTCTTTAACTACATAGTTTATTTTTAATGAGAAAAATACCCTGTCTTTAGCTCAGTTTTCTCTTGGTTAAAGAAATGGGTCATAATGAGTTTCTAGTGTGGAAGAGGGAGACTTTCTAAAGAGATCATCCATTTTTAATACACTGAGAAAAAACACATAGTTATCCATTTCTTGTTTCATCTGAACTTACATCACAGCATATTCTGGAGATGGTTAAATGATCAGCAAAATAGTTTCTACAGAGACTGGCCTCTGTTAGGAAAACATGTTTTCAGCCTTCATGCAGTAAGCTGTGTTACTGTTCAAACTGTCAATGGTGAAGATCTAATTTCTCTGAAAACTGAAGCATGTCTCTGAATGGGACTCGCAGTGGGTTGGTGTTTAATGCACTGTTTAAGATTTCTTTTCAGTTTCCGGGATTTGAGACACTTGCCAGTTGTGGTAACATCTTAAAGATGCAATGAAAATACAGGGGTCTCTCAGTGATAACATATAGAAAGGAGTGCTTAAAATTAAATGGGGAAAAAAGCATTGTTTATTCAGTGTCCAAATTTTAAATAGTTTCAAAGGTAATACTGGTTTTTTCTGACGTATCCCTGCAACCAAATGTGAGCAAATAACAAGCGGTGTGCCCAGTGAACAAGGAAAAGTTTTTCTTCAGCTAGGAAAAACTGGTTTTTGAAAGACGTTCTCACCAGCTATTGGATTATCACAAACCACTATTGGGTTTGGTTTTCATTTCCAAATGACTGTGGTTAATGTGGCGGGAATTTACAGCTGGAATCAAGCTACTCTGTTCAGCTACAGATCCTTTTTTATTTTTTCAGAGCAAGAATTTAAGAGATGCTGAACCCTAATACTAGATGGAATTTGCTTCAGGTTTTATAGATGTGATAGGAAAAGCAATCTAACCAAAATGCCTCTGTCAGGCTAAAATTTCTACTTTCCCCTTTTACATGAGTGATTCATTCTAGAGTATAAAAATTGCCTTGAATACAGTAGAAAACTAAAATCTAGATGTATACAAGAAGTTAGTAAATTGATTTATAATCTGTAAGCAGGCTGGCTGAATTTTTTCTTTATTTTACTACTTTTGTACTGAATTTCAGTGAGTTTTCCTTTTTTTGCTAAAAAAAAAGCAAGACAGCGCTAATAGTCTGAAAAGGCAAAGAGTATAAGAAATACACTCACTTCTATTAATTTTATTCCTGTGCCTATTTATATAACTAGTCTGTTTTCATGGAAATGTTTGAGGTTTTTTCAGTATTTCACGCAAAGAAGGGACACTGGGTCTTCTTGATGGATAAAAGAAATGGAAACGTTTGATACACCTTTGTTAACAATGAGAATCCTTGTTTCCTGACAGTAATGTGCTTTGGGACAATAGTCGGAAGGAGACTCATGGCAAGTTGATGTTTCAGTGTGTTGGCCTATCTGAATTGATCTTTGTTTTGTCACTTTTTTTTTTGTGGCCCTGAAAAACAGGCAAGGAGATAGAGATTGTAGTTTATTGTCAGGTTAACATTGTTTGCCATTTGAATCTGTGTGGCAGAGAGCATATGCCTGCAAAATACCCAGCTATTTCTTACGACTCTATAAAAGGGCAAATTCTCTTCGTAATTGGAAACTGCTGCTCTCAGTTGGTTTATTTTTCTCATAATTTTGGCTTTACTTTCACTTAATGTCATTGAATCATCCTGTGAAGACAATGAGATGCTGTATGACCAGCTCTGTCACTACTGCTAGTATCACTTAAGCAGAGGAGTTAACTAGGAGCATTACTGAATTTCTTCCTATAACTCATAGGAATAAAATTGAAGGTCAACATAATCTCTTCATCAAGGGGCGTGATGGCAGCACATAATCAAATCTCTTCAGGCAATGGCTATTAAATCGGTGACACATCTGACATTTAGCAGAGGAAAAAGTCTGTAGAGTTAGCGATTGAACTGCTGCCCTGGGAACCTCCCAACAGTTCCACTCATCTGTCTCTTCCACCAGGCATTTTTGTGACTCTTGTGCCTAAATATCTCTGAGAAACGCAAAGGAGCATAGATTATAACAAGATGCAAAAAGATACTCAGCCAAGAAGAGATGTAATTAAAAACTCGCTCTGAATATGTCAGCAGTTTCTTGAATTGCTATCAATCCTTGTTTTTTATTGTGGGTGCCAAATGAGATTTGTAAGGGAAGGTGGTACAACATAGAATTCAACACTATACGTTTCTTAGTGATGAAAGTATTATCTGTTTTCCTCTAGTACATACAGATGTATTGAAAAACACTGTAGCTCTGAGTAGTACAGTCAGCGCTGTGACAGTCAAACTAAATAAGGATACATTTCATTTCATTAAACCCCTCAGCTTTCATAAAAACATTGCCTCCAGAGCTGTCTATTGAGACAAGGCCGTGATTAAGATAACTTTGTATCTGCTATCATATTACTGGAAAGTATATTTATAAATAAATACTTGTTGTTACTTAGCTGTCATGGGTAGTTCAGACCAGGATCTGTTTAGCAAGGGGTTTTGGTGAGAGCTTGGCCAAAGGCCAACATATTTTGTTCCAGGCAAAGGAAACGCATTGCTCTTACAGCAGAGCCTTAGAAATCTGCATTAGGATTTTTTAATGATACTACTCTAAAATCCTTTGATTACCAACCAAATCCAGGAAAGAATACCCTCAAAATGACCAAGTTACAGTATCACTCACTACCATGTTTTTTTTCCTTTGAACCTATGTGCTGATGTTTTTCTTTTCCCCATTTATTTTGGCAATTTTGTGCAAGCCCAAGACTGTTTAAGGGGAATTAATAATCTGAGGTCACAATATTAGTCCTTAGGAACTTGAGCGGTGAAAAAGTGTTTTGAGGCTCAATGTTTTAAGACCGTATTTCCTGAATCTGAAACTAAAGATAGGAGAAAAAAACAGACCTTTCCAGATGAACTCATGCAGCTGGAAAAGAAACCAAATGTTTTCAGGTACATGGCTCTCTCTGTTCTAGGGAGACTGGTAAGATTATTTATTCTAATGTGATATTTTCCTGTTGCGTGCAGCAGCCTGTGCTGGGTATTATACCCACAGACAAAGATAATGTGGGGCTATTTATGCAGAGCCTGCTTCACCTGGATTTTAAGCAAATAGTACAAGAACTTGGTTTTTAATAACTAGTTTTATGGTTCCTTTAAAATACAATACTATCAAGTGTTAACCTTTCATTCTGCTGTTATCTGTTAGAAGCTTAGGCGTTTTCAGAAATCCATCTTTCAAATGCCAGGGATACTTCATACAAAGGTAGATCTTGTTCCTGTAGTGGGAGGAAATCTGAATGCTTTCAGCCCACTAGCTCTAAATATCAAGATTTAATTTTGACACCCAGTATATTTAAAAGACATTATTTGCAAGCACCTCCACAAACTTTGAGTGGCAGTAACTGAGAGATGGACATTAATGCGTGATAACTGGCACTACATCTGAAAAACTGGATGGTTTTTCATCATCTGACTGACTGTTCATGGTATCATGTACACCTAAGGTTCCTGCAGTGGTTTGGAAAGGGAGAAAGTAGGAAGAGAAAAAGGAGGGTCCAGAAACTGGCACTGTAAAAATATGCTACTGAACAGCAGAGAACACGCACATCCACCTCCCTGTGAATCCTCCTCTAATAAAATAGCCTGAATCCCAGTTTAGATGAGCAAATGGAAAAGCTGTAAATTTTTCAATGCATTATTTTAAGCTACTCTTCTAACTCAGCATTAGGAAAACACAGCTCAGGAACAATTGACATACAGTAATAATTAGAATAATCTACAATGGTAGACTGTACCCAACAAAACTTCAGGTAATTGTAAGGTAATGGATGGACACTGGTCTTTGCTAAACATAACTGTTTTTGAAGGGGGGAAGAGTTAAAGTTTAGAATTCCTATAATCTAAGAACTAGCAACGTTATGAAGATGCTTTTCTGATGTGTAATTTGTACCTTTGCAGAATTTATTTATTCCATAAGATCTCATCTCATTACATGGTAAATAATTTGACTGGTTGGATAGCTGGTAATATATCCTCTCCTTGTGTGTAACACAATAATTTTAAATATACAGCATTAGTGGGTATTTTTTATGTATTATGGGTATAAAATCCATTTTATGAAGCCTCGGTAGAAATCCTTCTAACTATATATACATTATTAGACAATTTGTATTACTGAGGGGGGAAGAAAAACTTGGCAGGGGAGGGGAAAGAAGACTTTGACACATTTTTATATCACTCCCAGATGAAGCCCTGTGGAACCGTTTTTCAGAGCAGGCAGGTTCTTTGAGCTGAGCATTGATTAAAGCTGCTTACTGCTAAAGCACCACAGTCTCAACTTCCCATTTGCTTTTTATACTGAAGAGCCAGACTGTTTGGCACACTCAATCTTACATCTGGAAAAACTTCTCTTGCAATGGTTTCCAAACAGCTATGCTGGAAACTCCCGCCACAGCTGCTGTTATAATGCAGGATGGGCAGTTAAAACAGCCCACAAACCCAGTCTGTGCTGAGAGGCTACTGGCCTCGCTTTTTGAATCTGGGATCGCACAACTTTTGGTGCTTGGATTCAGGTTTGCAAGTTTTGGCTTTCTGTTAAGTGTTGCTACTTGGTATCAGATCAGTTATTACAAAGGAACAGTTTTCACAATTCTCATTGAAAAATATCTCCCTAAAAATTGGTGAAGTTTCATAAATTTCTTCCAATTAGACCAGTAGCAGCACATTACTGTGTAGAACAGTAGAATTTTCCTGCAGAAGGAAAAGATCAGCTTCTGAGCCATGTAATATGAAAAACGTATTATAGTGTTCTGCATTCTTTTTAAAAAAGAAGTGAGCCATAATATCTCTTAGACTGCTGTAGATGCTTATGGAAGTGCAGTCTTTTACTTTAATTCAAAACATCCAACAAGCTACTTTCATTTTTTTTTTCTAGGAAATGTTTGTAACAACTGATTGCTACTTTGAATGTTGAATTTACCAAAGAAGGGAGGACTAGCAGGCCCATTTCTTGCTGTCTTTTAAAGAAATGAAATAAAACGTAAAACATTATTTTACTTCCTTAAAGGGAAAAGTAATGCAGGCTATTTTTCTTTAACAATTAACTGTACATCTTATTTTGCATAATGATTCAACTAAGGGCAAATAACATAGCAATAGGTTAAACTGGTGTTACAAAATCTGCATTGGAGATCTGCTGTTTATTCCATGTGACACCAAGTATGGGTTTGCTGACTTGTAGCTGAAAAGAGATTAACCTCATTTGAAGCATGGGAATTCATTTTAAGTGTACATTAACAATAAAGAAAAACAAAAAGGTAAGTAAAACTGGTGCTAGCATTCCTAAGCGGATAGAATTGTTTGTCAGAACAAAACCATAGTGTTCTGTAATAAATGTGTTAGTTTTCCCTTTTCTGGAAATAACAAAGGACATGCTCATTACTAAAATCACTCCACTGAGTTGCTAAATTAAAGTAAAATAGTTTTTTGTTGCTGGCAGGCTGTCCAATATATTGATGGCTTACTGAACCCTCCTATCCTGGCACAAATGCCTTTCAGCTTGGGGGAGCTGGGGGGAGAAGAAGAAGCATGTTTCTTAGCAATTATTTGAGTACAGTACGACTTGCAAAGAATGGCTGACAGTTGGGCCCTGATCCCACATCATTAAAGTAAATAGTAAGCAGGACATTAACTTCATGCAAGAGATGATCAAACCCATGGCGATGTAACCTGGTCACTCCCTTTTAGGACTTGTTTTCAGAGGAATAAGATTGAGGAGACTTATTTTTGGGAAGTAAGCCGTGACAACATCTTCTTTTGTCTTGAAGCAGAGCAAATATTTTGTGATCTCATAAATAAAACACTTCCTGCCGGCAGGAGCGGAGGGGAGGAAATTCCCATTATCAGTGCCTGTGAACCACCAGCCAGATTCCCAAGAGTGTAGGAGGATTCTGGCAGATGGGCTCTGTCACTTGAGGAGATTATTGCCCCCGGTTATCTGCCAACAATTAGCTGGCGCTGTATCAAGGACAACAGAAGGGGACATGTGCAACTTCTTCAGCTTCTACAGTTCACAGAGAGGAGCATCAGTGTCAGTTTAGACTGAAATAGGTAATGGTTAAATTTCTATTTAAACCATATAGCTGGCTATGAGTTCTGGAGCTGAGCGGATGAACAGCCTTCTGTGCTGCTCTGGCAGGAACTTGGTATCTCTTCCAGTCCTGTACACTGATGTTCTAACTGATGCCTGCTGGTTGCCATAATGCCATGATTCAAAGCAGGGAACAGCAGGTCCAGTGTCCTGTATGGAGAAGAATACCTGCTTCCTACCACAGCAAAGCTTTCAGAAGTGCTGACAGAGTAAGTTAGGTACAGGCTAATATTAGATGGCGGAGATGAAAAGCGTAACTTTTTCCATGAGTTACGGAGTGTAGATGCCAGCATCAGATTCCCCAACAGCATCAGTCAGCAGCAACTACAAATATGGGATTTCTCTTCACTGCTTGCTTTTGCACTTCCCTGGTTCTGTGGATGATTTGGATGAGCCAAGTTCCTGTTACTGAGATGAAGAACCCTGGTTCATTACAAAGACTCAGCCAGAATAAGACCTGCCAGGGTATAAATTGACTATCTGAAAAGCATCTTTATAACATTGCCAGCTCTTAAGCTAATGGTTGTACCTGCTTAGGTTTCGTGTGCTGTGTTTGTGTGCCCTTTTACCCGTCCTGTCACTTCTAGGCGCCTCTCTGTCTTGGTTACTTCTGGGCTAAGATCCCTGCGTGTAGCCATTCCAATTCCTGGCCCTTCTTTCAGCAGCACAGTTACTTTTTGTGAGAGAAACTGTGACCAAAACATTTATTGGTGGTCAGAGAACAGAGGAAAATGTTTTCTCTGGTACGTTAAATGCTTGATTTACTTTTTAGCATACTTCAGACAAGGTTTAGGGCAGCAGATAGGTAATGACTGATTTCGTACAGTTTGAAAGAGGTATGTGTAACTTCTGCACTTCATTTTCTGAATGGCATGCAAAAATGTGTTTGTAGTTAAATTATTTGTGCATATACATCTGATATCCTATTTTTCTAATTGAAAATGAAGCTAAGAAGCATTTAACTTGGTCCTGTTCAAAAGCAAATAATTGATCTATTGCTGCTTTCTGTGTTCATGTTACTGAGTAGCATTAAGTTCTCTTTTTGACTCAGAAGTTACCTAATATATATAATCTTGTTTAGAGCATTAGCTCACTTTCTAAACCCCTTGGCATTTGGGCTAGTCTGTAACTGGTACCTCAGTGGTAGCTATTTTAATCTTTCCTATGATCACTAGTCACTACCTGGTGAAGTTGGGGAGCTCTTTCTCTCATTTTATTTGGCCACTATGCATGCGAAAGGAAGCATTACTCCTGCAAATCCTTATAGTTATCTTAATTCTGTGGATGGCAGTTCAGGTCCATGAAGAACGGGTTAGTTGCTATTCCAATATACTCTGTTTGTGGCATTTGTATAGATCAGAAGTGCCTTTCTAGTTTGTTGTACTTAAGTACATGCTATTTTAATCTGACATTTTCCAACCAGGCCTGAGGGCGTTAGATGTCTAAATTCAGTTTGATTGATTTGGACATTGAACATCTCTGAACTAAAATCCCAGTGACAGACAGTTGGTCTGTGCTGAAACGACATTATTAGCCCTTCAATAAGGCAAAAAATGTACATCTGCATCTTATTTTTTCAACAAACTGTCCATATAATTGAATTGTGAATGCAAATACAGGACTTGAAGACTGGGATCATATTTTATTATGTGAACATGCAAGATATATACACTGAAAGTGAAGCTGCCATAGTGTTAAAACCACTGAGCAGTTTTGATTTGGACACTTCCTATGAAAACACTATACTCTTGTTGATTTAAATATAAATGTATTTTGAGTGACAAGCAAGTAATTAATTCTAGGTGGTTCTCTTGTGAAAAAGAATTTATATTTTTCATGTTTTGAGATGTAATGTTGAATACCAATGGCATTGAACATAATCCATGTTAAACCTCTGATCATTGCCTCAGACTAGTATTACACAATGATATTTCTGGACAGAAGTGTGAACAAGAATTTGGGTTCAATTCCCAAATCTTTGCTTGCTTGCTTTGAGCATTTTTGGCAAAATGACATGAGTATTCTGAACCCCAGTCTAATAATCTCTCAAATGAGTTTAAAAAAGCCCAACAGGCTTAATGAGGCATAGTAGTGTTTATGAAACATTTTGAGATGGTCATGTAAAAGGTGCCATAAAATTGCAATACCATAATTTATATAATAAATGGTAAGGAAAGTACTAATATGTTTTGCATAGCATAAGGGATGACATATATATATATATAAGCATTAAATATAAATTGGAAAAGTTTACAGCAAATAGAACTGATTCCAAAATAACTGTGAATGTGGCCTAAATCTGCTATTGAAATTCTGTACAATTGGCCTTGTCCTGAACTGTGACAACTGCAACCTGGGGGAGAAAGCAGAGTTAAAAGCAATGTCTCTCTGCCCAGTGCCTGCTGTGTGGTGCAGACTCTGTATTCAAATGCTCTTTACAGAACATGGTCTGGAAGGGGCTCAAGCATTTAAAAGCAAAGAGGGAAACAATTCCAAACAAGGCTGTCTGTGTGCAGCTCTGTTGCTGGTATCACCCTTTGAAGGTTTACACTGAAGTGCTCTTTGCCTCACAGGCTACTTCAGATTAATATAATTTATGGAAGAGCTGTAAACAAAAGGCAAATGTCTTGAATACTTTTCAGTGCTGGGGAGAAGTTTATTACAGAAGTCTGACACTAGTTGACACTGGCCACTCTGGTAAAGCTAGTCCACCTCAGGTTATTCTCTTTTTGCAGGCCAGCATAGTAGAAAAGAACTACAAGACTGTAATCCATTGAATTCCCCTCTCCAAATCAATTGTGCACCTTCTTTCTTCAATCAACTGAACAGTAGAAGGACAATCTGACTGAGAAACTTTCCTGGCTGCAATAAGAGCAGTGGCTTTTCTTACCCTTTTAAGGAAGCTCTCTCTGTGGTCTCTAAGATTTGCAAATAACTCTGAGAAATTAAAGCACTTTAAAAAAAATTTTAAGTAGACAATTTGCACATACAGGTGCAGTTTGCTGGGAAAAGAGCCGACCAGTAATCTATAGCTAGGATTTAGATGGTATTGAAGTCATCAGATATTGCTAAACTTATTAGCTGCACTGCTGAAGCTGACTTTGGATTGTGTGCCATTTAAAAAATGTTTATCACTGTCCCTCCCCCAGAGATTCAGTGCAGCTCTACAGTCCCAGCAGTGATACAGGGTTTGTCTCTATTGAGATGTTAGCCTGGAGCCCAAACTTTGATCACCACGCTGGCTATATATGGATTTCTTCCTGCCTCTCCAGGGAGGGTTAGACAGGGAGGAGAACTTGTACACAAGCCCTACACCTAAGGCTTGTGTGGATGCCAATAGCTAGAGCTAGACAGAGCCACCAGCTAGAGCCATCTTCTGAATATAATGCAGATAGAACCAATGGTAGATATACCCAGAGCTGCAAATTTGCTGGAACAGAACAGAAATTGAATCCCTGGTGAAGGGATAGCCCCAATTAAAAAGCAAACCCACAGGAGTGCTCTGGTCTGCAACAGAAGGTGAGCCAGAGATATTGCTGTTCCATTCACCATGAGCTTGGGGCTGAATCAAGCCTGTAGCATGCTGACATAATCAAAGCTCTTTTCTTGCAGTGTTCAGCAAAAATAGAGATTTTTTTTGCCTGGAAGATGTTGCTGTGTTTCTTCTGAAGCTCTTGAAACAAGAGAGCAACACTCCTAATAATCTAACAGCTGAGTCAAAAAAGAAGGCAAATATACAGAAAAGCACAAGGGAAATAAAATGGCTTGTTGGCTAAAATACTGGTAGGTTTAATGTAAACTTAGATATGGTGGTAAATTTGCTTTTCTGAGTAGTACGTATTTCTGCTTCTGTAATTTCACTTGACGTGGTATCTAAACCTTTTGGAGATAACTTATCTCTTCATTGAGGAATGGGAAAGAAGAAAAGTCCAAGGGATCTGAAACCAGTGGGGAACATGGCTAAGTGTCATGAACAAAATGCTACAAGTTTGCTTATGTCCATCACATGGGTTGGGAAAGTCAAATACTGCTGGAAAGGGGTTTTATTTCTCTTCCATTTGTTTTCCTTCTATAAACTTGCCATCCACAAATCTTTCATGGCCTTCCTGTCTCTGGGCACTTGAAAATAGCCTTTCAAAATATGCATTAAACTACTTCACTAGCAGCACTTGTATAAAGCAATGAAATACCGACCATAAATCCTTCTGTGGAAATATTTTCTCCCCACACGTTGCATTCAACTGATCTGCTCTAACTGGAGAGCTAGTGCACGTAGGAAGGTTAAAGGATAGGGCTTATCTTTATCTTTGAGCAATGCTCTGGCTGCAGCAAATGTATTAGAAATATTTTAAAATCATTTACTCGGCTCTGCAAAATCCCTGTTTCACCTTGGTTCCTACTTGATACAAATTCCTGGTAAATATGCGTAGTTTCTTCACTGGAGTTTGCTCTCATTGAACTTCCAGAGATGAAAGTCTGTACAACCCCCTGGATGTTTCACATTATTGCACGTAGAGTTATGATGTGGAATGCAATATTACAAAGCACATTGCAGAGTTCTCTGCTCTTATCTTTCAATTTCAGTTTTACTGAGTAATGTCTTTTTTGCAAAAAGATCCTCCCCTCTTCTAGCTCTGTATAAATAAAAGTATAGATAAATACTACTAGCTTTTGAGTAGTATTGCAATGTTCTTCTTGCAGTATATGCATACTGCTGGCTTCTGTGCTACAAATAGAATTTAAGGTGGAAAGAGAAAACTGAAAAATCTGAAGAAAATAAAAAATCAAATAGGACAACATGCTAGTTGTGGAAGAATCCTAAACAGCTGCTAGTATGGGAAAAAGGGACGGTGCTGCCCCTGAGATCAGTGTCTTTCAGCTGCAGCAAAGTTGTCTAGGAATTTACTCAAATTTAGGGTTAGTTTGATGTTAAATAAAGCTTAAGCGTTGTCATTATTTTATGACCTGTTACAAAGTAGCTGTTTATGTTACCTCAAGTCTCTCTCTAGCTCCATCTGGTAGCTTAGCTACTGCTCATAAAAGCCATGGATTAGATAGGGGAGGTCACAGCGTGCTACATAGTACAGAAAACTGCCAAGATGCCCTGAAAACAAACAATATTCCATCAAAAGTACAAGACAAAAAGACATAAGAAATTCAACTAGTCCAAATATTTGACTTAATGACACAAAGATGATTGTCTTCTGGGGCATAAGAAAAAAATAAGTCAGGAGTAAGAATGTATTTTCTGAGGGAATTGAACTTAATGTTCTATGCATGCTGAAATGGCTTATCTCATTGCCCTACAATTTACAACAAAGACTGAAAAATAAAACTTGAAGAAGGGGAAGGAATGTACTGGTGTGTCTTAATGTGGAGCCACAACACTAAATTTAACAGATCTTCTAACAACAAATGCTCATTGCTAGTTCACAGAAAAATGGTGCTTCTGTCTGATGGGGCTGTCTATCATGGCATCGCTTCCATTCTTACTGACCAAGGAAATCTCCCTTTACATGCTGCACCTCTGTGGGTTTTGGACTCTTTTTCTAGGAGGTATTGAACGGACTCAAACACATTATGACAGCAGCAGAGGTCAGAACACTGAGACTCATCTAAGCGTTTATGTTGTGATGCTTTTATCTAGTTAACTTTGCTCCTTTCCCTTTTTGCTCATCTTTCAATAGTGCTGTTGTGCATTGATCCTTGACTTACTTTCAGCAAGGGTAAGTGTCAGTATCTTTAGTAGTTGTTTCATGTTGTTGCAGTACAGTCCTTCCCCTAAGGAACTAAGGAAAAAGGATTGGATATTTTTCAAACACAGAGAAGTTGCCATTCACCCTGTACTGCTTTGGAAATTAAGTATGTGAAAGGGCAGGGAGGGAACACCTGCAAATGGAAGTGGGAAAAAATTATTTGCTTCATTGATGCAGTTTTCTCTGCATCAGGGATGGCCAATCCATTGAGAGCTGAACTTCCCCTTCAGCAAAATACAAACTGTCCTGTCATCAACCCATACAAACTTGACATATGCCATTAAATGCTGGCATACGGTACCACATAAATCTTCCATGGCAGTATGCTTCTCCATTTCATAATATCACAACACGTTATCAGTTTCCTCTCTTTCACCACTTATTGAAGGGTATATTAAGACTATTTAGGCTCATTTTTTAGAACATAAAGGAGAGGCCAAACCATGGTGCATTTATCCACCTGTTTCCCAAATCTCTCTCTCACCACCCTGGCTGTCTCAAGCTAGAATAAGGAAATTGTTTCAAATTAAAAACAAACAAACAAAATCATATCTGTTTGGATATAATGGATATAGGAGAAAACAACAACAAAAGCAAAACAAACCATGTTTCATCTAAGCTATATCCATTCTTTGCACTTCTGTTAGTGTAAGCAATGCATTAACAATCTTGTTTCAAGAAGATTCAGAGCTTTATCTAAGAATTCTCCCCAGGCCAAGGCAGTCTCTTTGTATTGCTAGTGGTAGCACAGCTCTGGGGAGAGAGGCGGGAGATCACCTAGAATTGCTTTCACTCACACAAGAAAAGATGAAGCAAACATGAAATAGGCTTCACTGTCTCTCTGAGCTGATACTAAACTAGGTATTACCAACACAGTTCCCACGTTGCTTTCTTTAGCATGTGCAATACCTCCAGTTAGCACCTTAGTCACTCTAACAGCCCAAGAGACAGATCTTTCACAAGGACCATGACAGTAGTAGTTGCTCAGGCCAAGATTAGGACATGGGGGAAAACATTACTTTCACCCTATCTAATTTCCAATCTCATTTATGGCTACATTATGGTAGGAGACTAAATTATTAGTCTTTATATTCCAGCTCTTCCATCCTTCCCTATATTTTTCTGTACGTTGTTAAAAATGTACATGTAAAAACATCTGTCATGTTTTATTCCAGAGTAAAATCTGGGAATGTCAGGAGTGACATTACTTACGAGTCATCTCTAAGGACAAGATATACACAGAAAATGTCAATTTTTCAAAAATATATAAATCACACAAACCAGTTCTGGTATAAATTTATCCTTTGGTCTTAGATGTACAATGTTGTTCAAAATCTAAATAAATGAAGTGTAAAATATTACCTTTTTTTTTCTGATAGCAGTACGCTGAAGATGTCTACCCACAGACCCACACAGTCATGGGACTGAAAGAAAACATTTTCCCGGGGGTACCATTTGATGTTTCAACCAAGGCGAGGGTTTTGTTAAGGCTGAAAGACCAGAGAGGGAAAGCCTGAAAGGCTTTTCTAAATGCCACATCTACTTAGTGCAAAGCTGTTTTGCCCAGTCTATAACAAGGATCGATTAATGCTATGGCAAGGACCACATTAGTTATAAGAGCAGCAAAAGCAGTATCACCACAAGGGAACTCAGGAGGCCAATGGGCCCACCCCTTCTACTCAGAGCAGAACTAACTTCAATGTTAGATCAGGTTTCTCACTACCCTAATTCCCCTTATTTATAAATCCTCTCTAAAATATATGCATAGATGTGGAGATTTTCTATTTTAATGAGTTACATCTCTGCAAAGTCTTGTGTCTATAGCTTAGAAATAGAATTCCTATCAGATGGCTATTTAGTGGCATGATCAAAGTGTTCAGGAGCTGTAAGAGAACTGTTAAAACTAGAGCAAGCCCATGTTTCTTTAACTACATACTTTTGTTTTTTTCTGATTTTGGCTTTCTTTTCCTAGGTTATGCTAGCCCACAGGACTTGGTCAGCTGTTCTTTACATAGGCAAAGAAAAAAAAGAAAGTAGTTTCCTATTTTTGTTTCCATAAAGTAATTGGAATCTGCCAAAAGAGTAAATGATTAAATGAAGAGTCCCTTTGTTGAGTGTTGAAGTCATATAGTAGTAACAGTAGTTAAAAAGGAAAAAAAAAGTAATTACGTCACCTTGGAAGTTTTTGTATCCCAAAAGAATGCTAGAGAGGGAAACATAACATGAACAGATCTTCAACAGTGCCAAAGTAATGAATGAAGCTGTAGCTGTTCTGCTCACGTAAAAAATTATTGAATACTTGTGTTTGAGGTACTGAGTACAAAAAATAAGTTATCTGATTAATGCAAGGATAAAAAATCTTGTAGACATTTGGTAACACTAATAGAAACACACAGAACCAGTACATGCTCTAAAATATTTATATTCACAAACAGTAAACTCAGATCCTTCTTTAGTTTCCTTTTTTCCTCCAATGAAATAAAGGGGAAATTGCTTTTAAAATCACAGATTGTAGCCCAGATTAAATTAGAAACACTAAATTCTTGCAGCAAAATAACAAATAGGTGGGTCAAAGTGTATTCTAGTTTAGGGTTTTTTTTCCTGTTGTTCCAAGAGATCCTCAGTAATTCTCTGAGGAGACCCTGTCTTACTGATCCATCAGTTCAAGGCAGAGTAAAATGCAACAGACACAAAAGCCCACCTATGAAAATTCTTTTTCAGTTGCACTGCATCGGTACACTGACAGGGATGTATTCTCCAGCAGCCAAATTTTGTGGTTTGGCTGGCTGGCTTCTATTTTATAACAGAAACAAATATTACTTAAGGATTATAATAAAGTTGCAGCTGTGCTTCTTTGGTAATCTGTATTGGTAGGGCCCTCTCTAATTTGCAGCTCTATGTAGTTACGGATCACTGTTATAAAGGTGCAATCACTCATTAGAGGACAGCAGTTCTAAGTATATCAATGTGTATTTAAGAAACTTGAACTCATTGAGCGTGACTTCAGTGCTAAAAGCACTAGGTCACTAAGAAGGTTTAATAGACCCAATTACTTCACTATCCCAGAATTATGGGGTATTAATCCCTGCATAAGAGGCAAATGACCCTTTTTCTCTTGTAGTCAGTTGAAGTTACTCTGAGACTCCATTTCTGGTTTTGAATGGAGGCTAAATTAGCTCTTTTTGTCAGACAGAACATGTTAACCTGTTTCAGACATATGGTCTGGAATAGTTCCCTAGGAGCAGAGCTGGTGTCAGACACAATGCCATATTGTCCAAAATGCTCTTTACATCAAGGAAAATGGGAGCTGTGAGCTAGTATTATTCCACAGTTTTATGATCTGGAAAGACTTCATCAGTCTTGTATTGCAAATGTGACAAAACCAGGAATGAGGTAAGGACTTGAAAAAAGTGCTTAAGATAGGCAGTCACTACTACCTAAGAGCCTCCCCAAACTCTATTACATCTTGACTTTTGTTACCTGTTTTAGATCAGCTTTTGAGCTATTAGAAGTCTCAGTAACAAAGTGCTCAGAAATTCCCATGAAAAATTTCTGAGAGGATATACAGAGTGTAGCAAGAAAACAAATCTCTTTGACTTTTCTGATTTGCTCTTTAAAACTAAAAATTCTGCATTTCACAGGAATCAGTCTGTTGAGTGGCCCCATAACCCATGGCATATATTTAAGCTGTTCCTAGTGTGTGTTCAATAAAAAGAAAGGTCAGACCCCTGCTGTAGCCAGAAGGATGGTTTAGGTGGAAAGGAGAAATGCTGCAAGCTCTCTAAAAGTGAATCTCCCACTGGTCGCAGGAACAGCAGATTTCTATATCTGACTGCACCATAACAGGTTCCACAATATGCTTGCATAAATCAAAGAGCTGTGTATCCACCACGCTTCCCCCTTCACTATTTATATTCACTTGAATGAAATATAGCTCACCACCTGCCTCATTTCTATCATAATGTAACGGGCCCCAGAGTTAACACCCTTCTGATACAAATGGCAGAATAAAATTACAAAAACGGTCACTCTTACACAATCAAGATATTTGGCACTTCACTTGGAACTTTTCCATAAGAAATACAAACATCTCATAAATATATGAAAATGTACTATTCCAAGTATGTGTATTGTCACTAAAAAGCAAATGCAACCTGCTTCCATTTCAAGCTTACATGTACTAACATTATGGAACTGTGTGGACAAAAGCATCAGGATTTAATATTTTATCAAAGTTTTAAAGTTAATTTATAAGAATAATGGAGCTTTACTGACCATATGGAGCCCCTCTACAAAATGTGACTGTTCTGACACGCAGAAGAGTGTGGGACTTCTCCCTCAGGAAAATAAATAGCTAAGAGAGGAGAAAGAAAATGACATTAGGCAGCAATAGTCGTATCAGATTAAAGAATTCAAGTAAGTCTGGTATCTGGAAGTAAGAACAGCTTCAGAATAAGCTTTAAAAACCACTGTTTTCAGTTGAATGAATAACAACTTTTGGTCTGATTAGATCCAATGAATCATTAGAAATACTGAGGAATCTTTGGACAATTATTGCAAACCCAGCAAATCTGTGGGTTGAACTGAAGGTAAGTGCAGTGGAGATGAAAAGAAAGCAGACCTCGGGCCAGGCAGAAAGGTGGAGAAATAACCCCCCCACAGTCTCAATGACAGCAGAGGGCAGTGGTAAAAAATAATATTATCGAGGTCATGTAAAAATAGATTAAAGAACATTTCATGCCATTTGCTGCCTGAAACTAATAAACACCCATGTGCTGCCTAAATTTGCTATTTAAGTTTTACTACTTTCCTGGTTTAAAGTGAGGCAAAACTGGAGATAATATTCTAAGTGGCTTTAACTTTACCAAATCAGTCAAGTTTAACAAGTTTCATAAAGTGAATTGCAAAAGATAAACAAAATTTTATTCATTAATGCATTTGTGACACAGAGTAACGTGGATAAGTTGAAACATAATACTTGGTTAATTGAAATTAATTTGAAAGCCTTGATTATCTTGTCAATAAGAGGTAACACAAAAGATCTCCGGGCTAGCTATGTGCACCTTTAGCAGACATTAAAGACAGACAAACAACAGAACAAGTCACGGAGGGCTGGCAGATTTGTTACCTTTGTGGTCTTCCCATATGGAGATTTCCCAATGGAGCAGAGGCAGAAATGTTGACTCTGCATATTGTTACATTTGCTTAGCTCATTAACTGCGGAATTTGGTTTCAGGGGCAGCCGGGGAGGCATTGTTCTTTTTCCAATTGAGATTAATTAGATCAGTGGGAATTTAGAATGATCAGAAGCTGCATGATCAGGGCCAAAATCCACTGCTCGCTTATTCTGTGTTGGGGTTGTTCCATTCAAGTTGCAGTTTGTCTGAATTACTAGTACTTTCCATTACTTCTTAGGAAATCTATTCCACAACATAATCGACGTGATTACAAGGAAATTTCCCTCAAAAAATGAGTTCAGCCAGATTAGTGATAGACTGTTTTAAAAGCTTCTATTTTGAGCAACGCTGATTTGAACCATACCAGGCAGTACACTTAACTTTTTTTCAAATTAGCTTTTTCATGAGCATTACTGTGCCATTGAAAAAGGAGTCGGTTAAAGTTTAACAAAAGTAATCACAAACTGAAAGTAAAAAGACTTAAGCCAAAGGTGGATGATGTCTGAACATTAAATACTGGCATGTTGGCACTTGGCATGTAGGAGCTCCATCTGCCTTCCAGTTTTTGGTACTGCTGCAGAAGCCAGAGTTTTAAGTACAAGGTTTCTGGAATCGAAGTTAGCAATGCTGTCATGAGTCACTGTAACTTTATCCCACTAAAATAAGACAGCTTTGTCACTACACCAAATTTACTAACTGGAAGTTAGGATAGACCTCCTAAAAAGAGCTGGGATTCCTTCTCCATTAGTAAAACCAGAATATTTTAGTGAGTTTATTATTATTCTGCCCCTCTACTCTGCCCTGGTGAGACCTCACCTGGAGTATTGCGTCCAGTTCTGGAGCCCCCAGCACAAGAAAGATGTGGATGTATTGGAGCGTGTCCAGAGGAGAGCCACCAGAATGATCAGGGGAATGGAGCATCTCTCCTACAAAGACAGGCTGAGAGAGTTGGGGCTGTTCAGCCTGGAGAAGAGAAGGCTCCGGGGGGACCTTATACTGACCTTCCAGTACGTGAAGGGGGCCTACAGGAAGGCAGGGGAAGGTCAATTCACAAGGGTTTGTAGTGATAGGACAAGGAGTAATGGTTTTAAGCTAGGAAAAGATAGATTTAGGTTGGATATTAGAAAAAAGTTCTTTAGCATGAGGGTCATAGAGCACTGGAACAGGCTGCCCAGAGAGTTGGTGGAGGCCCCATCCCTGGAGTCATTCAAGGTCAGGCTTGATGAGGCTCTGAGTAACCTGACCTAGGTAGATGTTCCTACTTGTGCAGGGAGGTTGGACTAGATGACCTCTAGAGGTCCCTTCCAGCCTGAAACATTCTATGATTCTACGATCACACCACAGCACTGATTGTCCCTCCAGTAACTAAGAAAGTGGGCTTCTTAAAGTCTCAGTGTGTGGGATCTGGTGATGACCCAAGGCCCTCAGCTCTCACAGCAGAAGACAAAAGGACAGCACAAACCATTGAGCCCCCATACTGGAGTCCTGCTGTGTAGGGGAGAGTTCTGCCATTTTCCTTGACCATTTCAAACATCCCAATCAAGTGTTAAACAGATTCTTCTTCTCTCTGACCATGGAAAGGAAGTTCACTGGCTGTGAGACCTGGCAGATGTACCAGACAGTTCACTGGGTTACCAGTGCTTTCCACACCTGTGCATGTCGTGTGCTGACACTAGCACACACCAACCCTTCAGCAAGCAGAACTTAAAGCAGAAACTGCAGCTGTGGATCACTGGATCATCTGTTGATTCCTTGTGCCTAGAAGATTCCTCCAACCCACAGGACCTCTCTGTACCAGGTATAACTGCATGAGCTGAGTGTTCAGTGATGGGTTTTTGCTTCACTATAATTCTCAGAATACAGTGATGTCCAAGAAAGCCCACCTTGTACTGCTAGGTAACACACTAAAGAGAGAAGGTTAAAAATACTTGCTAATTATCTGACCTTAAAGGAGGAACAGACTTTTCCTGTCACACATCAGTCATATTAAAGTTTCCTGCTGCTAACAACTGACCTTTAATTGCTTGGTGAATATTTTGATCATAATCCAAATTTACACAGTCTAATTTCATGCACATGATTCAATATAAGTGGTATCCATGGTACCGGGTGGAAAAGACTCACCCAGGATTATCAGGGAGGCTGAACCTCAGAGCATTCAGAACTCAAATGCAAAAGCTCAGTAAGACATTTTGGATCTCGTAGATCTGTGAAACTGAGAGCTAGGAATCCTGTCACAAAAACCTCAATAAAAATAATTTCTTCATGTTTCACTTTGAAAAAAAAAAAAAAAGGTTGCATAAAGCTTTCCTATACAAAGACATTTCCAGTTGCTTCTTCCCAAAGTTGTTACTCTCAAATCTGATAACATATCATCATCTCTTATTCACACATCATTCATCTGGCTTGTAGAAGTTTGGCACAAAGAAGGGATCCCCAGTGGAACTGTGTCTATTTGCTCCAGTTACTGGATTTCTTCTGGTAAACGAACAGATGAAGGTGAGTCTTCAAGGCACTGGCAAGTACAAACTACTTTAATAGCCCTGCTTCTTTGAAGTTGCACTTTAGAACAAGTTTTCTTAGTTTCTATATGTAGGCACACATGAGATCAGTCATCCTTCTGAGCAAGATGTAAATTTCAAGCCTCTCTGTTCCTTCCTCTCACAAGCACAAAATCAAGAATTAAACCAGGAGAAAGAAACAGTAAAAAATCTACTTGGCATAGGGTATCCCACTAGTCTCTCTTGTTAGATGGGAATGACTTGGCAACCATGGGGCAAACACTCTCCTTAATGGAAGATCAGATTCCAATGCACCCTACTCTGCTCATAATTTTTAGCCTTGTGACTACGCAGGCAAGACTGTACACCTGTGCTGTGCAGAATCAGAGCTTCAGAGATCAGCTTTCAGATCTGAGAGAGCAGTGCTTTTTAGAAGCACTGCACAGAATTTGATGACACATGCCTGGGAGATCGTGATGGCATTGGTCAAAAAAAATCAGACTGAGGATGAATGAGTGTGACGATTGCAGGCTACGCAAGATAATAAAGAGAGAAGCCTGAGTGACTGCTTCAGGAGGAAAGACATAAAATAAAGTGATGTGCGAACAGTCAAATCACATCAGAAATTCTTGTGGATATCATAAAGCTAGGAGGTAACTGGTGCTTACCTCTGTGTAGCGGATATGAACCTGATACAGCCCTGGAACAAGCAAGAAAAAAGTAACATAGTTGAGGTGGGTGAAGATGTTTGTTTGTCTTGGTGAAGAACAGCTCATCTTATTCTACACTCTTCTGCAGCCTGGAGGAAAATGAAAAGCAGCCTGGAGGAATCCTATACATTATTACCCGTAGAGAGAAGACATTTCAAATACTGCTAGTAGGAACCCACTCATTCAGAAAACAAACAAGAGATTTTAAAAATACTTTTTCAAATCGTTAAGCTCCCCACTGAAATATTGACAGGCCAGTACTTTATATATATTAACGTCCTTAATAGCTTCAGTGATCCTAAACTGCTCCTGCACTTTATGTTGAACCCATGTATACGTTATGTTTCATAATCACAGGTGGCACACCCTGGTTGCTGATTATTTTCCATGACAGAGCAGAACCAAAGACATTTTAGCATTGCTCTGATGTCTGTAGTCCCTTTGTTGGTGTGAGCAGAAAAGAAGAACCAGACAAAAGTTTGCTCTCAAAAATACTGGAGTGCAGTAATCTTATCTCCTCCCTGTGTAAAAAATATTCCCAACCAAAAACCTGAAAACATTACAACATATGTGTAAAGTAACACATTAAGTGTCCTGGCTCTGCTAAGAGCAGGTCTCCCAAGAAAAAAACTTCATCTTTCCTGTCTGTACTTCGGTAGAAGAAGGCAGGAACACAGTTTTTGTCCTGATCAATGACTTAATATCCTGGAAAACATTTGGTTTGACACATCATTGAATTCCTTGAGAGGAATGTGTTGCTAAGTGTGCTCATATTCAGCTTCTACTTTGGTCTGAAGTATGCTCAACTTCTCATTTCTCAGATATTTATAATGTGGGACCGAAGTGACATTATGAAGTGTGATGTAATTGCTGTTTTTAAAACTGTGGTGGTTTACAAGAAGGCCACTTCCTGGAATTTAATATCCAGCTGAGAAGAACAGACAAGTACTATCAGCCACAGTAAGAATATTGTGTGCAGTATGATATGATAAATATAGAGGATGTTGAATTCTGAAGGCTAAATTATTTCATCTCAAATTACTTCAACAAAATCCAATCTATTTACGTGAGAAAGCAAATTCAAGAAGACTGCAAGTGGCAAGTAAGACTGAGCAAGTATACTTGTCAAAATCAGTTATTGCCTTTCAAGTGTAGGAAAATGACAATGAGCAATTAAGAGTTGCTATTCTTTATTTAGAACTGAAAAACACAGAAATTAGTCTGCAAGAAAAAATATTTTGAGGTTTTTTTCTGCATGTTGCTTTGCTTCAAATGAAAGTTCTGTGAATATATAGGAGGGAAGAAATGCCTTCTGCAAGGTATTAATCTTCTACATTCAGCTTCTTGGCTCCCCTGCAGACCTGATCTGCGACTCTTGTTAAAACAATTTTATGTTAATCAGTCTGTGGGAACTAGAAAGAGGATTTCTGCAGCCGAGATTCTGTTTTTAAGCAGCTGGTAGGGCCAATCTTCAGCAAAGAAGAGCTTTTAATACCCAGTAATGTCAAATATTCTGAGTATGAGGAAATTTGTTATCACTAGATATCACTGACATAACACAAACAAGACCTTCCCTAGGACAGGATTTACTGATTGCATTTATGTATTACATTTATCTCAGTGTGTGCGAACACATGCAAAATCCAAATCACGCGATTTGGGATGCTAGCAAATAAAGAGTTTTTGTAATTCTGTTACCTACTTCAACAGGACAACTGTCATGGATAAAAATGGTTGTAATGGGCAGCTTTCGGTATAGGCAGGGTTGCCTGGGGGTTTCCAGTCTGTTGTTAACATGGAAATTAAAGGTAGTATTAGTTGCGCCACAACTTAGCTGGGAGGATGGTCTCTGGCCACCACCACAACTTTTACCTGTACAAGATATCCTCCTTCAAACGCTGTTAAGCAGGGATGAATGCTGTTAACATCGGGAACTGTGTAAACACCTGGGAGGTCACGCTGAGCCGACACGTTGTGCCGAGGAGACCCACTGGGAACGAAGGAAGAACTCTCCCTGTACCCTTCGCCAGCCAGACCCTCACCCCCGTCCCTCGGCCACAGCGGGAGGCGGGCAAGGCGCTGAGGCGAGGCGCCCTCCCATTGGCTGACGAGGCAGAGGGGTGCACTTATGATTGGGTGGAAGGCGGGAAAGTGCCTTGTGATTGGGTGAGAGGCGAGCGCGGGCGGTGCCATGCGGGGGCGGTGTTTGTGGCGGGGCGCGACGCGAGGCCAGGCGGCGTCTCGCGAGAGTCGTGTAGCGGTCTCGGTCTCGCGTGGCTGCGGCCCGCTCCGCCCCCGGGCGCTTGGGCCGGCGGCG
>VZZY01016038.1:97545-138668 GCA_013400335.1 Eurystomus gularis
CCCCAGCCCGCCGCACCGGTGCCGGTGAGTGACCCTCATCCTGGCCGGAGGGAGGGCGGGGAGCGTGACGGGTTCTGGGGGAGCGTGTGGGTGCCTCCGCTGCTCTGCCCCCTGCTGTCTGCCCAGCGGGGCACGGCGCCTTCTCCGTGAGGGGCTGTGAGTCTTCCCCGGGGCGAGGCCCCGGCCTCCTTGCCCCTCGCCGGCCTTCGGAGAGGCTTCCCGCCGCCTCCTCAGCCCTCACAGGCCTGTGCCTGTGGCCGTCCCCCACGCACAGCCGGGACAGGCCGGTTCCTCCGCACCCGCCCGTGACAGACCGGCCTTCCCCCGGCCGGGGAGCACCGAGCAGGGCGGCCCCGCGCAGCCCCCCACAGCAGCCTCGTTCTCTCGTGCCCTGCGGCTCCTTCAAGTTTCAGTGCCCTCTTTTCTCCCCCAGTCAGTCCCACTGGCCGGAGGCGGCCCGCAGCTCTGGGGATCTCCTGAGCCTCCCGGTGTCAGCCTTCCACACCCCCTCACGCAGCCTCTGCTCCCTGTCCTGTGCTTGTTTTTGTCCTGCCCATCCTCTCTGGAACGGCGGTTTTCTCCCCTGAATGGCCTGACTCCTCACAGGGTCGCCGGGTATTCTCTGTCCTCATCCTCCCCTTTTTCTTCCTGTAAAGAGCCTGATCGTGCCTGTTCGTTTTTGGTACTGCTGTGTCTCATCTCTGGAAAAAGTATTAAGAGAGAAAAAGTTTGGCTAGTGGTGGAAGGGAGTAGGAGGGTTTTCCTTTGAAGCAACAGCCAAAATAGAGTGTCTTATGACTGGACTTTGCACTTGTGGGCTTGCATGTCTGTGTATTCATGTGTGCCATGGCTAAATGGGGTCTAGTATGGAGTCATAACTCTGGAGAGAAGTCCACAAGTGCAGAACACCTAAAAAACATCTCTGGATAAATTGGCAGGTTATTGGATATTTCTGCATGTGTTTTATGACTTCATGGCTTTTCATTTAAAAAAAAATAATTCACAGAAAGATGAGTTGTCCTTTGCTATTTCTTAAATTGTTGTAGTTAATGTTCCAATACTCTCAGAGTACGCACATTAAAAAGTCTAATATTTTTCCTGGACTTATTTTAATGCTGATCACAGATGTGGAGTTTTGAATTGTAGTGGCTTAATTTCCTTTATCTGCCAAACTAAGGGATTTTTAATGTTGCTAATGCTAAGGGCCAGCAGTGCGTGTACCCTGTCTCCTTAAATTAGCTAATGAAGGCAACTGTTACAGCGGTGGTTCTTCTCATAGGAAAACTGCTACTGCTTACCCAAAGTTGGACTGAGACTTTCTAATCTTATATAAGATTCTCAACAGGGTGCTCATTTGCTTGCAGATCTATCTTGGCATGGCTTGAATTGAGGATAGCTCAAGACTAGAAAAGGTGTGCAGGATATTACACCTGAGTTGTGATTAGTAGTTCTTATGGGACTGCAAGAAAATAAATGCTGTATTCTTCCAGAAAAGCAGGTAAAAGCTGCTTGTCTGCAAATCAAGGGAATTACTGAAATGTGTAAAGTGGTTTTGTTTACACATATGGTGCAGTTAATTTCTACACACAAGTCTGAAGCAAACTGGTAACTTGAAATTAATAAATAGTCCGGTTTATTATGTTCTCCTGACTTCTGAGACAATTGAAAAGATGTAGCATTACTGTTATTATCTAAATCTAGACAACATAATGAGGACTAGAATTTTGGTTATGCTTGTAAAACAAGCTATGTAAAGTCTGGTTCCAGATATGAGTTAATTTTTAATTTGTCTTCATGCTTTTGTTTTCTGGGTTTGAAATTGTCAGTTAAAGCTTTTTTAGTAAAGAGCTGAAAATCTGCTCTCATATTTAGTTCTTTAAAAATTTTCTTGCAGTAAGTTTCAGATTTCTCCTGTATTAGTTTGTTATTTTAAAATGCCCTAACTGGCTGTCCATCCCCAATATCTCTTCCAACTGGTAAATTCTTCTGATACTTCTATATGGGAAAGCTTAGAAAACTTTCATGGCCTTTTGTCATTCTGGATTAAAAGCTACATGAAGGCATTTTAGTCAACTAAAGATAACAAGTCCTCTAATAAATTGTGCATTTTTCTTATGATCTGTGGGTTCTTCTTTTAGCACAGTTCACAGAATAGATGTAGGACATCAATAATGGTTAGTAGAGAGAAATTTGGTTTTTGTTTTCTTTTTCTTGTGGTAGCAAATGACATAGTCATCTGAAAGGTCCGTGGAAAAAAAAGCATTTTGTATACCTTAAGATCTTATTGTTGCTGTTCTGAAAATGCACTGAAACTTCATTCAGAAAATAGTCAGACTTGCTTCTAACGTATCTTATGGTGTGGATGTTCTAGTACTTTATTTATGGATTAACTGGAATAAGTGTCTTTAGATAAATTACCAGATAATATGTGATAACTAAGTTTTTCTGTAAAAGAATGCATGGCATTTACCTTGATAATGGTTTTGGGTTTTTTTGCTCTTTTTGTCTCTTAGAAATGGGCCTACTTTCAGAAGATGCAATGCACTAGATGTGCTGGGAACAGAATTAATCATGGCATCAGAACTATGTAAAACAATCTCTGAGGCAAAGCTGGAAAGGCACAAGAACTTGTTCTTAAATTACCGAAATCTCCATCACTTTCCTTTGGAGTTACTGAAAGATGAGGGGCTGCAGTACTTGGAGAGACTTTATATGAAAAGAAATTCCCTAACCACATTGGTACGACAACCTCTTTATTGTAATGTTTACTGTCTGTATGTTTAGGAATTCTGGTTTTTTGGAACAGAAAAAACAAAATACCTTAAAAAAATTCTTATGGCAAATCTGATCCTGAATGATGTCACCCATTACCAAATATGAGTATTTGTATTATGTTTGAACTTGCATAGGCAATGTAGAGTATAATAAATTAAAGTTTATGACATTTTATGGTTACCCTTTTCAAGCTCTGTGAAGATCTGCTGCAGGTTATCTTGTGAGGTTTGTTGTTTGGGGTTAACGGCTATAAATTTTGCTCACGTCAGTGGTCAGGCCACAATCTATTGTTAGGTGATGCTACGCAAGTCTCATCTACTTTCCTTAGGCCAAACAAATTTTACCTTGGTGTGGGCGTTATTTTAAAGGTGTTGTCAGTCCCAGGGTCTAATTCAAAGCTCGCTGTTAAGGTGGCAGCAAAAATTTGTGTCTATGGACTGGTGTTCATCAGGGTTGTGACATTTTCTGTTATGGTTTTGTTTTGTTCTTCTTGTTTTCCTCTGAACTGAACAAATTCTCACCTGGAATGAGTGTTGTGACCTCAGAATTAAGTGTGGGCTAGGTAACTGTGTGAGATATTCTCAGCTGGTAAGACCCTATAGAGAGTCAAAACCTGCCATTGTTCATAGGCTCAAGTCTCTAAGTAATTCAGTTATGCTTTTCTCTTGGGGTCTTCCATGGCATAATAGGTAAAATGACAGCCAGGATAGAGGAGCTAGAGGCTCTGACTACTTAAAATCCACTGAAATTGTTTTTTCAGGGCTTCCTAGAAAAAGTCTAGTACTCCAGTTTAAGAAATAGTATCTAAAGCTTTGACAATGATACATTAGAATTCCTCGGTCAAGTTTACACTTTTTGGGCCAAAAGCTGAAAGGATTCTGAAGATTTTATGCCTTTCCATATTCTTCAATGAGTCACTTAAGTTTGCATGTACCGTAGAGGATTATTTTGACACTTCTTGGTTTTAGGCAAGTCCTTTGCTTAATAATTTAATAGGAGGTTAGGATTCATGGTTAGAAATTAAAGCTGCTTTAAAAATTAACCAAAGACTGTAAACGGTTCTGCTTTGGCACTGTGAAATGCAGCAATGATTTAGTGGTGTAAGGTTCATGAAGTTTATTCTGCTTAAAAGATGAAACAACGATAAGTAGTGTTTAGCGTGTCACTTAAGATGTATGTGCTAGAGCCTGGATTCTCAAAGCAATTATAAAATAGAAACCAAACCCAAGTCTCGCAAGTGACAGTTTAGTTCTATTTCCCTTTTGATACCTGTTGATACTAGCAGCCAATAGAGGTGTAAGATGGCGTGAGACTAATTAACCATGGTTGCTGTCAACAGAAGATGTATCAAATGAGGGAGGCAGCTCTCATCCAGTGCTGTTCAGGATTGTAGTTGAGGGCTGGGAGAAGGGAACTGAAACAATACATTCAAAGATCTTACCAAGGCAAAATGACTTGCAAACAGCATGAAGTAGAGTGCGAGGATTCGAAACAATCAGGAGGACTTGGTCATAATATGACTTGGTGGAATATCATTCAAGTGCGTAGCACTACAGCTAGGACCTAAGCGAACAAGATTGGGTCTAATCCACTGAGCATCTCTTCAGCAGAATAGTTGTTGGAAGTTGTAGTGTACCAAAAGAGATCAAGTCATCAGCAAGTTACAAAAAAGGTAGATATCTTTTGGAACATAGAATGTTTCACAACCTCCATTAAAAGCAGAAGGGAATAATTACTGGATGCTGTTAAAGCACAAGCGGGAGCAAAGGTTGAGTTTGGGATCTCGTACTTATGAACAGTCTAGGTAAACTGGAAAGAACCTAGAAAGCAGCAAGAAGGGATTTTTAGAGAACATGCCCTATGAGAAAATGTTGAGAGATTGAGGTTAATTCTGCTTGCAAAAAGAGAGGACAGAGATGAAAAAATATAGAGTAGTAGGAATGGAGGAGAGCAGAAGTCAATGGTATTTTTACAAAGCAGTATTTTAATAATGATTTTTTTTTTTCCTGGTAGGAGAAGTAATACTCTCAATTTCATTAAAGAAGTAGTAAGTTAGTTACAAGGGGGATGCAGGGGAGAGAATCTCATCTGAGAACAGTTGAGAACAAAGAGGTTATTGAAGGAAGCTGTATTCCTTTCATTGAGACTCTTTGAAAGAGATGATGTACCTATTTCTCTGAGAGGTGATCCTCTGAGAAGAGTGGTTTTTATGTCTCTTTCAGCCTTGTGTTCCTTTGGTTCTATGCAAGATAGTGAGTATTAACTCATCAATAAGTGCTTCAAATTGCATATGGATTATTAGCAATCATCCAAACCAAACCTGCACTATACTTCCTTAAAACAAGGTGGTATTTTGTCCCACCAGTTCATTCCTTCAGCATTTTGAAAAATATTGACTAAATCAGGTCTTGTTCCTTGACCTTCTAAAATGAACCTAGTCCTTGATGGATGGCTCCTATGAAAGTCTGGAATAGTTACATTGACAGAATTTACACATACCTTGACAAAAATGAAATTATTCTTTGACTTCATTGGCAAGATGGAAATGCTAGAGGGCTCTGACATAATGAATGGATTGAGAGGCGATATAGCACACCTATATCCCAACATCAAGTCTTCCAACTTCTCATTTAGTGTTTGACTGATGACTTTAGCCTTCCAGTTATCCTGTTTCTCCATCTATTAAAATAAAGTACACGTTTGCCTTGATGGCACTGTCAGAAGCACAATCAAGCCATATCAGAGAACAATTGCTTTTAATTTACTAACTCAGAGTATAGAGCGTGTCCTGTTCAGACAGATCGGCAGGGTCACTTCTTGAAAAATATCCAGTGGGTGTGAGGGTGAGGCAAGCTTCACTAAACTGGTGGCAAAATTGGTGGTTCATTTATCATTATTATTGTCATGTCACTAACAGACACCAGAATTAGTTTTACCTCTCAGTTGAAGGGTCATAAATAGTTATTATTTTTTTTAATATAAATGTCATTGTAGGATGTTGTATTGAACAACTTTGAGTCAGACCCATTATTATTATTGTGGTGCTTGATAAGACTCGCCTGGACATGTTCCTGTGCGACCTGATCTGGGCAAACTGGCTTTAGCAGGGAGGTTGGACGAGATGATCTCCAGAGGTCCCTTCCAACCCCTGCCATGGTGGGATTCTGTGATGTGCAGAATTTGTAGACTTGCTAAACTGTGAAGTTACCTCTCTCCTCAGTTGAGCTTTCTAACAATATGACCAGTAAGAGTATAACCTTCATGTATAATGTGAAAATAGTTTGTGGTTCAGGTTAGTATCCTTGTTGATAAAGGGTGTAGATTGACAATGAGATATTTGGTTTTTTTTCTCATATCCCCTCTAAATTTTTTTAATTACAGCTTGAATTTTCAGTGTTTAGGCATGCTGCAGCCTTTGCATATTACCCCAGTTAAAGTTTTTCTCTTTGACTAAGTAAAATAAACTTTTGTGCCGAGAAGATAACTGTACTGTAAGAAACCTTCCAGCAGGTGGCAATGACGGATTAGTTATAGCCTTTATCTTGGTTCTTGACCTCAACTGATTCATTTATTGAGCCATCTTTTGCGTTCCATAGTTAAAAACAAACTATTTCTTGTACTTAAATCTAGATTGTGGCATGTTTGCTACATAAGAATATTGTGATGTTACTTTTTCAGGTTAGCATAATCCTTCATAATAAATTTCCAAGCACATAGTTAAGTATTTTAGGTAGTAATATAACTTAAATTTACACAACAGTGAAAATTGCTGATTTTTCTTTTAACAGAAACTTGAACATGTGGTCGAGCTGCTTTTAGAATTAATTTGTTTCTACAAATATATGTATTGTAAAAACTTTTTTTCAATAAAGCATATCTATGTTTAAATAGATATCTTAAACAATAAAACTGTCTTAACCATGAAAAATTTTTAGTACGGTTACCGACATGACACCTGAAACTTGTGAAGCCGGTTTTGTGATCTGTGTTCATGGTTGTAAATGCCATCAAGAAACAGAATTGCAGCTAGGGATCAGTTAGCAGTTCGAAAGTTATATGCATGTTAATAGGTAAATATGGAAATGTAGTTTGATGGATTCAGCGCTTCTGGCTTGGTGGTAATTGATTAATCCTCACAAACTTTGTAGGTCAGTTCCCAGTTTAGCAGCATTACAAAATAAAATGCGTTATGGTTAGACATCTTGTGCTGTGAAGTCTGTAAAGGCTGCAGCTTCTCAGCAGTCTCTTGGCTTTAACCAACTCAATTATACTTGAATATATTTCAAAAAGTAAGGTCTTGATAACCCGTCTTTTCAGCCTCAGAAGTCTGACTACCATTTGGTTGAGGACACGTTAATGTCACTTCTAGGATGTAGTTCTGTTTCAACAGCAAATTGCTCACCCTTGGTATATCCCAGATTGCACTGATGGAGAAGGTGCAATCTGGGGATGTGGGAACAGGGCACTGTATGCAAGCTCCTTGTTGCTGGTTTTGCTGTGACTAGCTGCTGACGTGTTTCAGTGTGGTTATTAAAATGAGTTGGGTACGCAATATGTGTGTGTCTGTTTTTTTGGTTTGAAACCTAAAAAATCTCTAACTCTTTTTCAGCCAGAAAACCTTGCACAGAAGCTTCCAAACCTCGTGGAATTGTGAGTTTGTGTAGGAGTTCATATATATTTTATTATTCCTCTTACATTAAAATAATTCTAGAATGTATTGCTTGCATATAGCTTACCTCTTAAGTGTGAAGGGTTTTCTTGGAGGGTGTGAAAGGGTAATTTGTTGTTTTTTTTTTTTTCTTTTAAAAGCAGTATATTCAGATGTATTCCGTCTGAATTTTTTTTTATATGTTAAGATTATTTTTTTTAATATACTTTCTTGTTGGTTATACAAATGTCTACATTGCTAAGGGGGAAAAAAATACTTACTCCCCAACTCCTGTGCAGACTGTTGTCACTGATAAAGCACTGGAGCCTCCAAATGCAATGGTCAGATGGTTGTGACAGAGCCAGAGAAACAGGTTACTGCCTCCAGCCCATCCCTAGCTGCCATTTCTACCCCAGTTACCAGAGTTACTATTATCTCAGTCTTGCTGATTGTAGTAATAAGTTGGTTTTTGTTTTTGGAACCGAGTCACAGATTGTCAAATAGGAGGAGGAAGGGGGTAGTAACTATGTCATGATGATTGCTGTAGGCAGAGTAGTTTATCCGGTCTTGCCCAAAGAATGGATGTCACATGAACTGTATTATTTTGGTAACTAATTTTAAGCTGTAAGCCCCTGAGTCAATGTTTTCTTCTCTCCGCTTTTCCTCTTGTAAGGTTATGATTTCCTTGTATGGTAGGATTGGCAGTGGGAGGGTTAAAAAGGGTCACCCACTTCTCCCCTTTTAACTCATTTGGCTCACTTTCAGTTGAGTAGCAGATGGACCATTGATTCTGTTTATTTAATGGAAAGCTCCAAACAGGAGGAGGTGTATATCTGAGGAGTATAATTCGTTTAGCTGTCTGATCTCATCATCTTAATTTGGCCCTTGAAACCACACCTTTCTGGTACACGCGACCACAGTATAATTGATCTGTTTTGTAGGTCACTGCAGTCTCAGACTTGCTTAAGAGACAGTCGTGTCTCATCATGCATGAGTTTTGAGAGTATGTTTATGCTCTGAAGCAGTAAAATAAATATTTTTGTATTTGATATACATAGTATTTAATGATTTGCCGTGGGGCGTCAGGAAATCTCCATGTTATCTGATTGTGCCTTTAGGAAAACCTGTATAAATTACAGCTTAAAACAATCTCATACAAACACTGAATTGTAGGAGTCAAACCTAATTAGTTGGGGTTCAGTAAGTTTAGTTGTAGCACCATTATCCCACACATTCTGGTGGTCTAGAGAGAACTGCAGTGGGCCTGTGGTTTGTGTAGCTCTAATAGTACGAGTCCATTTTTGATGAGACAATAGGTCTTTTGTTGACAAAGAAGAGACCGCAAAATAAAGGTTTATTTACAGAATAATTTGTTACAGCAGCTTTGAGTTTTGAAAGACAAACTTAGCTGATTTTCATTTTCCTGAAAGTTACATCCTTAACTATTTCACTGGAGTTTTAAAAACTTCGTTATTGTCTGCGTTTCTTTCTATATTGTGTCCCTCATGCTGGGATACTAGGAGTAGATCCCCAGACATTTTTTTTTTTTTAGGATGAGTGAGGTAGTTCACAAATTTTCAGGAGCTGCAGCTGAAATGAGTAGGAGACTGCTCATCCTGAGGTTATATATAAGGATTTCTACAAACATATCTGTTATCCTTATGTTTTTTACAATTTTAGTAAACTTTATTTTTAAAGAAAAAGAGAAGGCTCAGCTGCTCCATGCAGTTGAAGTGATCATATGTCTTTTTCCTTGTTCTGCCTCTATCTCCCTGAAAATACAGGCTCCTACTTTACGAAATAGTGTTTGAATAGAATGGGGGAAAAAAAATATGCTATGCAAATAGTTTCTCTGTGTGCTGAAGCAGTTGGACATTGGGTACTCACTATTCCTTTACAATTGGATATCAAGATTTGAAAATTTTGTTAATATTCTTTTCTACAAGACCTGTTTGTTCATTTGCAGCAGTTAATTGAAAACTGAAATGTGTAGAGTCTGAGTTTTAATGTTACAAGTAGTACTCGAAGTGCTACAGCAGAGGGTGCTGAATATTTAGTGAGACACCTGGCCACCCTCATAACGACCTAAATTATGTGTTAGATTGTGTTTTTCTTTTGAAAAATATACTCTAGGTTTGAAAACCCCCCTTGCAAGGGAGTAGATCATATGCTTGCTTCTTCAGTCAGTAAAGGTGTAAGAGTTTGTGTGGGCCAAAATATTTGTAATTGTATAACTTGTGTGTGTTTGGGCTTTTTTCTTTTCTTGCCCAACATTAACTGTGGAATAACCAGGTGATCAAATATGGTTCATTCTGATTACTCTGTTTTTTTTTTCTTTTTGTTTTCCTCTTGTAACTCTCTAAACTAAAGCCCATTCTTACTGTAACTGTGAATGTTTTGTTTTAAATAATAGTATGTAAGTATATAATTGTATGTATTCTGTTATTTTTATGTTAATCATTTAATATTCTATGTGAAACCTAAGTACCTATCCATTGCCAGTTTATACAGTTTCCACAGCTTTTGTGGTCATAGAGAGGAATGGCTTTGAGGGTGCTCTTTCAGTCTGAAATTGGATATTTTGCAAAGTGATTATGTAGCAGAAGTCCTTGAGGGTAACAGGTGGTGTCCTCTGCTTTTTTTCTCCTCCCCCCAGGTACCTTCATTCAAATAACATAGTTGTTGTACCTGAAGGTAAGTAATCTACCAGCTCACAATAAGTGGCAGGAATAATAAAATATTCATTTTTCTTCTTTGAAGAGGCCTATTTTTCCTTTATTTTCCCATAAAACATTAAAGATTTTCGTACAAAATATACCAGTGTAGCTCTTAGTTGATAATATCCTTGTTTATGCTATGTTAAATTCTTTTAATGAATGCTCAAATGCACCTAAATGCTCTTTGCTTCAGTTCTAATTGCAGGAAGTGAAAAGGCTAAATGACACTCATCTACCAAAACAAAAATCCAGTGTCTTCTACTTTCAGGCTGTTACCACATAGAACACTCTGCTAGTTTAGATCCTGACCAATTTGAACCCAGAAGTATCAAGAACTTGTACTAGTTTCTCTTCCTTGTCTTAACTGCAGAGTTGTGTGCCCAGCTTCATGGAAGTACTTTAAACTCATTCTGAGTATATAAATTGGATAAACTCAAACCAGAGGAATGGAAAAAGTGATTTCAGAGCAGAATCATCTGAGGAGAATCTAGAAATGGGAGTATTCTGTACATCACTCCTGGTTTTTCCCCTCCCTGTCTCCCTGCCAGCAGTACTGTTAGACAGATAAGCATTTCCACAAATGATGTAATTCAGTATAGCCCAGCCTTAAGATGTCAAAATGTGCTCAGACGTAGGTGTTAGGTACTGTGGCTTTTTATCCTCTCGTAGTCCTATTAAGATTTTAACATTACTGTTGGGTCACATTCATGTTTTAATCTGTTCTCTCACAAGCCATTGGCTCCCTCGTTAAACTGCAGTTTCTGGACCTAAGTGATAATGCCCTCGAAATTGTGTGTCCCGAGATTGGCCGCCTAAGATCTTTACGTCATCTTCGCTTGGCTAACAACCAGCTGAAGTATTTACCTGCAGGTAAGTACAAATGCATGAGGGATTACAGCGATGACAAATTCCATTTGAACTTAATTTGCATAGCGATCTGCTCTAGGTTTATTTGTGTCTTCCAGTTGAGGCATAGTACAACTTGTATTTAAAGACTAGGCAGGAATTGCTGTTGTATGTATTGTACTAAATCTACTGTCGTTAGAAAAAAGTACTCACGCTGTATGTATCTGCTTCTGAAGTGGGCGAAAAAATGTATCTATTTAACAGTCCTTGCCATTATATCAAGAAAATATTGAACTTCGTTGGGAAGAGACAAAATGCCAGTGACAACTGTCATTATGATAAAATGATGTTTCTTCCAATTTTGCAGAATATAAAGAATTCTAGTCTGTCCTTCCTTCCTTTCTTTTTGCCCAACAGTCCCATTGTTGTATTTTCTAAGAAGACACACGTCTAGTAGGTTTGCCTGTGGCAGTTCTACCTCACTATGACAGTAAATAACAAATATTTGTCGTGCTAGTTTATAATAAAAAAGTAAAATTTATTCAAAGTAAATGTGACACAAAGTCAGAAGAAGTTGGCCATAGGCAGATTTTGAATGTTTTCTTTTCCTTCTAAATACGTTGATAAGCAGACTTAACTGATGATTCTTCTTCTGTCGCCCTTATAATTTCTAGATAAGATGATGGTGGTTTTAATATTTTTTTTGTCTTTAGTGTATTTGCATTTTCTGATCTGCAGAGATTATAAAAATCTAAGGCTAGTATTTAAAAACTAGTCTAACTTAATCTGTCAGGATTAGCTTTTGGCTCTAATTTTAACTTCTCAGTGTGACCTTCATGTGTTTGTAAGTTCACATTGCTTCTTCTCAAGAAATATATCGCAATTGCTTCTTGAAGTTTTGGGTGCAGAAATCTAGCTGTCCTTTCCTTGTATTATTCTAGGCATAATAAGCTTAATCATCCTTTGACTTGTTCTTATTATGATTAGAAAGAAAAAATTATATGACTATGTAAATGCTCTGGAATGAAATTAGATAAACCTGTTAAACATTATGACCCAAGGCCAATAAAATTTCCATCAATTTTCAGATGTCCTACATTCAAAAGAGAGGAGTGACTTGAGTGTGCTTTATGTTCCTCAAAGATAATTTACCTTATGGTGCTGTACCATGAAAGAAAGACTTGTTCAAAGAAAAAGTGACACATTTTCTGCAAAACTTCACACATCAACTTAAAAAGGTTCCAAAAAAGACTTTCAAAAGGATAATTTACATTACTGAAGAGCTGATTTCGAGTCTACCACATTTGATTAGGAGCTGCTGTCAGCTGCATAGGCGCGCTGCATTTAATTTCTCCTGAAGTTTACGAAATTTGGTACAGAGCATTGCGCCTAAGTACGTTTGTTTGTGTGTGTGAAAGTTTTCCATGCCTAGAAATAATACCACTGTTGTCACCTTCTGATTCGGAGGGTCCAGTGGTGTCTGGTCTTTGTTTTTGCTGGTAGCGTGCCCTTGGTTTATACATGTGCCGTTGCTGCTATCATGACTGATCCTGTGTGTTCAGATGCTGTCACAATCAACATGACTGGATGTCACACAGCTTAAGTGTTACCAGTCTGAGCAAGATTAGTCTTTGACTTACACTGGAGAGGTTGCCTGCTAGAGAGTTCATCTACTGCATTGTTTCCTAAACACGACACTCCCTGAAGAGGGCTTCCAAACACGTCAGAGTTTGTCTTTGTACAGTTGCAGAGATTTCAAAGATTACTTTATAATGGAATCTTTGAGTTTGAAAATAACATTTATGCTCAACAACTGAAAAAAATAGACCAAAATACTAAGTGTTGATGAGTTGTTTTATCCTTAATTATATTGGTAGCATGAATCTTCATAATAGTGTTAAATAGCGTTCTGTCAGGAAAGCCTGCAAAGTTAATAAAAAAATAAAACCTAGGATGAGATATGATTTCACGGCAGTACATCATTGTGCTCTGTTAACTACTTTTTGTAGCACATACTGCGTTGCAATGCATTGTTACGGAAAGACAGCTCTTAATTTATAATAATACAGATATAAGATACAGATACAGATAATCTATTTTATGTAATTATAAATTATACAAAATAAAATAGAATTTAACTTGTACTATTGCAGCTTGTGCAGAATTTAAAGATCTCAATTAAAAAGTACCTTTCAGGTATAGGTCACAGTCATTTATGGAAGTAACTTTTCCAAGTCCGTGACCATCATTTTCTTTGGTCCTGCACATACCACACAAATGGCAGGGAACTGTTTGTCACGGCAGAGGATCCAGTTAAGAAATGCTGATCAGTACTCACCTTGTGTAACCAGATAGGTCAATGTGCAGGATAGTGATGTCATGACATAAAAAGCTTACTTTAGAGTTGTTGCCCTGTCATTCCTGTCAGCTCTTCCTTCCCAATGTCTGGTGTTACGAGTAACCCTCAGTTTTTGTGGTATCTACATGTATATCTGGGAGGATACTCTTAGTAATATCCTTAATCAATTGCTAAAAAATGTCTTCATTACAACTGCAGAACAGTTGGATGGTGAATGTTGGCCATTTAAGTGTCTGAACACCCACTGCTTTCTATTGCATTTCATATTTTAAGAATAATTCTCTGTTGTGTCTGTCTTCATTGTGATTAAGAACTGAAAGAAACAGTGCAGTTAATAGCGTATGTTGATTCATTATCTGTTTTTAATGTTTTTGTTCCACAATTGTGCTCTTAACATTCATTTTTAGATTTGAGATTTGCCTTATAGAAATCTAACAATCGTAGGTGTTTGTTGGACTCATTGAGCCTGTGCTGCAGTTTATCTTCAATGTACTGGGCAAGAGTTTAGTTTCTAAGTACCTGTTTTTATAAAACCTGTGAGAATTTAATAATGCAAACCTCTCTTCTTAGGTCTGGTCACGATTGTCCAACTAGGTTTAAAAAGTTACTTTAAGGGAGGAGGTTAGGGAGAATGGTGAGGATAAATGGAGACAGCAGGAATACATAAGCCTTAGTTTCCTGGAGAAATCTGGCAATACAGGACTGATGAGCGGGGGAAAGGGCATTAGGTGAAGCGTGGAAATTGTGTTCATTGGAGGCTATAAAGCACTTTCTGTGCTGTGACACTCTTGTAGTGTAAATGGTAATCCTACTTGTGTGCTTAGCAAATGCTACCAACTCAGTGTCACCCGTGGCACTGAGTACTTTGTACTTTGGCCGCAAGGGACTTGGTTTAATTGTGCACTACTACTGAAACAATGGGAGTTCCATCAAGCATCGTTGAATTGTTGTGAGAATTGTTGAAAGATGACTAAACTGAACTTGATGAGAACTAAAGGGAAAAATTGGTCTGGAATAAGCGTGTTGAAATTGAAATATAAAATGGCTGGAAGAAAATGCTTTGTGAAATTATCTTGAAGTCATTTTTTGAATATACTTTGGGTAAGATTAGTAAGGAGACCATCTGCCTGATGCAGAGTTATCAGTATCTGGATTCGGTGGTAATCAGCATCACCAAGAGACTGTCTTTGAGAGGAGAGCTGATTAAGACTTGCAGATAAGTAAGAAGATGAGATTTAATATTGTAAAATTCTCTTGAACTTTTTTTCATTGAAATGCACCACATTTTTTTGTTCTGCAAACTGTGTATCTTGTAGCTTCTGTCTTTAACAAATTCTTAGTTCTTTTATTTGGTTCTGGTATATGTAATTCCTGAACATGGAGTAAAGTTGTGTGAAGTTTTCTACTATTTAACTGTAGCACTTAAATAAATAAACTAAAATCTTGAGGGTCATTTGGACATTGATAATGCCAGAGATCTTATTTGAAAAAATCAAACAAAAGATGGTTATTATTTTATTGTTGCATTAGTTCATGTATAAGCTTGATTTAGAGCTGACGTTGTTTTTGTAGTAGCTTCACTTTTTTTAGAGGCTTCTCTTTTTTTCATAAAATCGATGTTCCAGTTTAATTTAGAATTTTAGAGTTAGTCTTATCTGAACATGCTATCAGAAGTAAATTTTCTGAATCTTAATCTTCTCTCTTTTGAATAGCTATTAAGAAATTTCCCCATTGTTTCTGGTGTTTATAATGCATATGATATTTCAACTCTTCATTCTTGAGAAATTACATATATTTTCTATTTGTCTAAGAGTAATTGCATCATTTGGAGGAAAAAAAAAAAAATCCAATGAGATGTACCAGAGAAATTGTTCTTCCCTTTTGGAGTCCCAAAGCCAAGGTTATCTCTCAGTTTTGCCCTGTTACCATTTAGATTTGATTTGACTTTAGCCTTGGAAACTTCTGATGTGAAGCGGTGGCTCTTCAGGTTTACGTATTGGTGTGAAAGTTAGTGAATGCACCTTTGGACAACAGATGACTTGAAAAGAGGGTTGGTTATACTCAACGTTGGACTTAAGTTTCATATTTGCCAAGCATTAGTTTTTTTTATTGCATGTTACTTGAGATATACTTCTTAGAAATGGCAAGTTGTAGCATCTTGTTCTAAGATTTAATTAAAAATGAGGTTATGTTTACTCAGCACATGTTGGAGTTAATTATAGATTTACTAAAATGAAAAGCTTAATGTTTTGCCAAGTCAAGAGTAAAAGCTAAGTAATTAAAGAATAGGGTATGGTTTATGATCCTGGCCCATCTTTTGGCAAAGTTCCCCTTAAAAAGGGAGGGGGAAAAAAAAAAAATCACAGTTGTCCTTACATGGGCTAGACCAAGCTTCCCTTTGTGCTTGTTGTCAGTGAACTCTAAAAACCAAGAGTTGAATGCATTGATCAGGAGGAAAAGGAAGGCAGTCAAGTAACACCCAGCTTCATGTGAGCGGAGAGATGCAGGTGATTGTGGAGCACCAGCAGTGGCTGTCACTGAAGGGGCAGCGATCTCTGCAAGGTCCAAAGGCAGGGTTGGCAAAAGCCCTTCCTCCCCCACGTGAGGAATGCGTGGCTTCCATTTCAGACTGACGTTTCCTTGCTGTCTCTGGAGAGTCCTGCGTATTGCATCCACTTGTTGCCTTTTTGCTTCATTTAGGTAGAATCTGAAGGAAAACTTAAACACTGAAGGTAGATGATTGAAGTGCAAACTGTAACAATATTTAGGGGAGGTTAATAGCACGTACTCTTCATTGCTGCTCAAATCCTTTTCCTTTTTAAGGCAAAATGTTTTAGAAAAATGGTTGGTTTAAGCCTCATTTAAATACATTTGTAGGCTTATAAAACTTCATCTTCAAAGCATTTGAGAAAGATCCTGTGAAGCTGATAAGGGGGTGTTATCCTCATCTTGCAGAATGGAAAAAAGTGTTTTTAACAGAAGCGATTTGCTCCAGGCCACAGCAGGAGTCAGTGTTAGCCAGAAATAGAACCTGGGTGTTCCCATTCTGTTTAAGACCACACCTTTTTGAGGTTGATCTTATTTAGTATTGGGGAAGACGGAGTCTTTCCACCCGTTACTAGGAAATTAATAATTATCTCTCCATAATTAATAACCCTCTTAAGTTAATGGGAAATTAATAGCAGTAAGATCAGTAAGTTTTTCTAACTGAAACAGCTTGTGCTTCCAGAAGGCTGGTAAAGTTCATGAAGATAAATTTTGAAAAAATGTAACTTACAGATAAATATTAGATCATTTCTCTTGCATAGGTACCTTCAGTAGTAATGACAAGAAGGGTTCAGTCATTATTAAAATTATAAATCCAACTATAATTGCTGATTACTGCTTTGTATATTTATAAAGTAACCCTCAGAATGTTAATGGATTATTGCTAGGTCTGTTTTGCTTAGGAATTTGCTTTGCTAATTGGGGGCAGGAGAAACTTTGAGACATGAAAACTGCGTATTCATTTCTCTCACTTTAAGTTGCTATAAAGTACAATATCTGTATTTACTATTCATACCAGTATTTCCCTGGTAAAGACTTCTTGAATACCTGACTTAATAATTCTGAATAGAACTCAATATAAGGTATTTCAGTAAATCTTAATTAAAGGCATATAAACACAACTTCTTCCCTACCTCCTTTTCGCAGTAGATTTCCACTGATCATGGGTACAGCATGCCAATAATTGTATTCTTATTCTAGACCTTGGCATTAAAATATGTAGTCCTAACTACATATTACTACTACCCCCCCCTTTTCCTTCTGCTTTTATTACTCTCTCTGCTACTTAATATAGTTCAATTTTTTTAATATAATTTTGTGACTTTAAAAGCAAAGGCACAAACTGATGCAGACCCTGCTCTTTTTTCAGAGTTGGCATAACCTTAGTCCACTCTGCTTTCCTAATTTAGTAACACGTATAAAAATATGCACGATGGGACAGGTTTGGTAGGCCAGGCACCCATCCAGGAGTGTGGTGTTTTTAAGTAAATGGACTTGTGGGGATTTGAGGAAAACCTAGATTAGGTTACATGAGCTTTGCACTCTAGAAGTTTGCGACTATTTAAAGGAGCATGGACTCCTGAATAAAAATCTCTTTTCATTATTATCATAATACCTTGTTTTCCTTGAAGTAGGTTGGTGCCTAATTATTAAAAAGAAGTTTTTCTTTGCACAGATCTGTAAAATAGATGCTCTGTTTAATAATTAATTTCTAGATTCAGTTTGATGTATAAAACCAAGAGTCAGGCTACTAAGGTTTACATTAGCTCTTAGGTTCAACAACAGCAAATACTTTTTTTTTTCACCTAAATCAATGCAAAACTTACCCACACTTGCCTGTTACTATATTGTTTTTTTCACATCAGGATTCGTAAAGCTTCTGTAATTAATGCTGCATTACTGTAGAAACACAATAAAGATACCTGAGAGTATCCTTAAGACGTTCTTTGGATTTCTACGAGAAAGAGATTTTTGCATCTTTAGGTCTTTTATAAGCTCCAATACAGCCCTGTCCTGACAGCCTGTAAGGACTGAAATTTTTAAAAAGAGAAATACACCCTACAAAATTATAGAAGGGTCAGTTCTGAAGACTGAGGAACAAACTGGTGATGTGGCTGGTTACTGATTGTCCATGGACTCTGTGACCTAAACAGAGGTGACCAAAGCACAGGGCTGTATATTGTAGTCTGTATTCCTTACAGATCAGCTTTCATGCGTGTCCAAACACAGTGGTACCTATTTAATTAAAGGATGCTGGTTGTGTGAGATTTTGTAACAGAGTCTGCCTTGCTCAAACATTTGGTTTGGGTTAAATTCTCAGGAGGACTACTAGTACTTTGGAGTGCTTTGAATTTTTGGGGAGGGAAGTGAAGACAGAGAATAAAAAATATTCTCTTAAATTCTTGGAAATGTTCACTAACAGTTTTCCCTGTATACCCTCACCTGAAGAGTGTGTCAGAGTGAGTCAGCTGTGTATGCAGAGCTGCTCACTATTCTGTTTGTCTGCTTGCCCCTTCTTACAGTTATTTTTTTTCCACTTCCCCCCCCGGATTGAGGGACTTTAAAAAGCCTCTTTGTTAGTGTCGTACAACACTTTTTAGTGTACCAAAGAATGTTCATAATGCCACTGGATGCAGGTAGCAAAAATAGCTGTATAAACATATAGTCAGAAAAATTCTGGAGCTATATTTTAAGCTTAAAATGTTCTAATGTATGCTTTTGTTCCAGCATTTCTTCCGGATAGGCTTCTATTGGGCGTACTGGAATGGAAATATTTCCCGTAACTGTAATAGAAATGACGTTAAGAAACAAAACCCAACAAAACTATCTCTTTCAACAATGGCCTGTGGTATTCTTCATTATGGTGTTGCACAGCAGGTTCTCAAAAATGCGTGTGCTAAGTATGTATGTGTTGTAATTCATTAATCTGAAAACTAATAGGAAACAGTTGGAAGAAGCCGTCAATGTCTTTCATTGTAACATTTAAATTACATATCAAATGCTACTTCGTGTACTAGGCTTATTGGACTAGAAAATTCCATCTTAAAATGTGCTCTTCTAATTTAGCACAAGCACTGGGAAAAGTATTTGGAAATTAAGCTATTGCAATGACCATGTTTTTAGTTGAAAAAAGAAATCATGATATGGCTCAGTGCAGCGTATTTCCAAGCACCCACAATTTTATAAAGCAGATCTTGAAACAACTTCTGTGGTCATTATGTATCTGGAAAATTCATCAGGGACAAATTGAAAGTGGCATTGAGGTTTCGTGTTGATAGATAGAAGACTAAAATCCTATTGAAGCAAAAGCCTAATGACCAAATGTTTGAGTTTTCTAATAGTAGTTTTACAATAATTAAAAGTTGCTCAAAATGGCAACTTTACTGATTTCATTTTTTTTTTCTTCTTTCTTATGTATTTTTTGCAAGCTGATAATGTTTTTTTGATCAATCTCACTTTTTCTTAGGTCCCTACTTTGATTTTGGTGGTGCTTTAATTCAAAAATCTCTGACTGGTTGAGATTTGACTGCTTTTAAAACAAGAACACTGTGTTCATGTCATTACTGAGTTCATGAGTAGATCCAAGAAAGTCTGAGGGTAGGGTGCTGCACATCCACATTTCAGACCATGTTAACTTCATTTGAATTTTTTGTATGATCTGGGTAGAGACTGACCTTTAAAGATTCTCTTTTTATGTGATAATTCTTACTGGCCACAGAATCCTGGGGAAAGATACAGTGGAATCACATGTGTGGAAAGTGACATCTCTCAAAATGACACCACGTGTTCAACCCACTAAAATTGTTTTTTATTATATTGTGGACTGAACATGATTTTAGAGTGCAAGACTATGTCAGTGCGAGGCTACCTGTGACCTGCTGTTGCCCAATATTGTATTTTTAATTATGTCCTCTGAGGCATGAAAGTTCCAGATACCTACATTTCTACCATGTTGAAACTAGTTTCTGAGAATGGGCCAATTTGTTCCCTGCTATTCCATGTGAATGTTACCATGCGTCAAACTTGCAGAATCTGGCCCCACCAGTCCCATACCTCCCCTTGCCCTCAACTGTTCCCTTCCTTCTCTGAAAAGGAGATAGTAAGAACCCTGGTGAGGTGTAGGTGAAATCAGGACAGAAGAGAAGAGCCAACCTAATTATTACTAGCAGTGGTGCTCTTAAGCTTGTTGTGCTTCTGGCTTTGCAGCACTCCACTTGTGAAAATCAGAATCTCTGCAGGAACACGTATGTTTTCTGAGCTCTGGGCCATGGGCTTTCCCCCTGGTACCATCTCCCTCAAGGGCTTTTAGATAGGAGATAAAGGAGTTTGAGTGCTGCTTCCAATGGTGAGGTACTTGGACGATTCATGCATTCTTGGGAGTATGGCAGCAGATTTAACTGGATTTTTTATTGTTAGGAGATTTGGTACTGCCTCTTGGATCCTGACTCGTTCTTCTATTCAGCAGTGCTTGGTTTCTCAAGTCAGTGTAAGCCTTGTTTCTCCAGGGGTTTTCATCTTGTCTGGGGAGGGTGCACAGGAATTCTGAAGCTTTTGAGAGTGCTGTAAGTAACTGTCACAAGTATTCATCTGAAGCTTAAAACTTTATGGAAATGTTGGAGATCTTAAATATAACTGTACAAGCATGGTAGTTATGTTGGGCCTTATTAAATAAGGAGTCTTAAGTACAACTCGTTTCAACACGGTTCATTAAACATAAAATTGCATAATATTTTTCTAGTCAAGTCAATTTGAGATTTCACAGTAAATAATTAAAATAGTTTTAAAAAAGAAGTCTTGCATGTCCAAATAACTTCCAAACTTGACTTTAAAAAGTCAGCCACTCGCATGGCATATGCAAAATCCTGAATTGAAAGGAATTTAAAATGGAATATTGATTTTAATACTAGAGCGAGAGGAGATCATAATAAAATCATTAATAGGGTAATGTGGAAATTCTGCTACCCTGTACAAATAGTTCATACAGTAATGTACAAAGTAGTCTTGCAGACATCTGACAGAAGAGATTACAACCTGAATTTTCCAGGGTATTTGAGAACAGAGCCCTACTCTCCACTCCTGCAATCATTAGAGCTGCCACTTGGGAACACAGGGCTTCTGAAAGAAAGTCTCTTGACCTTTGAATATACTCCCAATGACATGCTGAGCCAGAGGCCACAAGACAAAAGTGGGAAGTTTATGCAGCAATATATAACTTTAAAGAACATTAAGTTGTCATTGCTGCTTTGATCAGTGATAGAGTATACTTTGATAAAACTCAGATAAACGGCTTCAGGCTGTAGCATCAAAACGATGCATTCTGTTCCTTTTAGTTTGAAAAATGTATTTCTACAGTCCGCTTTTTAAAAAGTGGAATGTGCTTGTGAGAACTGATTAGACCTGGCACACAGACCTAAATAATGAAGGTCAAATAGAATTATTTGGGTTTTATGTTTTGATTGTTTGAAAACTTGGGTTTGAGATTTATGGAGAGGACTCATTGTGCCACACATATACCACAGAAAAAAATAACTCTGGAAGTGGCCACAGTTGTGTTTGAAAACAAACACCACAAACGGAATAATTACTGAATTATATGAGCTTATTGACAACATAGTTGTAGTCTTGCTCTGAGTTTTTGAAGGTGTTAGTTATATAAATGTATCTGAAAAACCATAAAGACTATAAAAACTAATATTCCTAGTTGCTTTAATTTTATGTATTGCCTGTGTGGGCTTTAAAGCGCTACAGATCGCTACGCCATTCATAGCCCTGGCAAATCCCCTCCTGCCCCCCAGATTCTTGGTGGCATCTCTGATGATCCTCATAACTGAGGAGGTGTGATGCTTTGTTGCTTGCCTGGCTCATTTGCTGTACAACTGTCTTCAGTACTGTTAAAAATGAACGTAATCATGGTTCTGTGTTTATTAGGATGGAATGCTTGGGTCTATGTTGAGATATTGTATGGGGCTCTTTGTTTGCTTTTGCACTTAAAACCCCCAAAAAACCAAACTAACCCAAAAAGGAATCTTTAGGATATTTCAACTTTGTTCTTCATAAGAAAAAAATCTACAGTAAAATAAAATTTACATCAGTTACTATAACTTTCAAGGTGTAATTTGCCTCCTTTTGGAACTTCTTCCCTCAGCATGCTGAATCCTCTCCTGAGCGCAGCAAAGCCTCTACTTTGGAATTTGATACAAGGGTTTTTCCATGTTATGGCTGGCAACAGTCATGTTCTGAGCAACGTAGCTTGGGGCTGCCATGAGGAGGATTCTCCTTCTTGCGCAATGCAAGCATTAGCCTGTCTTAATGAGAGGAAGAATATGGGAGCTCTAGTAAGTCTCTTTCCTTTGACTATTTGCTCTTATAAAAATAATCACTTACTACTTAGGCTTAAGGTATTCCAAGAAATTGAACTGGAGTGTTCATATAGTGCCTAATATCAAGACTAGCTTCCTAAGTAAAGGAATTTCAGGCAAAGTTGATTTGTAACTCATCTGCCAGCACTGAATTCTTCAACTGACGATTCCGATAGTAAAGATCTGACTTTACTGATTGCCTGGTTCAAGGCACATGTGATACGTATGAAGTTCATTTCTGAAACTTCAGCACAGATGCTCTTTAAAATACTTGTAAAATCTTTATTTTTAGAAATGTCACTCAAAAGCACAACTGAACTTAAAGGGGGTTTTAAGATGCTGGAGGCCTCTCTCAAACATTTGCCAATAGCTGTTCACGTGGGTGAAGACAGATGTGTGTTGACGAGGCTGATACTGAACCTTGGAGATGGAGAGTTGGATGTACACTGGGAAAGATGTTTCATTTAGAAATGGTGTTTGTGTTGCTGTAGTATGAAAACGTCTTTAATACAGACAATCTGTTCAACAGTGTTTAGCCAGGGTTCCAAAGAACCTCAGCTCTGAACTGATAGTAAACTGTGGGTCTTTTTTCTCTGACACTTTTCATCGGTTTGTAAATGTGTGAAGAAGGAAATGGTAGTAGTAACTGCTTTGCAAATTCCAGGTTTACATTAGAAGCGCCTTACTAGTCCTGGTAAGCTGTAGTGCCAAGGGGCTCTGACTGCAGTCACTCATTTCAGGAGGTACCTAAGCAAAGACAAAGTAAGCCATAAATGCAAAATCAGCTTTTCAGGAGGATTATGTCCATGCTTACTGCCTTGACTGACGTTGTTTTAAAGTAAGTGAATGCTGAAAACTGCATTTCATTCTATCTTTCACCACCATAATGAGGTTGGTAAAAGTTAAAACAGCTTGCATCTGCTGTGACAGCACGTCTGCAAAGTTGTTCATGAAACTAACAAAATTACCTGTTAACTAAAATAGTTTGCTCCTCAGGTTTCCTGTAAAACCTCTAATTTGAATTTTTTTATTCTTTGTTGCTCCAAATTAACATTTTTTACAAGAAAAAAAAATCTCTCAGAGCTTAGTTTTTGTGATTTTTAGGGTTGGCTGTTAAAAGTTAACTTGTTTTCCACTTAAAAGACTAAGTCTTTTAAAAGTTATCTGTGAATGTACTTTTTTCTCTCTGGTTCCCTTGGTGTTTTTTTCCTTTCCCTAAGCTCTCCATAACTTATGTACAGTGATTAGCTGTATTAACGGGTACCTGATTTTACTTGTGCATTAAGCAAATGCAATTTACTAGTAGAACTGAAGCGCTCAGGGAAGCTTGGAGAGCAAAGTCATTCAGTCTTTGAAAGGGAACAAACACAAATTGTTAGTGCTGTGCAATACAAGAATTTTAGAATGTAACAATTTCAATTTTGACCTTGCTGGTCAAGTATAATTTTCCTTTATACGTACCATTTTGAGCGAGTTAAAATACTGCTTGTTATCAACATGCTTGTTTTTACTTAGTTTTACTCAGAGGCCAAATAAAACGCATCATTTACTGACACTAAATCTAAACAGAAAACAACTTTAAAGAGAATGTGTAGAACTGAAGGTATTATGTGAGATTAACTTTCCTGTGGTCCATGTCACACACACAGAGTGTGATGCCTGTATTTCAGCTATCTTAACTTTACTGCAGTCGTGCTTAAAAGAAAGACCTGTGTTTACCTCAGCATTGTCCAAATTTGCATTGAATTGTCATTCTTTATGGAAGGCTTTGATACTGAGCAACTGCAAGTATACTCCAGTTGGTAATTATTTAATGTTTGAGAGCTTTATGGACTAAGACTGCTTATTTGTGTTGCCGAAGGAATGTGATTCGGAGTGACTGAGTGGGCTGTTTGGAGTGTAATTGCAAGCCTTACTTGTCTACTTTGTGCTGATTGGAAACACTAAACAGCGATATCTTCCATTGATTAGGATGAGGCTTGCAGTTGCTCTCAGTGTTTTCAAAATCGGGACATTGCTAGTGTTGTTTGAAGTCAGATGTCTTCTTTTTTTAGTGATAATCTTAGTAGTTGGTCCCTGCCATTTTCTCAGTAGTAACCACATCATTATAGTAGCTCCTGCCTGCCCTTCTCAAGCGGTGAGTTAGCCAGTCTGCTGGGTGGCCATATGGACACTGATCAGCCCAAATGAGCTGGGCAAGTGAGGAGGAGCAAGAGCAGCTCCCGTTACTGCTGCTTGCAAAGGGCATCTGAAGTCATAGCTTACATTTGAGAAAGATGCACCTCTATTATAGTGGGAATATTTCCCGTGACTGTTTAGCCAGTCCCTCCCCTGTAATTACTGTTGCAATTTGTAGTAACTTCCAGTGGCCTGGAAGAACTCTTATTTTCATAGGACTTCAGTTAAGACAATCCCATCCATTAGCATTCCTTTGAAAAACAAATATGGTGACTCCACTGCCATAATCGTGGTTCACACTAAAGATCTTGCTTTGATTCTTTCCCTTTCCCTCACCCCACTCAAATTTGTAGTTGCATATTTTGTTGTGGAGACAGTTTACCTTCAGAGAAGAGGGTTTTTTGGTATCTCCCAGTAGTAAGATAATGGAGCATAACTTGGCTTGATATAGCGTAATACTTTTCCACTGAAAGATGAAGATTATCCTGGACCTCTTGCTTTTGTTCTGTGTTTAGTTACTTCTTGGACAGGAAAGAAAAAACCCAAACCACCAACCTCAAGAAAAGGCAGAAAGATGTGTCTATTTCCAGTCGGTTGGAAACAGTTGATAGCAACAGTCACAACAGATAGGTCTTTGCTTGGATTATTTAGACACTAATGTAGTAACAGATTTGTCAGAGAGACCAGTCTGTTGTGTTGATCTGAAGTTTTTCCTTTGAAGAAGAAGAAAGGAAAAAGCTGTCCTAGAATTTATAGCCAGGACTGGCCCTGTCTCTGGGGCTTCCTGAGCTATCCCAAATCTCTCCTTAGGATACTCATTTTGTTTTGCCTTAGTTTTAGGCAATGACTGGGTTATTGTACTTAGTCAAAGCATGGCACGTAAGTAGTCGCCTCTAGCGTGCTGGCAATTTGTATTCAAATTCTTAGCTCGCTATTTTATGCACCAGGTTTTTCTGGAAGGCTTTTCCTTCCCTTTCCAGGTAGTGATATTAGTATGCAGTGAATTGTACACGATGTGCAGCAGTAAAGATGGTGGGACATAAACAAAACAAGAGAAATGTAACAGGTCTCATGCTTTATTCATTCATATTTGTTTATGTTCATACCACCCAGGAACACTGAGAGAAGGGAAAACAACTACTCCTCAAAGGAAAGACAACAGCAAAATAAGAGACTTTTCTGTAAGGTGCTAGCAGAATTTTTCATGCAATATACTTGACAAAATACCATTCTGTCTCTTCACACTTCATCTTGGATCCTCTGTCCAAAATTTGGGATCTCATTTAATGAAACCTTAAAATAATATTAATATATTATTTTCTCATCTGTTACTTATTTGTGTAGCAGTAGTTCCTTGCTGTGGGGCAGATACACTAGAACAAAATGAAAGGATAAGTTTTCTCCTAATAAAAACGACCAAAAACCCAAACCCACCAAATCAAACCAGACCAAAAGCAAGCAAGCAACCAACCAAAAAAAGTCAAACAGCAGCAAACTTGATCATTTCGTGTCCTTTGTGCATAAAGAGTTTTCTCCCTCCCTATCCTTCTTGCCCTTTCACCCACCTCTTCTGATTTGTTCTGACTGTTCTCATTGAGACCATCAAATAATGGAAGAAAATGGAATTCCAAACCTTCACTGAGGGGATATATGGAGCACGACATAATAGCCACTCTGGATCTTTGCTCTCTGTCTGATGCTGAGGAAAGCACAGAGTGCTGGACCCATGGAATACAGAAGTCTGCTAGTTTTGTTAATTTAAGCTTAATTATGGTAAGAGATGGGGAACCACTGACCTTTAGAAGAGTTTGACTTAATGAGACCCTCGTGCCCGATGTCGTATTTTTAGCCACTTTTAGCTGAACTACAATTACTGTTTAGCAAGACTGGGCTTTAGAAAGCCACCTTTCTCACCTTTGCTTGTGAACGATGATACAAAATAAATAAGGTTTGGTACTAAATTTGTGTGTGACATTTAGCAAGGTTGAGGAAAAAAGATTCTGTTTGGGTATGTTCAGTAGAAGTATGTATTTTTCACTTGGGTTTGGGTTTTGTCTGCTGCTTAAATGTTTTGGAGAAGAGTCAATACAGTTTATGGCTGAAGGAGGTGAAACTGAGTATTTGGAACATCTTTAAGGTATTCCTGATGTGACTATTTCATTCACAAAGACAATCCTGACCCAGAAGATCTTTCCCTGTTCTTTCCAGCCCAGATATATGTGTAAAATGCAACCATAAGTATAGTTTAAAGTAATGGATTCAAGTTTGATCAGCTGGGATAGAGGCTTTTTAAATAGGATTTTAATGGGCTAGAACTCATATTTAGCACCTTATTTAAAAACAGGTTATTAATAAAATAATTGCTGCAGTATCACGATGTCTTTTCCAGTCCCTCTTCTTTTTTTTCTTGAAATATTGAGCAAATATCCCATGTGGGAAAAATACAAGACAAAAATCATCAGGTCTGCTAGGCTTGAGAAACAGAACATTTTTGAAGCTCTCTCACTAACACTACAGTAACAGATCTGCATACAGCAGTGTCAAAATGTAAATGTGATTCAATTTGCCTCCTCCTCTCTTTGTCCTTAAATCTAATGATGCCAGTTTTCAGTTATGGTCAAACTTCCTTGTTTGAAGATGGCACAGGTCTATCATAAGTGCCAATTTGTGCTAGAAAATTTAATTTTTATAGGCTATGAAATGTGAGCTGCATGGCAGGACAGTAAATGTAATGCAATATATATTAGGCTATTTAATTTGTTTTAACCATCTTAAATCCATTTAAGTCCTCCTGAGACATCCCAGAGCAGATCTAAAGGAGATCTTTTCCATCAAGCTCTTAGTGATTTAAACTTATATTTCCTGTCCATTGCAGTTTTAAACTGGTGGAGAGTATCACAATTCAAATTCACAGGCGTCTATAGATGCTTGCATTTTTTTCTGATGGACAGATAGTAAGCTTTATAAGTATGAAAGACTTCAGACACCTTCTTCTCACCGTTGCGTGGTTTTACAGGTCTAGTAGGAAAATGCTTCTTGTACTTAGATTCACGGAAGCTGATTAAAACATTATTTTAAGGTTGAAGTGTGGTAGCCACTTTTAGCACCTTCTGTTCCTTTCCTGAAGCAACCAACTTTCTTTGTAGTCCACAGGATAGAGAAGGATCACTGGGTGCTTCACAATCGCAGCCAGTCATCACAGCACTTGATTCCATAAGGATTCATAAGAATGTGTCCCTCAGGGTACCACAAGCTGGAAAACATTACTCCATGGTATATAGTGAAGATTTTTAGGTCAGAGTGCTGCAGCCTTGGAACAGGGACATGCTGCTGGCATTGCAGAGTGGGTGGCAGGCAAGAGAGAATCGCCTCCGTGTTAGAACTCTTTGGTGGTAGATGTAAATGTTTGTATGATAATAGTAAGGTCATCATTAATGCCTACAAGTCAAAGGAATACTAACATATTTTCTTGTTCCTAATAGTCGTGCTGGCTACACATAGAAGTTGTATTAATTATTTTCACTGGTGGCTCGTTATCCTTAGGTGGTGAACCAGTATAGCCAGTCCTTCTCTTCCTGCATTGGTTCAAGCAGAGGCCTGAGTCGCAGCACCTTTGTATCATGCTTATTCTCTATTTATATTTTCATTCCATTTCTCTCACTTAAGTCTAAAAGTTCTTCCTCTTCTTCCTGTGTGATAATTTGGTTCTCCATCATATTAGCAGTACTTTAAATGCTTGTGTCGACAGCAAACCAAAACCTAGTATTTTTTTTTTTAACCAGGGTAGAAAATGGAAATTCTCAACAAAGTAGACCCTTGAGGAGCACCACCACTAGTGATGTTTTCTCCATTCTAGTAATTTGCCATGAGATGTGATTTTCATGTGTTGCCATTAATAAGAAATTTCATCAAAGAACGATAAGCCAGTATAATGTGACTTACATCTGAAAAGATCCAGGCAGCATTTTTCTTCTGCTTTCTATTTATGTTCCAGTCATTGGTTACTCTTGGTTGCTCTTTCCCCTTAGAACAGGTCTTCTAAGATACTGGAGAGTGCAGAGTTCGTGTTACCAGGGCTTTTTTTTGAACACAGGTTCTACATTTCTTCTCCAACCCTAGGCTGCTATCCCAGAAAATGTCTTATTCATTGAGAATCCTCATGTCTGAGCTTGCAATTTTGATATATAACCCATTTTTTTCAGTATTCTGGGATGGAAATATTTAAGCAGCCTCACTTCATTTTAGTAATGGATGTGGTCATTTTCAGTGCTCTGTCCTTGCTCCCGTGAGGTATTCTGTCTCTGTCCTCGTACACAGCATTATTCTTACAGGAAAAAATGATGCAAAAAGCTAATTTAATATTTGTTCTGTCCTCCTAATTTCTACCCCCTTGTTGACACCAGTTCTTCATTTCTTGCTCTTTATTTCTTGTTGAGAAACTTTTTGTCTGTGAATTCCCATTTTCCTGGCCCCCTGGCAGTTTTCCTGTAAATTCTACGGCCTGACCTCTAAGTGCCAGCTCGCTTTGCTGATCAGTCCCTTTTTCCATTCCTTGTAGGTTCTCTGCTTTCTCTTAATATCCTGCTTTGAGGTGCATTCTCATGCAGGTAGGTCTTGTAGCCCTTTCCTGTGCCCTTTTTTTTTTCCCTTTACTTGGATGGAAAGACTCAGTGTTTGATTTAAAGTAAATCCATGCCTTCCATACACTCAAATCCAATTGTGTATGTGTTTCATATATCTTTGGATGAAACTTTGGGTTATGGCCCAACAGGGAAAGGTGGGATTGTTCTTGAAATGTAAAGAAAACTGTTAGTTATTTTTGAGTTATGCAGCTGGTGAGGCCTGTACCCTCAGAAGGTTAAGGAAGTTTGAATTGCTTTTGGCAATTATGGTATGTTGTATAGACTGCTTACTTCCAGATGTTTGTTTTCTTTTCCTTTATGTAAAACCATGGGAATTAATTTTTGAAACTGGCGTTTAAACCACCCAAATCAGAAATGGACTTTTTTCTTTTTTTCTTGATGGTAGGTAACGTTTATACAAACACAGTCAGTTTTGTTAGCAGGTCAGTAAGTTTGGAAATTTCCTGAAAATCTCTCCGTATTTCACTTTCTCTTTTTCACAAAAAATGGTATGCTGATGGTTCTTCTTGTGCTGACAGTTCCCACGTCCCTTTCTCCAAGCGGTTGGGAAAGCTGTTACCACGAATTCAAAGGCTGCTTTTTGGAGCCATGGTAATCATTTCTGAATCTTCTTGTCATCCAGGATGAAAAAGATGAATTACTCAAGCACAGGCAGTTTTAGCATACAGTCTGAAGTATTTATGTGTACGTCTGTGTCTCTGAAATCACCTTCAGAGGGCTGTAGGCAGGACTATGGCTATAAGCCTGCGTTGAAGTTTCTGTGAGGTAAGGTAGCGCGTGGATTTACAGTCTGTCGGCCACTTCTCGTGTACTACGCCACAAACACGTTTGTACCATATGGCCAAGGCACAGAATGGTCCAGCTACATGTGAAGGCAGTAAGCTGTGCACATGGACACGGCTGAAACACTCGGGTCCAAGAACCAGCACAGGAACTTCATGTTTGGACTCTGGGTCTTTCAGAATTAGAGGTTTAACAAAGCTGCTGAGGACTTTTTGTTCTGGTTTCTGGTACCAAAATGAGGCTCAGTGCTCTGCCATGTTGACTTTGATGGTGTTAATCCTAAAGCTAATAGACATTTTAAATTATACCTTTGTGAATTTCATTTAAATGTCATTGGAACTTCTCGGTGTGGTTTAAAGGTGATGTATAATACTTGTGTCTTTCTTGTCCTTAGGGACTTGGGGGAAATCTCCAAATAAACGTCTCTTCTTTATCAATTCTTTTTGTTTGGGAATAGTTATTTTATTTTCAACATCTGCCTGAAATTTCTTAAGTCTACCTCTCATACATGGCTTAGTGCTTGATGAGGTGATAGCAAGAGAGAGATTTGTAAGTCTTCCACTGTGGGTGTTAGCCAAGGCATCCTTCAGTATTTACCTTGCAAGATTTTAAAAACATGGATAATAGTATTTAGTAACTAAAGCTTGAAAAACTTACCACTGAACTGTTTATATTTTGTGTTATTCCTCTTTATTGTTTTCCTTTGCTTTAATGAGATTGAAACCAATTAAGTGTCATTAGTAAATGTCTGAACGTGTTCTTCAAAATGAGCTTTTAACACTATGCCGGGGAGTCTGGGGGTTAGATCTTTGATGGCACTTTAAGTTGCTTGGTTTACTTTTTAACTTCATCATGGGTGTTTCTGTACCATATGGCACTGTATGTTGAAAGTAGATGTTTACATCTGGTATGCATTGGAAGATTAAGGTAGAGAGGATGAAGTTTTGGGCAAGTATGTGTTTTTTGGATGAAGGATAAAGTGAGAATACTTTTATTTCCTCTTAGATTTGAAACATATCATTCTAGCAATGTCTTTGAAACTCTGCCAGCTTTGCCAACTGTAACATTTATGGGATTTTGGACCTAAACTGAATTAGAAAACTGTTTTTAGTGGCAGAGAAAAAGGTTAGTGCATGAAAATAGCTAGGCCTGTTATTGACTGCATGTGGTCAGTGGTTTGGCTGAACGTAGGTGGCTCTTTTCCTGTCACTGTTTTCAAGCATATGGCTTTGTTTGTGAATATAAAGCTCTTTTAAAATGAGTTCTGCTGCAGTTCTTTTGCACAGTAGTCTTTTGCTGTTTCGTAGTGATTGCTTTTGTCATTCATTTTCAAACTTTCAGTAAAAAAAAATAAAGGCTATGATTCCTTTTGACATCAAAACTAAGAGGTTTGAAGAATGTGGCCATCTGTGCTTTGGTCAGTAATGTTTTATAAAAGGATGCATATACTAGCGTGTTGATTCTTTATTGTTAATGCTGGGATTGTTCGCAGTGGGCAGAAATTCCTTTCAAATGTGCACACACCTCTTATTTCATTAGTACTTTTTTGAAAACCTCCAATACTGAATTATAACTTCCTTTTTTCCTTCTCGTGTTTTAAGTCCCGAAAGTACATTTGTAGCAGTTTCTCCAAGGTCAGCTTTGGATTTGTCATTCCTTTTTCCCATTTCGTAGAAGACAGCTTGAAATTAAGCCAGTGTTTTGTTTTTTTTTCCTCTGGGTGTAGTACACAAGGTGCTACCTCAGTGCTCAGGGAATAGTGAATTTTCTAGCTCCTGCTGCAGAGGGAGCTTAAGGTCATAACAGGTTCTGTTTAGCTTTAACTTAAACAGTGTTACTCTATTTATATCTTAAAAGAAAAAAAAATATCTGAGTGAGAGAGCTGTAAATTGTGCAGATTGTGGATTGTGTCGATTGTCTGGTATTTCCAGTGTAGAAAATTCTAGTAAATCTTGTTCTAGCAGCAATCAGATGCACGAGCTGGTTTCATTCAGCTGACAGAAAAGTACATTTCGATCTGCAAGATCTGCTGTAAGAGTTTGGGGCACCAAGTTACTTCATGAGTTGGTTCCATTGCTATAAAGTATTCAAAACCAAAGCGAAACTGTTTACCTTTTCCCCATGTTTGGGGAAAATAATTTATAGAATTAGCCAATTTTTAGAGTAACTGTAAAAGAATAACTAAATAAGGAGATAATCTGTAAGAGCTGCTTAATATATTTGTCTGTCAGTCCTTAGAGAAGTGCATCCAGGTCCCACAGGCCAGACGCAGGGAAAATGGCTTTGTTGGACACATGAGGCTACTTGTGTGATCACACCTTGCAGACTTTTAAGAACTTTACCTACATGAAAAAAATACACTATTTAAAACAAAAAAATTCCTACAGAGTTAGAAAAATCTCATGAAGCTTTAATTATTGCAACGATAGCTTAGAACTTACCATAATACCTTTCTACAGTATAACATAACTTAGAGGTTATTAAGAAATTTGTTCTCTAATTTAAACTGGGACTTCTGAATTCTGTTGTGAAGACAGAGCAGTTGTTCCTAAGTGTGCTTGGTGAAAGACTGTCACTAAGCAAGAAGTGCTATGCATGTATTTGGAAGTCTCATTGCAAGAGAACCTTAAGTAAGGTGGATATAAGCATTGCATCCTCAAATGTCCTTTTTCTTTTTTTATTTAAAACTAATTTGAATTTGTGTGAGTTTGAGGTCATGCAAAACACGCTCAATAGCAGCAAGCTATGTAATGTGTTCTATTTCGCATTTGGTTGGTTGATTTTTTCCGAGTTCTGATTTAGGACCAGGAAACTGCTTGATATTTTTGACAGTAGTAATTGTGACGATTCAGAAATGCTCTATCTGGAGAAATCTCATATTGATACATACTGCCTAACTGATAACTGTTCCTCAGCAAAAAGATCTGAAATACTAAGATGGTGGAGGTGATTAGTATCAGTTGTGAACACAGACTAATAGAACACTATCTTAAGAGCAAAACAGCACAGCTAACTAATGACCGTTGTTTTCAATTTACGCGAGATATTTTTTTGTGGTCTTGTTTGTGAAAATAGTTACATTCACTAATTCTTAATGCTTCCTCTTTGGCTTGTAGAGGTTGGAGACCTGAGGGAGCTGCAAACGCTGGACATTTCAACCAATCGCTTGATAACCTTACCTGAAAGGCTGCACATGTGCCTTTCGCTGCAGTACTTGACTGCAGACCGAAACCACCTGTGGTATGTTCCCCGCCACCTGTGCCAACTACCAAGCCTCAATGAGCTCTCCATGGCTGGAAACCGCCTTGCGTTCTTGCCACTTGGTGAGTCACCGCTGTCAGCAGGCTGGGGGTGGGTCAGAGAAGAGACAGGAAAACAAACTTTCCATCTCAAAAAGAAAAAAAAAGAAAAAAAAGGCAACAAATTATTTCCTTTGGTGGTCTCTACAAACTCTGTTTATGGAGTTGTCACAGCGATCGTATTGTTGGAAAATGTTAATAACAACAAAAAAGCAGGTTAAGGTTTCGGGTCTGTTTTGGAGCAATAGGTCAGCTGTGATATTTGCTTTATTTTTAGCGAACTGAGGGAGAAAAAAGTTTAAATGCTGATATGTTAAATATAGTACTATGTAATCTGAGTTCCACCGCTTTGGGTAATGATGTGTTTCAGGTTGCTGGATCCGATGATTTAACGAAGATTCTTCAGCTAGGGTTTAAACCTTGCTGGGGAATCCCATAACCCCACATAAATTATTTCTCATCATTAGGAATGTCAGCACTGCACGATCCAGCAACAGTTTAGTTTGTGTTATGTATAGACATCCATCAAAACTTCCATGGTGGTAGCCAAGGAGAGAGTTTATCTACCTTTTTTCCAACCATTTCAAAGTCTACAAGTGTTGAAGCAGGTCTTCGTGAGTGGGGATGCAGTCAGTGTGTGGTGGCTTGTTGTGGGAGGTAGCTGTGTGGTCAGTGAGTGAGGACTGTTTATTCTGTTTGTGAAAGGAAGTCCTCTGCCCTGTGTGTGGTACTTTTTAGCCCTGCCATCTCTTCTGAAATATAGACACACATGCAGATCTGTCATGTCGCTTGGATAGCCATTAATAGTTTTTCTAGAATACAATTGGAGTTCGGCGTTAATTAGGTGCAGATGAAGTTATGATAATCACATTGAAAAGAAGCTGAAAATTGAGGTGGCTAAAAATGAGATAATAATTTCTAAATTAATTACATTGTATAGGTTTAACTTAATTTTTTCAGTACTAGCAATTTAGTCTTGAAAGAAGTTTATGATCTTTCTGATTTTCTTAGCACCTTAGTTTATATCACTGGAAAGTAAATGCAAATAATTTCTCCAGATAGTGTTTTAGTTATGTCTCAACATATGCCATTATATAAATGTGCAAACAAGTTCCAGGATGCATCATCTAGATTCCACAGAACTAACTAAAACAAGCAAATTCCCCTATTTTGGCAAATATTTCTAACTCCATTTCATGAGACAGATAGTTGAATCTTTAATTTTGCCAAGATAAAATGCTGTTCAGTAGGATGAGATGTAAAATACTAAAGGGTAAAAGTTTTTCGCTACTTTTGTGCTAGTAGCTTATCTATACGTGAGCTATGACCTGGATGAGCCACAGATCTGCTGAAGTGTTTTAAGTTCAAAAGGAGGAAATAAATCTCTAATATAATGACACACCTTCTTTTTTTCCTTTATTTTTAGACTCAAATTCAAAACATTCCAAAGGAACTTTTAAAATAACGGAAAACATCAAAGACTGTCAATTGACCTTGTTCGGTAGTTCTTAATAGTGACTCACTGGTGAACATTTGGAGATAATTTGCTATCTGTGGATATGAAACTGAATCATAAATCCTAGAGTTCAGAGGAAAAGCAGCCCAGTATAAATGTAAATGTTTAATCCTTCCTCTGAAGAATCAGAAGGCTTCAGAGTGGTCAAGATGTGATGAAATAAAGTCGAAGAGAGTGTTAGCGCATTGAAAAGCAAAAAGATTAAATCTATCTTTTGTGGTGTGGGAAAATATTTTTTCCTGGAGTATTTCTCAAGTTATGCCTTAACTTGGGCCTTTATTTCTGCTAGCTGCATGTGTTGACTGATGCTTTTTTGTGTGTACTTTTACATCTAACTTCACTAGTTAATGACTAAGGATGTTAAATAACAGTGGAAGATACTGTAGAATCATCTACAAGTCATATTCAAGCAAGAATTGTCAATTTTTGTCCATTAGGGAGTTGAGTTGAAAAGCAGGCATTTTATTTATCTCCTGGCAGAATGTGGTTTTTCTATTTTTTTTATTAGGCTTGTCCATGTTAGAAGAAATATGTTTGGAACATATTGCTTAATGCTTTTTAAAGTGTCATTTATTCTATTTATTTCATATGATGGTTGACATCTAGTACGCCAAGGAATCCATTCTTCCTCATCTTTAGTAGAGCCTCTTGTTACTGTCCTGGAAATCTGCATTTTCTTGTTCCTAGATTGATAGGTGTAAGATGTATTCCAGGAGTAGCATAGTACTTTCACAGCACTGCTGGAGAGTGTACTATGTAGGGGTTTTTTTGTCCTGTACATTCTTTTAAGCTTACAGGCACATATGTGTTAAGAAAAAAAATCTAACAGTATTAATCAATTTTACAAAATACAGTTAAAATACCTGATGCCATTCTCTGACTTTGAGAACTGGTACATAAACAAGCAGATGGGTAAACAATAATAAGTCATTTGTTCTGCAGAATACTCTTAATTCTTGGATATGTCAGCATTTAAAGAAAATATTTTTTAGCTGATGAATACTCGAGTTGATGAACACTGCGTGTATCTGAGCCTTTGGGCCTTCCTAGTAAATTTAAAACAAATAAACAAAAACCAACCAAACAAGCAAACAACCAAAAAATCCAAATTCTGTGTTTAAGTTGAACTGAAAACTGCATCCTGGACACTTATTGTCAGGGAAGCTTTTGTGCTGCCCCGATAAATGGTCTTAGGAGTTCTGTTCCTGAATGGCACATAGATAATTTTATATCAATCTGCTTACAATATGAATTATCCTTTAATAGAAATTTAACTTTAAAATTTTCTTTTAGCAAGTGCTCCAATTCCTGAAAACAAATGACCATTGCAAGCAGAAATTTGAATCTGATGGCACTGCAAAAATAAAAATGATTTATGTAATAAAGTATAAATATAATTAAAATGGGCCATAAATTCTCAAGTGTCCTGGCAGCACTGGGGGTGTTACCACAGCAAATATTCAGTGTTATATCACTTTATTGAGGGTCTATGTGCGCTTCTTGTTTAGAAAATGGGTCTAGCAATTATCAGTGCCCAGTAAACAAAGGTCTTATTCTACCTCAGTATATGCTGCTTTTGTGTCCTTGCCCTCACAGTATGGTTAAAAGAGCATCAGTACAGACACACAAGAGCTTTTGTTCCATCTTCAGCCATGTGGAATGCATATGCCAGGGCCCTGAGGTTAAGAAAAAAAAGAAAAAGAAAAAGGGAGAAAAAGGAAAAAAAAATAGAATTGGGGTTTGTTCAGGACTCATGGCATTTGGTCATTTCTGGGAGAAAGATCTTTGATCTGGGAGCCTGGAAGGAGGAAAGTGGAAATGTTTTAGACACAGTACAGTGCTTGCAAAAGCCACATGAAAACCTTCTTTGTAGCTTTAGCCTGTTCATAGATGGACAGCTTCCTTATTTTACAAAGTTCTTCAGGAACGTGTCTTTCAGAGAACTTTTAACAATATTTGTTGACTCATATAAGACATAAAAACTAATGCGGATAGGATACAAAGAGCTTTTAAAAGTGATTTATTTAAATTTAAACTTTATGGATAGTGTTTGAAACTAAAGAAAAAATCTTTTGGAGACTGAAAGATGCTTGGTTATTTAATGCAAAAAATCTATATCAAAGGAACATTTATAGTTACAGGCTATTTGGCTTTGGGAATTGAATTTTTCCTACTGAGATATTTTGTCTAACATCCAAAAATTTGCTTTAATTACCTAGGAAATGCAGTCAGCTCAGAACTTAGAATCTAAACATAGCATAAGATAAAGAGGGAGGGAAGAGATGAGATGCAGTGAACTCCCCCCTCAATGCATATGAAAAGAACAGCTTTAGGGCTTTTTTTGACTTGCCTGATTTTCAGCCCATTTGCATACATCTGTGTAGAAATGAGCAAGATGAGCCGCTTTTAAAAATTTCCTTCCATTCTCCAAGTTAATAAGTTAAACAGTAGCACATTCAAGCTACCCCAGCAACCCATAGTTTGCTGCTCCTCTTAGTATAATTGGCTTGTGCAGCGTGAGGCGATACTCTCAGCGTTAGGTGTGCCGTGCACACGCTGCCCGCTTCAGTGCCTGATTCTTTTCCGGCCTAACAATAGTTTATGGTGTTGTAGTGCCTCAGTATCGCGTTTTTTTTATTCATTGTACGATAACGATGTTTTTGTTTCATCTAAAAATACCCGAGAACTTTACTAAACTATTTTCAGCCCTGCGATCCTGAGCCAAAATAAATAAGCTTTTGGAGGTGTTAGCTCAAAATGATGCTCGGCAGCATCTCACAGCAGGGCCCATCAGTCAGCGGGGATGTTTGTGCTTGCTTCATGGGGCAGGGCAGTTGATGGACGCAGCAGATAGCTCTGCGAACTAGGATGTCTTTGGGACAGGGTCAAAGAAGCATGTGGTGGTTGAACGTGTCCCCAGATGTCCAGTGACTCCAGTTTGAACAAAGCCCAGGTGTTGATCCCTCAAACCCCTACAGACTGTTGCAGGGCAAGGGCCTGTGTTAAAAATGAACCCCACAACGCAGTTCTTCTATGTTAACATTTTCATTTCAGAAAAAGAATCTATTCGTTTGCTGTTGGTATCATCACTTGTTCTTTACGTCAGAGATTTGATAATGTGACACCCTCTGAAGCTTCTCCTCAGAGTGAGCTTTTAAGGTTTCTGGTGCTTACAGCTGCTGTTAAGTGGGTGACAGCTGAAGACATTCTGTATATTTTAACATGGCCAAATGTCTGGGGAGGATCACTCAAAAACATCCTTCACTTTATCTGCACTAAGTGGTGTCCAGAGCTCCTGTGTGCAATGAAAATTCAGTGAGAAAGAAGGGATCATATTAACTATTGCCATAGTAGGGAATGATAAATAAAATATAAAATAAAATTTCCCAACAGAAATATTGTGGTAATTCTTTGAATTTTTATTCTGTCTTGGCCACGATTACAAAAGGACAGAAGCTAAGTTCTCTGGTTGTCCTTATCTTTATGCCAACCAAGGTAATTGACAGTTGATAAAGATGGGAAGTCAGAATTAGTCAATATTAGTATTGCCTTGCAGTGTGGCTGATTCAGCCCAATGCGTGTTTATCTTCCTTAGTTTCTATCACATGCTCATAAAAGTTTAAGTTGAGAGGCGTACAGGTAATTTTAAAAACTTTTTTCATCATGCAATTTGTGTAGGTTGCAGTTATCCCCTCCCAGGCAGAGAGGCTTTCAAACACTGTTCGCTGGGCCCATGCCCTGTATCAAACACGTCTGTCTCTTCCTAACACAGAATCTCGAGCAGCGTAGGAGCTGCAGATGAAATGGGCTGCCCAGATCATCCGACGTGTCAGCTTTCTTGCCACTTCAAAACTCTTTTAGACTATTCTTTTTAGTTCACTGTTTGTCTTTTTAAATGCCGCACATTAGCATGTTTTTTCACTTCGGTTGATTGCAGACAATTTTACCACTGACTAGATCTCATTGATAGGCAAAATTCTTGTGCCCGAGAATTCTTTCTAGAAACTGAAATTTTCTTTTTTAATTCTGCTCCCTTTTCCCACATCAGCTTTCTAAACAAAATAAAATATCTCCATACCTATATGCCCCTATCTGGTGGCATGTTAATATATTTCCAGTTCATGAAGGTATTGCTTAAACATGCTGTGCTTGACTGCCAGCCATGAATATTTTAGCAGAAAGAATGTAGGAATGTACCTGCAAATGTATTGATCATTTACTTGTAGCCACAACTCTTTGTATAATACTCTGCAGTTTATTGCTTGTATATTTTCTTGTGTTCTGTAATTTACCGCATCACAGACTTGTTCCTGAAGGATTACTGGTTATGGCTAATGTAATCAAACAAGTATCTTCTCGGAGAGGAGGAAGAGTGGGACGGGCCATGGCCTTGTCTTTCCCACTTCACCAAAGATAGTGAAGTTGTGATTTCAGTGACATGAGGCCAGTTAATGAAAGGAGGTTTGACCTTTTGAACTTGAAGTATGCACTGTAGAGATGAAATCAATTGTCCCTTTGCTTCTTCAAACTGACTTCGGAGTTTTTCAATGTTAAAATTGAATTATTTATAATTGGATTTTCAGGGCTACTGAAGAAGAGTTTTGTTTTGTTTTGTTTTTCTAACTCTTACATGCTATTTTCTAAACAGCTTTTCTGCTCATCTGCAATAAAACCATTGGCTGAAATTTTACAACTGAGAAGTACTAATTTATGTTTGCTTACATTTAGTCTGATTAGCTTATTTATAATTAAAGAGAATTGCTTTGCTTATAATTGTCACTATGTCATCCCTTCTCCCCCTGACTTTTCTTGTTTTTTAAACCCAGATTTAGGTCGTTCTCGGGAGCTACAATATGTTTATGTGGATAATAATATTCATCTGAAAGGCCTCCCGTCCTATCTGTACAATAAAGTCATTGGCTGCAGTGGGTAGGTATGAATTAATTCTGATACTTTGCATACCTGTGCCTTGTAAAATTTCTCATAAATATTTTCCTGTATGATACAAGTGATTATTTTTGTATGGGTGTGTGACTGATGTTACTTTGAGGGGATTACTGCAGCTCCCAGTTCTGTTTAATTTTTGTAATAGATCTTCTGTGTTAATTGCTGACTTTAAATATTTTAGTATTAAGCCATAACAGACGGTGCAGTTATTCTGAAGGAATTTGTAATGATAATGTAAGGCCTAAAGCAGAATCCTAGCTGCATTTAAATGTTGGCCAAAAGTGTAGGCTTCACAGAATTTCCAGAACTAAAGATCGAACAGAATATGTTTTAATGTGTTGCAACATCTATCTAGTTCGTAAGATCTCACATTTCTGTAACTTACGGACCATATCTTGGAATGTCAGGTACAGCTCCTTCACTCATTTTGCATTCCAGTATCAGCTTCTTGTAGGTCTTGGTACCTACTAACTAAAGTAAGTAACTTTTTTTAGAAATTGTGGATTGACAGGTATATTTTTACATGTGGATTTTAAAAATATCTTAGGCTGTCTCATGTTTGTGGTTAGGATGTGAGGGGAAAAGAAGTGGTCTGTTTAGGACACTAGCTTAATTCTTTCTGCTCTGACACGAGCATAAATTAGGATCAGCACCACTGATGAACGGAGCCTTACTGGTGTAAAACTGATCAGAAGAGGATTGTCCCCATTACCATCTAATTATAAATTTCTGGTATGCTCCCTCTCAGCAAATCTTGCATTAAATATAAATTCCCTTTCTACAGCTTGCACTCTACTGCAATATGCGAGATGCTGAGTCTTGGCATTTTAAGGTTTTTCTAATATTCCCGTGTCAGCTGGTCGTGTGATATTTAAATACTTGCAGTTGGATTATAATTCTGCTGAACTGTGCACAGTCTCAAGCTTCTACTAATTTTGTTTTTCAGGAAAAAATAATTTCTAGCCTTTGTGCTTTCAGAACTGATTGTAAATTGTCAGACAGGTATAAAATTGACCCTAAAGGTAATAGAACTGTGTTGATTGTGACCAAAACCACTAGCGACAATGCAGGAAATGTTCCAAAAAGTTTGGTCCAGCTGTCCTGCCTATTTCAGGTGATTTTAAACAACCTTGTCTTTTTTTTGTGTGTTTTACGTCCTTATTTTTATTCTCAATCAAAATAATTTCATCTTTGCACTGACCTTTTTGCTGTCATTACACATATGCTGCTGGGGCGCTGGCTGCTATTATCTCTGATGGAGAGTATTATAAATCTGGTATAGAAGAGACCAAAGAATTTGCAAGTGTTGCTATGAAATTAATTTTGTGGAGTAAAAAGTGATAATTTTTCCTTAGTAATAAAGAATTTTAAAAATCAGTTTTGGTAAGCAAAATAATACTTGTATTTGTGTGCCAAACAGATATTTGTTTTTGTTTTGAAACTGTATTGAAACATCATAGATTATTTTTAAGAAAAATTTTCAGCATAGGAAGAGCATATATATAT
>VZZY01016042.1:0-38978 GCA_013400335.1 Eurystomus gularis
CTCTCCAGTCTGTCCAAATCCTCTATGCCCAGGCTCTGCAGGCAGGAAGATTATGAGATCTTCCATATTATTTTTAAACAGACTCTCACTGAGCCAAGCGACACCAGGACACTCTGAAATACTTTTGAGATTATCATATCAATATTAACTGGAAGAAAAAGGCTCCACATAGATATGTGGAAGCAAACCTAGAGAGACTCCAGCAGCAGTCAGAAATGGAAGAATAGCCAAGCTACCAGTCAGAGAAAAACCACACTCAAAACGACCCCTAAATTACTAACTTCTATCCACCAGAGGTTCATACATAACTCCAGCCTCAAGCCATTTTGTTCTCATGTGAGGGTGCATTTCATTCCTGAAAGGAAGCAGCTACATCACTTACTGCAGCCAGTTCTGGAGCCCCCAATACAAGAGCGACATATATATGTTGGAGTGGCTCCAGAGGAGGCCAAGAAGATGATCAGAGGGCTGGAACACCTATCCTACAAGGACAGGCTGAGAGTTGGGCTTGTTCAGCCTGGAGAAGAGAAGGCTTCAGGGAGACCTCATTGCACCCTGCCAGTATCTGAAGGGGGCCTACAACAAAGCTGGTGAGGGACTTTCATGAGGACTTGTAGTGACAGGACACGGGGTAACACCTTTAAACAGGAGGAAGAGAGATTTAGATTAGATGTAAAGGAGAAGTTTTTCACTCTGAAGGTGGGGAGACACTGGCACAGGTTGCCCAGGGAGGTTGTAGATGCCCCAACACTGGTTGTGTTCAAGACCAGGATGGATGGGGCCTTGAGCAACCTGGTCGAGTGGGAGGTGTCCCTGCCCATGGCAGAGGTGTTGGAACTAGATGATCTTTAAGGTCCCTTCCAATCCAAAGCACTCTGATTCTATGATACTGAAGAAATGGTCCAATAATAAACAACTTTATTAGACAAGAAAAGACCAAAAAGCTGTGGAGTTACTAACTGATGCCAAGTGGCACAGATTATGGAAGAGCTGAAACAGGGTAACTTTTTCAAAGCAGTCATGCTCTTACCAGCATCTTCTCAGCAGCACCAATAATCCTTTGGCTGAAGCCAGCTCTCATTAGCCACTGAATTTGCTTAAGTTTTGCCATTAAAAAGCCAGGACACTCAATTGCTTCAAATTTCACATTGACACTGCAACACGAGGTGCTTCAAGTAATTCAGTCATTCAAGGTTTTGTTTGACGCACAATAATTTTGTCCAAGAGGAGGTTGATCAAAGTTGAGAGTTCTGTAGATAATGCTGCTGTTCTTCAGAGGATTAAGAAATTCGAGAGCAAGTATAGACAAGTCAATCTGGAGCACATCAGCTGAGATCAGTGGTATCAAAACAGCCCAAAGCAAACCAAGCAGGAGGACCCAGAAGTTTCCTTTATGTCCACAGATGAGATATAGCTGTTCTCCAGCTAGAGGTCCAGAATGGACCTAGAATGACACTTTTAATTAGGTTTTTAATTGGGTTTTTGCTTAGATTTCTTATGGAAAGTTAAAATGCAGATTGGTAGGGAAGTGATGCCTTTAAGCGTGTGCAAGAAAACTCACAGAATTGCTATGGTTGGAAAAGACCTTTAAGATCATCAAGTCCAACCATTATTTATCTCTACAAGGCCCACTTCTACACCATATCCTTGAGTACCCTATCTAGACAGCAGTTAAACCCCACCAGGGACGACGATTCAACCTGGGCAACCTGTTCCAGCCTTTGATAACCCTTTCAGTGTCGAAGTTTTTCCTAACGCCTAATCTAAACCTCCCCTGATGTAACTTGATGCCATTTCCTCTTGTCCTCTCAGTTGTGACTTTGGAGACGAGGCCAACACTAACTCGTTTAACAGCTACCTATAGATCTAACAGAAACCTTGGAAGAGCAAGAACCAGTGACAGGCAACAGACCTCTAATTCCAGCTTTCGTAAACACACATGAATAAACCAGAATCTCTGAAAGATAAGATCCTGTTACTCCTAATTATGCTGTCCCTCATTAATTAAGTGCTCACTGCATAAAGGTGATCTTCTAAAATGTGACAAGTCTCCACAGTGGAAGGAGACTCCCTCTTTGGGAGTTTTGAGTAAAAACTGCATAGGGTCAGTTTAAGTAGAAAAGGAACAGGCATTGATGTGAGACACTTGTACAGAGAAGCGTGTTCAACTGTGTGCCAAGATGAGAGGCTTTCTGCTGCGAATCTTCACCTCTGCCCTATTCCCATCTCAGTCACTTGATGGCTGCCAAAAGGTCCATGTGGAAGGATCTCCTCAAGGGCCAAAGTACAGCGTCAGAGATGGAATATTTCACTAATTCTCAATGTGAAGACCTCAGCAGTGGTTTCATAAAACAGATTAAGATGTTTACGTCTGAGAGGATTCACAGACCCAGTCCCAAATGCCCTCAACTGGTGTCTGCATTTACTGTAGAGCTGACAGATGTGGTCTCACCAGAACGGTGTAATACCATCTACCTTTCGACCTCCATTCTTACACAAGGCTGAAGGCAAGCACACAGAAGGTTCAACCGATCCTTGAGGCAGATTATCAAAGTGGTTTCTTTACAAAAGACTTCTGTCTGGTGAAGGGACAATTTCTCTCCTAGGAACGCTTGCAGATGTTGAAAGCTTTTACCATCTCAGCATTTCTTGGCCCTAACAGTCCAAAAACACTGAGAAAAGGAACATCTCTGCACTAGCTGTAATCCATAGAAGCTGAATAGTTAGAGTACTTCATAAGAACAGACAAAATGGAAAAGAACACAAACAACCAGCTACTCAGATACTACAAAGACATTCTTAAGAAATGAAACCATGGCTGACACTACACTCTGAAATGAAACTACAGCAGAGTAACACTCTTGCTGCACTCCTGCAGACAATTTTACACACTTGAGGACCACATTTATACGATAGAAATGGTATGTGGTAACAAGAAAATCTAGCTAATGCTGCCACTGGATCTCAATGCTCTCTATAAAATACAGGTGTTTGCTCCTGGTGCTAGAGCCAAGATCCAGCATCCGAGCTGTGCACTTGTAGGTACCTACTGACAGAGTAGGTACAACCTGTGTGTAAAGTTAGAAGAGATTGTTAGCTCATCACTGATGCTGGTCTCCTGATCCCCTCTATTTCATCATTTTTATGCTTTGCCTGTGCACAGGATTCGCTCAATGAACGCTCTTAAGTTTTGTAACATCCATTAAATAGCGGACAAATTGTCATAAAGAATTTTAGGCAGTAAATACAAAAGGTATCCTTCAGTCAGCACGGTCTCATCTTTACCTTTAGTTTTGGTGGTAGATACAAACTAGCTCCAAAAGCACCCGAACTCATTAAACCCAGTGATGAGACATTTGTATCTTTTAAGAACTCACCGACTTTGGTGTCAAAGTAAGTTCTAGATTAATTTTTTCCATGCTTGAGACACTGATAAAATTCTCAGTTCTGAGTATATTCTCTGAACATCTAATGTCAGGGTATTGCAGCTGGGAACCGAGAGATGGGTGAATCAATTGCTGAGATCCTTTTACGAAGTGTGTAGGAACTCAATTATCTTGGAAATTCAACCAAATTTGACAGATGGGTAGAAAGCAGCTAAAAGCACACAGACAGGATCTTCTGTGCTTGCTCAAACCTTAGGAAAATTTAGTGAGGAAAACAGCTGGAGTTAACTTGCTCAGTATGCAAGTCTATTTTTAGAATTAGAATGTTTCTTCCTCAATTAGATTACTCACCACTACCCCAAACAACTGCAATACATATCCAGTATAATTTTTTTTATCCAATCTTTGTACTTAAATTCACCAACTCTCAAAATACCCCGCTTTCATTTTGTGGTAGATTCTCTCCTTGGGAAAACTCAACATCAAAGAATTAAATAACTGTGATTACATATCACTGAAGAGTAACCAACATCCTAGCCCTGCATTAGGATGGGCTCAACAACATTTTTTCCAGAAAACGGAGAAAACCAACCTTTTTCAACATCTTGTTCTGTTTGTGGAAAAATTCCACTTTGATATCACCGCATACTGGCAAAGGTTGAGGGAATTCAAAGTACATGTACTTGTCTTCACGTCTTGAGGGTCCTGAAGGGGAGGTGAATATCTTGACCTTTAGCTGGTACACCACAAACTGAGGATCTGCATGGCAAAAGTGTGTCACTTGGTAAGAAATGCCTTAAAGCATCAAAAAGCACAATATTAGTATCAGAATCACAATCATGAGCTACAATATATTTAATAAGAGTCAAGCATCACAGGGCATCAAGCTTTGGTAGATGTTACTGGAAACAACCTCACAGATTTCTGTGCTTTGTAGCGATAACTCTCAGGCGACCACGGTGTTCCTAGAAAGTTGTTGTTTCTTCTAAATATCGTAAGAACTAACTACACAAAGCAACAGCTCCTTGATATTTCGTTGCATACTGCCTCTCATCTCTATTACATGGGTGTAACCAAGGGGTTTTATTCTCTCTCATCTCTTCTTCGAGTTGCAAAGTGGGCAGTCATGTCAGCGCCAAAAATTTCTGCTCTACACAAACAGAACTGTTACACAAAAATAAGGACAAAATTTAATATGAATACACAGACTATGCAGGCACAGACGGCAGGTCTGTCCTGTAAATCACCACCAAAAAAGTGCCAGCAACGGTGTCTTTCCAAGTTAAATCTTCAGGGCTAACAGCTGAAATTATGGGGTTTTTTGGTGCAGTCCAAGCAGATTTTCTTTGCAAGCTGCCAGACACTGGCACGAAAGGCAGAAACCAATGAAACTTATTCAAAGAAGTCTTGTTGCATTTGCTCCTGACTACTTTGTTAGTACCAGATGCAGATTGCTCTCTAGACTGCACCATACCCTGTCCTGGAGTGTGTAGCCACCCTGAAACCACACCTGCAGGGCTCTTAAGTCCCTGCTGAGCAGACCCAAAGGGTCTCGCTGATGGCCCAGCTATAAAACTGCTGCTTACCTCCCTCAAGCCCTGCCATCCCTTGGGTTTGCCCATGAGGCAAATTTAAGTGAATTTAAACCAGAAAGAAGGTAACGAGGAAGCTGGATTTCAAGTTATCACGTGTTGGTAAAATTACTACCATTGTAGCAGATAGGACAACTAAAGAAATAACACAGACCGTTGGTCTCATATTCTGAAAAAAAAAATCCTGAAAACTTCACAGAAATGTAAAAATATCTAAAAAAAATTGTAAAATTCAGTACCCAAAGATGTTGAGTTGATAGTTACTCTGTCTTCTCAGGCGCTTAACAAACCTTTTGTTTATCCCAACATCCTACTGTGAAAATAGTGTGCGAATAGTAACAAACAAGGCAGTGCTCACATGAGCAATTTGTACTTGTAGCTGGATTTTGCAAGTATAGCAGTTTATCCAAAACACTAAATAAGTGGTAGTTGCAGAAATCTGTAACCTTCACACCTCTACCCTCGTGGCAGAGGTTTTTTGGCAGAGGCTCCTCCCTTCCTCCTCCTCTAACTACAGCTAGCTTGACAAGTTGCTCGACTACGTACAAGTTCAGGTACTGCCTTACTACAATATTAATAGCGCAATATTAATCAAAGCCATGGGAAGTGCTGGAATTAATTACACATTGCAGTAATCTCCACAGCAAAAGCATGAAAAGGCTTTTTCTGCTGAACAAAAATGAACACGCAACGCTGGGCAGTCACTGCCCTGTAGTGCAGCCTGCAGAAGGACAGAAGTGAAATTGTATTTGTACTTCAGTCTCGAGGAAGCTGCTGCTCCTTCCTTACAGTGTATCAGGAAACCAGATTAATCGTATTAATACTTTAGCAAGACAAGTTTATTCCAGAGTTAATCAGCTATTTACCTGGTTGAACTGATTATTTTTTTTTAAATCATGGGAAGAATGATGTTGCTGCATTTGAAGCCAACACACACCATGCAGCAAATGTTTTCTGGCAATTCATGCTTCCCAAGAGTTTATGTATTTAAAAAAAAGCTTTTTCTAAAAAAGTAAGGAGCAAATACCTGAAAATAAATATAAATATATATATATGGCATCACTTATCTTCAAACCATAAAAGACTTTCCAAATTAAAATGGTACTGAAACAACCATATGAGACCTTCACAGACCTCAACTTACTACGCCTGGGAGGACGTTAGGAGACAGACCATACTAACTCTGCGGGTTTTGGAATGTGAAGTGTTTGAGTACAATATTCTCCTCCATCAACACATGCAGCTCTTCCATCATGCAACGGCTCGACGGCTGACGCATTTCCTTATGAGAGCTACTGGAGGGTGCCAGGTACTTACTGCAAGTTCCGCTGCTGAACATGGGAATTGTTTCAAACATCATCTTGTGAAAGAGCAGTGCCACTGGTCTGTAATCCAGGTGATTCTTTAACAGGTAGCTATAGTAGTACACGTAGCGTCTCTGACTGGGAATTGTCACCCCCTAAATAGAGTGGAAAACAAACATCAAAACCCATAAAGCCATTTATTAGGGTCACTAACAGAGCTCCTGCCCGTTACCTCGGAATATAACTGAAGGCAAGGAAACCAGGAATGGAAAGGTAGCTAAAGCACCTGGAATAAACCATCATGGTTTATGCTGAGGATACCTCTGCAGCAGCTGGACACACGTCCACATCTCCTGTCCTCGTCCTGCGAAGCAGTTCAGAGGAAGCTGTTTGCACACCTTACCACCAGGCAGTTCATGACCAACCAGTCCCCAGTACGGAACAAGCAGGACACTGGTTTTCCATTTACTTTAGTTTGTTTTTTCCAGACATCCATCTCAAGCAGTGAAGCAAAGAATACAGATTTTTCCATATCTTCAAAACAAACACCTCAGACACTGAGGTCATGTAAAAAATGGTTTGAGGTGGGGAGAGTCAGACTAGGCAGAGGGCGACCTGAACATACTCTAATTTTTAAGCACAGATACAGGAAATGCATTTTGACAACAGTTTAGATCAAGAGATTCTAATTTTATTTGCCAATTATCATTGTACTCAAGACCAACAGCTACCTTCTATTACAAAATGAAATGTTCTGACAACAACCAAAAGTGGAAAGTTTCATTAGTATAAGACAAATTAGCCCAAACTATTAAACCAAGGACTTCACAGTTGAACTAAAACTCTGAAATAAACACTTGCTTTGAGAACATACCACCAAAGAATGTTTTTATTACTGATTTTAAATTGACTTAAAGCTTCAAGGGAATTGTTTTAAAGCTCTTACAGCTAATATTTTCAAGCCAAACTGATAAAGATGAAAAATATTTTAATTTCCCAGAAAATGTATTAGATAGTTTATAACAGCCCATACCATATACTTGCAACAGCATCCATAAGTAAACTTTGGTATTAAAACTCAATGTGAAATTGCAATGAACTGGAGATAAACAAGAAGTTTTCATATACGAGTCCATGAGAATTTTGGTCACAAAACCTAGAACACAAGTATTTCTATAAACTGTTAGTTCCAATACCTGTTCTCAGCCAAGAAGGCAGTTTTATCGCTCCAGCCAGAGACTTTTACTCACCAGAGACACAGCCTTTACCCTGAGATCTTAAGAACCAGCCACACTGAAGCAGAACAGAAAGGTCTCCATTTTCCGAAGGTCTGATTTCAAAGCAGGACACTTTCATAACAAGCTCATATTCCGAGAGGAGCAATCAACACCCACTTACTTTTACTCAAGAAGAATAAAGAACAGGAAAGCAGTTTAAGTGTTTTCTCCTCAAGAAGCTTGTATTTCCCATCTATCAACATCACCACTTCTTAGACATGAGATAAGCTTCTCTAGTCCCTACACCAGTTTCACAGGGCACCGCTGAGCTGTGCAGACATCAACAATTGTCAGGTGCTGCTCCTAGTTCTCCCCTCCATGTAGCACTGGCAGTATTATGAAGAATAAACATTTTTGGAAGTAATACTCCCATATTCACTTTAATACCACGCCCTACTGTGAAAGTAAAGCCAAAGCTGCGGCCGCAGACCAGGCTTCAGGTTTAACGGAGGTTATCACCTGAGTATATCAAACCAACGGGCTTTACAACCGATCGGCTCTGACACATCAGACATCTCGTTCTACCCTGCTCAGAGTCATTCTGAGATTTCCTCGCACAAAATAATTGGTTTCCATTTCCTCTTCAGTTATAATACTGTTAGGAGCTGTTCCTAAAAATACAACAGTATGATGGTCAAAGAATGCTCCTGAATGGATCGTCTCCAACTCAAGCACTTGGATAGCTGTTCCCAGCTGACACATATCCATTGAGTAGACTCTGCTTCCTTCCAAGTCTAATCCTTACCATAAAACCCTTCAAAGCAGAAGCAGGAATAAAGACAGACCTTCTCAAGCTGTAGGAAGGTAAGTTGTCAGTCTTTGTCATCACAGTACTGTTTCGGTGTCTATCTTAAGGAAAAAACAGGCAAATAAGCTGACAATTTCAAACAGTGGAAGCAGCAGCTCTTTTAGAAGACTTTTTTGGTGGTTTACTTCTGCCCCTGCTCTGGAAACAGGCTGGACAGTTCTTTATCCAATTTCAGAGAAAATTTTGTCTCCCTTGATTCAAAGAGAAAATAGAAATCAGTCCTGGTCTACTACGGTAGTGGTGACCGATAGACACGATCATTTAGCCAACACTTTCTGATCTTTATCATCTCCTTCTGAAAAAGTTCTCCCCACTACACTATGATGAGTTACAAAAGTCAGAGGAGGCAGCTGACAGACAAAAAAACCCCCAAACCAACAGGTTTTGGTCAGAGAGACTTTTAGACTCAGCTCTGCAACATCTTACTCCTTGCTACCTACCCCAGGATGACAATACATCAGACTGTCCAGCAACAGTCAGCCTCACCTACAACAACCTCACTCCATGGCACTCTGTGAAGCTGCTTCTCCCAGCAGGCACTTGGGAAAAGCTTGCTACAGAAGCACTCAAGGTTCTTCTCTTGACTAATGAGTCATACTTCCTCTTGCAATTAGACTCACACTTCCTGCCGGCATGGACTAAACCCTCTTGAGAATCACTTTGCCGTGCACATGAAGCAACAGCAATTTTAGCTGCACTACCCTGAGCAGCTACATATGAAGTGCTTGCTTTAAACAAAGAAAATCTGGTGCCAACTTAAAGCCAGTTTTCCTTCATCACACCTATGTTGGTCCAGCAACAACAAAAAAAGCCCCAGACTCAAACATTTTATTGTCCCAAGGTACAAACAGCTCTTTTGATGTCTCATCTCAACTCAGGAAGTCAGTTATGTAAAGGTGTGGTGAAGTGTCAAATCAGAGAGCAGCACTTGACACACAACACTGAAATACGGCCTGCAAGGGAAGAAAAAGCTCCCGGAACCTGTTGATACACACCACTTTAAGGATTCTATGAATCACACTGTCCACATCACGATAACCGTGCTCAAATGGAACTGGGAAAAATCAAAATCAAAATCAACTCTTCCAGCAGAGACATCGAAACTGAAACAAAAGTTGCTCGTTAGAGACAATATTTACAGTGAAGCTGAACAAGGGTCTCAGTATTCCCGTTTACAATGTTCTCCATTACCTCAGACATGCCAGAGGTACCACACACCAACATGCAGAAATATTCCCCTTTTTTGCAAAAGGGGAACTGAGGTACAGCAGTTCTTGGTAAGTTTTGTAGTTTTCATTATACTTTATCAGGCTCTTTAGCTAATCTTTACCAGTGGGGGTAATCTGCATTGCTTATTCATCTCCTAACTCATTTCCAAAAGCCACAAAGCTTTGATGGGAAACCTTAACACCATCTCCACTCTGTTATTGCACCACACCTATCTTCTCAGCAGCACGTGGAATAACGGCTCCACGTTGTAGAGAGTTCTTCACTCCTTCCAATAAATTAACAGCCAAACTCTAAGATTCTGTATGTGATACTTCTGCTCTCCAGAGCCTTCAAACACGAAGTTCTGCTTGTTAGAGGTCTACACACCATGAAATGAATACTTTATGCAAGTAGTATAGGAACACAAAGAACTCGGTACTGGAGTAGGCTGAAAGTGACCTGCTGGGACAATCCCCCTGGGCTGCTCTACCAGCATACACAAGGAAAGGATGGAAGATGAGCAGGGAAGCTTGCCGAAGTGACCTTGCAAGTCACACTCTACTATATTTGGAGAAGATTTTGAATAAGGAGGTTAAATTCCCATTAAATGAGGTCTAACCATAGCAGGAAGGTCCAACAGAGTTACTGCTAAGTCCGCCCATACAACTGACTAGGTCTTAACAGAAAGCTCTTGTAGGAGCCATGAACATCATTTCTCTGATAGGATATCCTCCCAATTCTCCTCAGAAGTACCAGAAACTAAATGGCAGCACCTCACGAAGCAGGCTCTGAGGCAGCCAGTGTCTAGTTATTGAAAAGGAGCATCCAACAAGACTCTTCCTGTACAGATATTCAACCGTAATATGCATTGCAATGACTACACATCTCCAAACATCGCCACAGAAGTTAAGAGAATCTGAGAAGATGCACAACTCATCCATTCAGGCAAAACAAGCTAGAAGAATCCTCTTATTTGGGCTGAAAATGCTGAACAAGAAGGTTCACTCATCAGCCGCCCATTTGATGCCACACACAGCAGAACGCTATTTAAAATAAACTGTCCAGATCTTCCTGAACAGGAGATGGAAAAAACCACTGGTTTAGTATTGTGACTAATTGCTACTGCTGCTTAGGGGAGCTTCTTCATTTAGAACCACACTGATCCAGCAATGTTAAAGCTGAATCAAACCAGAGATCGCAATGGAAAGTACTTCTTCAAGGGCTCGACTACTCAAATTGACCTCATGCAAGAAAAGCATAAAGATACAAGTAGGAGAACAGAAGAACAGAAACTAGCTCACCTTCTTGTCTCTGGTCCTCACTTCTCCATAGAAATCTAGGGCTTCTTGAGCCTTTAAAAACTTGCCTCGATGCAACAAATATGCACATATCATTACACCAGTTCGTCCCTTTCCAGCTTTACAGTGGATTGCTGCAACGTGATTGTCATCTTCACTTAGCCATTGGTCAAGATCTTCACAAAAAGGTTTGATAAGCTCTAGTTGTGGCGGGTTATGGTCTTCAAAAGGGTACTGTGCAACTGCAATGAGAAGTAGTAATTTATCAGAATCTCCAGAGGAAATTAGAGCAAGTTCAACTAGGCAGGTCAACTTTGTAACAAGCATGCAAAAAATTAACTTCCTAAATAAAGCCCCGTCTCACATAGAGGTATGTAAATGTTTTATTCCAATTATTATTCAGCAAGGTACCGCATATTATATGCATCACAGACATTTCTCTAGTGACACAAAGCAAGCATCCTGCTACGCGAATAGACTATTTCACACTGCTACTGAAATGAGTGGCACAGACTCTGTATCTTACATCACAAATTCTCTAGAATTGAAGAGTGCACCGGCACAAAGAATAACCTTGTGAAAACCCATTACAATGCCTAAAATAAAATACCTAACAATAATTAGGACAGATGCTGAGAGACAATAGGGCCCAGATCTCAGCTGCTGATCAGGCAATAGGAATTTGGCCAAAAAATTCTGAGCACGGTTGGGAACAAACTCTCAGAATTTGCTCAAAGGTGTTTTGAAACAAAAAATTGTGTATTAAAAAATGGTAATCAAAAAAGAAATTTCATGTAAGGCACTTGCAATACTCATGGGTTTTAAGTTCAAACCGCTGAACAAAGTTGTCTTTTTTTTATATGGATATAAAAACACACGCAAACATCTAGAGATGGAAAGAATTTCAAGAGAGCAGGCAGGAAATGGAGGAAAACTCAAGAGAACAAAAAATAAACAGTAAGCAGAGATGAGCAGCCAAACCTCTCAGGACCTCAGACGAGATGACAGACCATGCCACACTGACTGGCAGAACGAGAGGGCTGTACTAGCTCCACCAGGAGAACAGCACTTCGTAAAGTGCACCTCAATTCCGTCGACAGACTTGGGATTTTACAAATACAACTCTGGTTCCCTTAAAAATTCTCAGCTAGAAACACCATTTCCTTTTCTCATCTAAAAACAAATGCATTTAAATTTTTGGCAAATGTTTGTATTCGCTTTGTAAGCACTACTCTCTTGTCACACACACAAGGCTCCCTTTGATGAATCCCCAAGGACTTAAAGATCAGAGAGCAAGGGATGAAGTTCTAGAACTGCTGAATTACTGCAGCACAAGTCCAAAGCCTCTGGTGGGACCCACAAGGACAGTTTATTCACCCACAGTACAGATCGCCCACGTAATCTCCCAGAAGACCAAACAGGGAAGCCTGATAAAAGTGAATCATCTTTGCTAAAGAAGCAGCAAAGGTTAACAAACATGAACACAAACTAATAAGTTCTTCCACGTGGAAGATCAAAGGACTCCCCCCACAAATGATGGTTTTGTGTGAACTGAAAGATGTCACTTTTTGCAGTAGAATGTAAATTAAAGGAGGAATTTGCTTAGAAACCCCTAAGAGAAGAAGCTGTTACGAGATGCTGCAAATTTTCCGTACAACTTCCAGTCTATCTTAACTATATCCAGTAATGATCTCCAGAAAAGGAGAGACAAAAGTAGTCCTGAAAGAACAGCCTGGAAAATCCCAAGGAGTAACAGCACACTGAAGATGCTCTCCAAGATTTGGGATCAAAGGCAAACCTTGCGTTATTTTCTTCAAAGGTGGAATGAGGTGCCCTGTGATCGTGCAGAGGGATTATGGGTCAGAAAGCAACCTTAGCAAACATTAAGCTGCACAATCTTGAGCAGGTCCTTGAGACGCCGCAGGTCCTCCACAGATTTTGGTTCCTAACACTGAAGCATGCAGCATGGAGATCAGTTCTGATTACTGCCTCCAAGCTCCTAGATGTTGCAAAAAAATCCCATAGCACATAGAGGAGTTAAAAAAAAACAAGAAGGAAAGCTTGTGGCAAAGCAGAAGGTAATTTTCAGCATGGAAGTACTTCAGAAACTGCAAAAACCTTAGAGAAAGCTAGCATCCAAAGATGATGATGATGAGCTTTCAATGTTTGATTCTGAATTTGATGCGAGCACATCCAAGTTGGATAAAGATCTACTGTGGTGTTTCACGCTAAGTGAACAACTAATAGGTTCCCTCTGAAATTCATTCACTTCAGATTTTGAAAATATCCTTGGACCTAATCTGATGTTTTAAAAATATCCTTATATCTACTTTAAAACTAGAGTAGATATAAGGAGGAAATTCCTCACTGTGAAGGTGGTGAGACCCTGGAGCAGGTTGTCCAGAGAAGCTGTGGATGCTCCATCCCTGGAAGTGTTCAAGGCCAGGCTGGATGAGGTTCTGAGCAACCTGGTCTAGCGGGAAGTGTCCCTAGCCACTAGCCATCTAGTTGGAACTAGATATCTTTAAGTTTCCTTCCAACCCAAACTATGCCATGATTTTAGAGCAGAACTGTTCCTCTGCTAAGGAAAGTCCTAAGTCATCAATCTGGTTGTCTAAAGTAAAAGTTCGAAGATGAACACAGCTCCCTACAACAGTGTCTTATGCGCAGGAGCTGTGAATGTGCCATCACAAACAACGTTTTGGGCTGGGAATGACAGTGAAGGGATCTAAGCACTCATGTAATAAAAAACATAAATTAAATCAAGCATATGTTCTGGGCATATTAGAAGCACAACCTTCTCATTTATGCCTTTACTCCTCTTCCTTAAAGCATCCCTCAAGCAGATCTTAAACTACTTTTTTTGTGGCTTCTACATATCAAGTGAGGTTTCAGGACATTGTCATGCAACATCGTAAGAGGAAATGGGAAGTGAAGACGACTTCGATGTGACAATCTCAGTCTTTCTATATTCAGACAATGTTCTAAACACCCTCTTTATAACTAGAAGGATGGTTGAAAATAGTAATAATAATAAAAAAGAAGTTGAGCCCTTGCTATGATAGAAATTAAGCCAGTAAGGCAAATATTTGCCTCCCACAATTACACACACACAAGGTGCTCCTCACCTACCCAAGCATTCTGAAGAGTAACTACAAGCTCTCTGCTGTGCACAGAGATGTTCCTCTGCACAAAGGATAAAGGTAAATCTGCATTTATTTATAACCTAGAGTTAATACTGACAAAGCAGGTCCATCAAGTTTCTACTCACCAAGGGTCTGACCAAAAGGAGGCCCTAAAAGTTTCCCCACTGGTTCTGGTAGTCTAAGTGTCTAAGTGTCTAAGAACCATCTCAAAGAGGCATCACATGGGATTTTTTTTTTTAAAGCAACAGAAGGTTTGTTCTAGATCTTCAAAAACTTGTTTTACAGGATGTTTATATGTTATATAGTGGCAGCAGCTTAAGTGTTCTCCCTTTTAAAGTGATGATTCCGCAGAAGCAGACTTCTCTAAGCTTCACATCTGAATTTTGCAGTAAGTTTCCATGCTAAGCTGAACAGAAACTGCTATATAATCCATTTGGCAAAAATTTTTGCAACAGTAGACTTCTGTGGCCTTATTAGATCTTGATCTAGTTAACTGTCAGGAATATACTTTTTTGAAAGTATCAAGAATATTGCAAGTTTCTCCAATGACTCAAAGCAATCTGACATAATTCCTCCTGTCCAAATCTCCTACATTACTATTCATCAGCTCCTCCCTCAGACCTTCATTCAGAAACACTGGAGTTTAAAGAGAAAAAACACGTAGCAGGCAGTAAAAACTTACCTCTGCAATTAAATTTGGCAGTGTCATAATGTCTTTCAGCACATCTGAAAGAGAGACAAGAGTTCAAGACAAGTCTCTGAGGCACTCCCAACATCTGTCACACCATGGAACACACAGATCGACATATGAGAAAATCATGGACACCCATCACCTTTATGACTTAAAATTATAGCTGGAGGTTACGTACAGAAAAATGGCTTTGTTGCAGATCTATAATGTTGCTTGCTAAAACGTCAGTTATTTTACTGAAGAGCTATTACTTACCTTATGGTAGTTGTAGCCCATCAGTATGTTTTAGTCCGTGTGACTCTCAGCGGAGACATTCCCCCAGGTAATGCAACACACCATTAGTTTTTAACAGCTCCAGCCTCTCGAACAGTTTTATGCTCCCAAAGAGTAGATGGCTGTGGCCTTTATCCAACTGACTCTGAACTCAAAGCACACGTCAAGATGCCCCAACACCAACACGGGTGCTAGGGGTGATGGGGATCACAAGGACATGTCAAAGCCCCTCGACTGGTACAACCTAAGCAAGCCTCTTCCTCCCATTGCAGGACCACCACAGACAACTGAAAGCACCGCTAAATATTGTAACGGAGATGACTTGTACCAAGCAGTGATTGTGAGACTGCTTTTCAACTTGGCATTTGTTCTTGAAATTAGGTGAACTTAAAAAAAAAACAACACAAAAGGCCAGTCAGCCAGTTTTCCCCTCACAGATCCTGGAAAATGGCACATTTCTGAAGACTTTGGAGTTGAATTGCTATCTCACCACTCTGTAAGCTAGGTCAGATGCTGGGGTAAGGGGAAAGGCAGCAAGAAGTGGATGCCCTCCACAATTTTCCTTGGGAGTTGCTCTCCACAGGCAAAATGGTTGGTCCCTACAAAATGCAAGTGAAAATGCAGTTCAGAAAGGAAAACAAGAGCAATCCTGCCTCAAAACAACAGGACTCCAGGTTGAAACACAATCACTGGGAGTCATTTTGGTAGACAAAACCCTTCTACATCTTCTGTTCTGATTCTATCCTATATGGAGCTTACTTGACGCTTTCACACGTACTTTTAGGCTCCTACTTGTACGACTGTTGCATGTAAATGGAGCCTCGCATGTGCTGCGTTGAGCTTTGTCCACGAGACCACACACTGGGGACAGAAGCAAGTCTGCTGGGGTTGCACATACGCTCAGCACTTCCCTTTCTCTGAATTCCAGAGCCTTCTCAACTCTAGCCTCTGCTTGGGAAAAGCATGGCACAGTTTTTACAGCTCTGATCACATTGCTGGTGCTTTCGCTGGGTCAGAAGTAATACAGCGCAGGTTAAGCTGGCTGGTAGGACGCAAAAAACCATCATCTGCACTCGAGTCTTTGTGAAGAAAGGTTAGATGTAGTAGGTACACCCAAGGTGGAGTCACAACGCCTGCAGTGGCTACCAACCATGCTGTGCAAAGCCTGTTACAAGCTAGTCAGCATCTGACCTTTGGGAGTTGGGCCTGCTAGGAAGGAAAGCAGTTAACAAAAAGCATCTTATTCAAGAAAGTTTCCTTCTCCCTTGAAAGAAACACCCAGTTCAAAGGGGTAGTAAGAGATTAAAGTCTTCAAAACATTACCAAAAAAAAATCCACGTGTGGGCAAAAAAGCCTTTAAATTTTGGACTTTTAGAGAGTATCAAGTAGAATACAATTAGGGATAAAAAATAGTGTTGCTGATACCAAGGGTAGAAAGTGAGCACAGAACACAGCCATGTCACTACCACAGAATGGTTTCTGTTGGAAGGGACCTCAAAAGATCATCTAGTTCCACCTCCCCCTGCCATGGCAGGGACACCTCCCACTAGACCAGGCTGCTCAAAACCCCATCCAACCTGGCCTTGAATGCATCCAGTGTTCAACCTGTGCCAGCTACTCACCAACCTCAGTGAACAACTTCCTTACACCTGATCTAAATGTCCCGTTCTCCAGTCTGAAGCCACTACCCTTTGTCCTATCACTATAATCCCTTGTAAAAAGTCTCTCCCCAGCTTTCTTACAGGCCCCCTTCAGATACTGGAAGGCTGCAATGAGGTCTCCCTGGAGCCTTCTCTTCTCCAAGCTGGAAAACACCAACTCTTTCAGCCTGTCCTTATAGCAGAGGTGTTCCAGCCCGCTGACCATCTTCATAACCCTCCTCTGGCCCTGCTCCAACAGGTCCATGTCCCTCCTTTGTTGGGGGCTCCAGAGCTGGACACAGGTCTCTTATGGGAGCTGTATGCAAGAAATGCAGACCTCCAGATCTGACTGGACAAAACACACTCTTGTTTCACGACATAAGACACACGTGACTTGTATCTGCAGCAGAGACCCCGCTGACACACACACTCTGGGCGGTGTTTCCATTACTGTTAGACCTGGAGTGCAGCCAGATCTCCAGATGAAACCTGGACTTTTTTTTGATGCTGGGGTTGGCATGCTTCTTGTAATTCCCCTCATGACTCAAGCGAGTCTAAAGCAACCCAGATCATTAAGTGCTACCAGCCAGACATCTTTCCGACCATAACCGTGAGCCCGCTAACAGCAGGACTACAGGCTACTGAGAAGACGGCAGCCAATGCCAAAGCCCAAGCCCATGAACACAGGAGTACAAGAAAGTATGCACATAAAATCCACATTGTTCATTACAGCTCCTTTATCTGCCTGTAGGACAGCTAAATAAACTGGAAAAGATGGAGACTATTACAATGGGGAAGGTAATAATTTGGGAGCATGTGAAGTGAGGAGAGGGAAGAGGAAGAAAGTGTTAAAATAAATACTGAAGAAATAGCAAAGGGTTAAAGGAACATCTGAGAAAACCAACACAACCAATTAAAGTGAAACTACTTGAACATTCACTGGGAAATTAAAAGCCAAGAGGCAAGGAGGAGGCATTACTGACATCATTTAAGCATCAGTTCAGAAAAATCCCTCAAAAGCCTTTTAAATAAAACTGCCTCAACTTCATGTAACTGCCACCTTAAGGGAACTCAAGCCCCATGACAGCATTTGAAATAATTCTGAACATAATCACGTAACTCCTCTGAACTCCCACATCCTTCTTTTAAGCACAGATAATAGGTTAATTATTTACAAAGAATCAGCTTAATCTGAAGAGATGCTGTTCTCCAAAATACCTGAAGGCTGCAATTTCTTCTCATCTCATGACCAAACACTGCAATAATTCCCCTAACAGGTTTTATGTGCTTAACGTGTATTAATTTTGCCTGCATGAAGACAAATAGATAACCTGGCCTCTCTGGGTGGAGACACGGTTTAAAAACTATGCTTTCCAAGATGTGCAGTAGTCACTTGAACCTGAACTGATCGATGTTTTGGGCCTCTCATGACAAGAAGGACACTGAGGTATTAGAGTGGGTCCAGAGAAGCTGGGAAAGGGTCTAGAGCACAAGTCTGGTGAGAAGCAGCTGAGGGACCTGGAGGTGTTGAGCCTGGAGCAAAGGAGGCTCAGGGGAGACCTTCTGGCTCTCCACAACCCCCTGAAAGGAGGCTGTAGTGAGGCAGGGATTGGTCTGTTCAACCAAAGAAGTGATAAGACAAGAGGAAATGATTCAAGTTGAGCCAAGGGAGGTTTAGGTTGGATATTAGGAAGAACTTCTTTACTGAAAGAGTTGTCAGGCATTGGAACAGTTTGCCCAAGGCAGTGGTGGAGCCTCCATCCCTGGAGGGACTGAAAAGCCGTGTAGACATAGTGTGATACGGTTTAGTCGAGGACTTGTCAGTGTGAGGTTAATGACTGGACTCAATGATCTTAAAGGTCTTTTCCAATCTAGGCAATTCTGTGATTCTGATTCTGTTTTGAAGCTGGCAACAAGGAAAATCAATTTGGGGGGGGGAGGGGAGGGATTCTTGCACCAAAAAACTGGAAAGCTACAATTTTTAAATAAAAACTTGGAAGACAAAAACATCTGGCACATCTGGATAAGTTCTTTCTACAGTTAAAAACTCATGTATCAGCAATGTACAGGTCAAAAGCATTTGTCCCATCACAGCTCTTTCACTTAAAAACTATCAAGTTATTCCTGTGTAGGGCTGAGTGATGGGGTTTTGCTTTTTTCTGAAGTAAAATGAGGTTCCTAACACACAGCAAAGTGGCAACTTTTCAAGTACCACCTCCTTGAGATGCACAGAAGCCTCACTAAACTCCTACTTTCCAACCAAGCCTCGAAGTTTACACACCGTTTTTACCTGTTGCCTCTCAAGCCAACTGGAAACAAGCAGCTCATTGGGCAGCTCCCCAAACCCTGATCCTGTAAATGCAATTTTACATGACAGATCTCTAGCACTGAGCTCCAGAGGACTTTAAAGGGAGATATCCAGAAAGTCATCTCTTCAGAGGGCTGCACCTACATGCAGAAGGAGCTATCAGCTACTCTAGGAACCACTGTCCTTCCCACCCAGAAGTGCCACCAAGACAACATTTATTAGAAGCTCTCCAGGATGTTAGTCTTTTAAGCTGGAGAAAACGGTGCTACTGAACTGTATGAAAGGTGTCCAATGAGTTTATTTTAAGGCATAGTTTATTTATGTATCTTTTTCTGTCCCATCCTACCCCAGGCTTTACAGACAACTTCAATAACCGGTATAGAGTGTCTCAGCTTCTAGAATCATCAGATATAGATGATACTAGGAAAGAGAGCTGCTTGATATATAATCTTTCCACTCATTTAGAGGCATATTTAAAGACTTATTTTTAATGACTGACAGATTACAGTGTAATGCATTGGCTGGACTTCCATACTACAGTAATTTTTCCATTAATTGCAGATATTAGAAACATTCATTTAAACAATAAAGCCGTAACAGCTCAGAGAATCAATAAATCTTCCAGTTAAAAAAAGAGGAAAAAACGAGGGGTAGGAAAACCATGACCTACTTTTCAACAGCAGCTGACAACATCAAATCATTGCTAGAAATGAAATTCACCTAAGCTAACTTATAAACATGATCCAGGAACAATAACAATTAAAAAAAAAAATCCTTTCTGTATCCACAAGCAGCTTTCTAACTAAATTTTCAGAGGAAAATATTAACACTTAGAGAAGTGAGGAACCATCACATTGAAAATGCTACTGCAGCAATTGGGAAAGTAATAAACAGGGGCAGTCAAGAGTGAGGAAGGAAACAGAACCTGGGTACCAATAGTTTGAAAGAAAAAAGAAAAATAAAGAAAAAAACCCAGGAAAATATTCATTTGGCAATTTCTTCACTGCAGCCACTAACGCATGACCAGAAAGCCTGCTGTGAATTACTTTTCACTTTTTAATCACATGGTACAAGCTCCAGATGGGCTGGATGCCAAGTCATTTAAAAGCGTTCAAGTAATATGAATATACACCAGCATTTCATTTAACCTCACTCGGCACCGCTAAATGAAGTAACAGCACTCTTAATCAGCCTTAATTGTTTTAAGAAATGTGCAAAACATCTCCAGCTCCGCTTCGGGACAGCAACAAGCCACTTTCACTCACAAGCTTATTTTTAGACCTCATTATTTTGGAAAAATACATTGAGAAGAGCATACTTACAGATTGTATATCTTGTAATGGTTTTTGTGCTTTGAGTCCAAAAACCTTAAGAAAGAAAGAAAAAAAACATGTATTAATATACACTGCCATAATGCTGACCTTAATTTGCAGCATCGTTCAAGCACCATCCAGCACGTGCAGTTCTGCATTCCAAGTCCCAGCTGGCCCTGCAGTGCTTCAAAGTCAAGGAGGCAGCATGTTGCAAACCTTACTCACAGAAATAATTCAGTAGTATGACTAAGAGTACCTATGCAACTGAGGACACCAAGGTCAGAGAACCATTCATTGTATGGACCAATCTCACTGATTTTTTTAAGATATCAATATAAGCAGCTGAGGAAGTGTTGCTTGTTTTTAAACCAGAAAGCATCAATTATACAAGGTAAGCACTTTCAATTTAATCATCTATGCAAAATATTTTGCCACAGCACTACTTCCAGTAGAAAAAAAAAAAAAAGCAGTGAAAGTAACTTTGGTTTTCCAGTTAGACCAGCCAGAAATATTTATTTGAATTCCAAGTTTTTAAAACCGCTGCTATTTGCCCCTGAAGCCTGAGGACAGTCCCTGATGACATTCTGGGTTCACAAAGGAGGAAGACCACTACACTTTTCCACACTCGTTGCATCTTCACACTCACTTTGTAACAGAAACTTCCCATAGGTGCCGCCTTGGAAAGCCAAACTGCAAAGATGATTCATCAAAATTGCCACGATTATATATGATGTGACACCTTGCAATGCTCAAGAAGAAATAACATACAAATGTTCACACTTAACATCATCAACAGTGTGTATCTGCACGTCAGCCAGAAGGAATTTAATTAGCCATGACAGAACATGCTGTTCAAATTGAAAAGAAACACTAGCTGCTAAAATCCTGGAAAGCTCAAGCAAAAACAAGCTCTGGTTATCAGTCATCATATTCCAGAAGAACCTAGAACTCTGTGGTTAAACCCATGCGTTAAACTAGGAACAGATGTGCGGTGTTGAGTAGAGATTCCAATTTCATTGGCACAAGTATCTCCTGACTCCCACTGGTGCCCCTGCTGGCAGGCTTTGCGAGGTAAAGGAAGATGGTGGACATGGTGGTTTGCTTCAGGAGATGTCCCTGCTTGTTCAAAACGAGCTGGAGGGGGAGGAGAGCTGACTCTGCTTCTGCCAGGAGTATCCACAAAGCCGAGGATAAGCTTTCAGACAAGTATTTTTCTAAGGACAGAAGTCCATCCAAAACCTCTTAAAGCGTCAGTCACAGCAACCAGCCAGCAGTCCAAGTTGTACTTCTCGTACAGGGTCAGCATTACATTTGTCAGGATACCAGCTCTTCAGAAAAAGCCCAAAGGCATATCCTGGCTTAATACCAATTGCTCCAGAGCTCAGATACATTGAATTTCTGCACAAGAAGTCCTCACAAAAAAAATTCCGCAATAAAAACACGACAGGAGCAAGTGAGGACCTGCCGACTGCAACATGCAGAGCGCTGCATGATCCCATTTTAGGCATTATTCTCCTTTAAAAATAGGGAGCAATAAATGTAACACTACTTGAGCATCCAGTTCCCTACAGCAATTTAATTTACATCTCTCTAACTTGAATCTTGTTGATTGTACTTTTAGGTGATCACTACTCGCTTTGATCAGCGTTCGTGGACAACTCATTCCCTCTCACAAGTCTAACTGACATATCCACATACTTCACCAATAAAATCTGTTTTCCTTAAAATAGAAGCAACCACAATCAATGCTGTGAATGGAAGTGGGTCTTCAAAGACTACTGCCTTATTATTTATCTGGATCACTCCCACATTATTTATTCTGAGTCCAGCCTTTGCCCCTGTCCTACAGTTTCCAAAGGTGGAGTCCACCAGGTACCACATCTTTTCACATACATGCAATGCCCACCTCAACTTCATGAAGAGGTGGCTACGGCTGCCGGTAAAGTTTGCTAGATAGTTGGAGCTTGTGGGACAACCGTTAACTGCCCCAGAAGGATGGCAAAAGCTTGATCTTGTGTGCAATGATACAATTAGACAAGGCCTCTGATAATTCCAGCAGAGACATACGTAGTCTGCAGGAGTATTTACAGATTGCTACACTGAACCTCGCTGATATGAGCAGCTCTGGGGAAGTGACTTCTCCCTGCCACGTGACAGGGCAAGGTGGCTCCTGCAAGCTTAGTCAAATCCAGCCTCTGACATTCTGGGTGCTATTCATGGATAGTGAGCTTCATCATGACGGTTAAATATGCAAAAACGAAGCCCACTCGAACTCATTTGAAGCTAACTGCAGCCGTGCAGGGAAGTCACTGCCTCCAGACAACCGGTTCTCAACTGAGGGTTACAATTCCTCCCAGTGTGGGAACCCAGGAGGTTTCTCAACTCACGCCTGTACAAACCTGGATGTAAACAACCGTCAGTGAAATCTAGGCAGCACTAATTCCACCTGCCAGCCATTACGAGACACTTTCTGGGGCATCTCAAAGCTGGAAGCAGCACCTTCTTGCCTGGATACACCTATTTCTAACTTCACTGCATGACTATGGCCCTTACTGCGTTATCCCCCCATCCCCAAACATCAAATCTCTTGTAGAGCTACTGAACTTAGGACCTCAAATGCCCAAGATCTCAAAAGCATCCTGCATGACTTAAAATCAGAACGCAGGATCCTAAACACACCGACATTTGGCAGCTTCTGTCAAGTATTTAAGTTTTTAATGCAGCCTCTCACACGACGTTCTCCAGGCAGGGTGTTAAATGCCAACACTGCTCACAAAGTACACCTTCCACAGTTGTACCCGGCAGTTCTGAGTAGAGAACTTTATTTGATGTGAAAAATGACAACCTGTAGGCTTGTTTTTTTTATTTAATAAATGTGCTATAAAGCATCGCTAGCAGTAAAGAATTTTAGCCAATTTTCCTCCTCGTCCACAGGCAGACATAAAAGCCTTTATCTAAAGTCACTTCTGTTTACTACTTTAAATCCCAATTAAATTATCAAGCACTTCATTTATCAACTGAAGAGACAATATGGGCAAATCTATTCTGAAATGCCGTCAGCTGAGGAAACTCTCGACACTGAACAGAGGCATGGACAACATCTTTCTAAAAGCCAAGAACCTCCTTTTATTCCAACATAGTTTCCTGAAGCCAATTTTTCATGCTAAAAAGCAGATTACATGTATTCAAGATCAACCCGGAACAGCAGCCCGGCCTAAAATTCTTGAAAATATAATTTTTGTCGTTTCCAACATTTTTCAGGAAAGCGAATACGGCAATAACTATGAGATACAAAAACCTTGTGATTTCTACAAGTAAGAACACACGTCCTTTCCTTCACAGGCCATCAATGAGTGCAGAAAAAGGATACCTCCGATTTACAAGAATAAGGAAAAGTAAATTAAAGCCTTACCTTACTACATCGTCAATGTTGTTCCGGTATACTCCTTCGAGCCTCTCCGCAGGAAAACCCATAGCAATTATGTTTGGATAAATATCTGAATAGGTGAGTTATGGAAACATTTGTAAAGCACGTGAAATTCCTAAAATAGCATTAACTGGACACGAATCAAAGGTTTAACTGTATCCAGAGGAACAATGCCGACTCCCACATGCAAATAATTCAGCTTTATGTATGTAGTAATAAGGGATCTTTTCCAAAAGAGTGAGAGAAAGGTTAAAAAAAAAAAAAAGGGAAATTTTGGATAACCAGTACTTTGAGCAAGGAAATCTATTTACATCTCAAACATAAGTTACGAGCAGCCTATGCTCCTGGGCAGCTGATGGTTAACACCCACCTGGAAGGCTGAGACAAGTAACCCACTTCCCCTCACTAGGATCACACAGATACTACGTGCCGGTCTTTCTCCAGTTTCAGTAGCCTATTAAATCCAACGGGAAATAATTGAAAAAAAAAAACCAACCAACCCAAACTATTAAAATAGTCTGTGTGACTAAATTGCAAGAGGTTCCAAATTACAACCCGTGCTCAAATCCCCAAGGAGCTCAAAATAGGGGCACCACGCAAAGTAAAAAAAGTGCATTTCAGGCATGCAAGCCCTCGCAAGGCTGTAGAAACACTTTTTTTTATACCTCTTTCGATGATTTCTACGTATAGCAGCTGCTAAGGTAGCTCTGAATGCTTAAATGTAACAGTGCAATAGATGGGAATGTACAGATCTGGAAAGGATTATATATATTAATTTAAAAAAACCTGACAAAACAATTCTCCACTTGTGGAAAAATATTCTAGTTTCTTATTTGGAACTACCGGTAATTCACTTGCCAAAAGCAACCTTTAAGGATACATAACACTTAGAAAAAGTACCTCTTAGCAAAACCAAATTAGCCCAAAGGAAAAAGGCCAAATAAGAACATCATCAGTTTACATCTAGACCCAAAATATGAAGAATTCATGACAAATGGCTAGGAAATTCCTGATATCTGTTCTCCTGGTGGTGCAGTGAAACATCAATTTCATGGTTTTCAACAGAACTCAAGAAAAGCAAGCACTCCCAAGTTTTAAACACTATTAGAAATTAGAATGTAGTGGAGAAGCTTCACTGAAAAGCAAACCAGAAATGAAACTAGCAGCTCGAACACAGACCATACCCTGCCACATTAACATACTCCTCCTCAAGCTAATTTTAGAAGGAGTAAGAACAAAGCACAATGTTTCAAGTTGGCCCTGCTTTAAACAAGGGGCTTGAAATGGGTGATTTCCAGAGATCTCCTTCAACCTAAATTATTCCTGAATTTTAAGAATAGTTTATTTTTGTCCTCTTAAACCTAAATATTCCAAAATTGGTAAGAATTGTTTTTATTTTTATGGTTAAAATAGAACAAAGCTTCAAAGAGTAACCATCAGAATGGTCATGCCAAAAAGTAACCATCAGAAGATGTTGCAGCAGCTTCCAAGATATTATTTCAGTTCCTCGTACGCAAAGAAAAGCCTGAAGTAGGATACAAACTACTTTACTCCATCCTTGCAGAATTCCTCCAAGCCTAAAGTACAGGGAAGCAGTGCAGACTGAGCTCTGCACTTACACAGTTAACTAGAAGACTTTAAAACATTAATAACTGAATACACGGAAATAATGTTTTCTACTCACAAGAAATATTTGTATTTTGTAATCCAAGTATTAATAGACACTGGACTATTCAAAAGATGATTTATGCAGATAAGGAGAAAAATATGAAAGCTTTTGAAAAAATCCCCCAAAATACCCGTAGCTGCAATAAATGGGTTCCAATTCATTCTAGGCTTGCTCAAACCCTAGAAAAAGCTTATCTTGGAAAAAAGAGAACACCATTAAGCTACTTTCAGAGCCTGTGGTAACTTCAGATACTATCACATAAAACTGGAACTTTGAACTTCACTCTGAAAGTATTTAACTCGGCAAGCAGTCCACACCTCTTCACTAAATTAACAAAAGGTGCTATATAATTAGGAATGTACTTACTATTTTATGAGTGACTACTTGCTGTAAGTGGAAGAAATGGGTTATAAATCATGTGTCCCTGCTCTGTGCCTGTTCAGTGAACTACCAGACTTGCAGCTATCACGTGCCATCACTCCCTCCTCATTCCCCATTTCAACCCAATTTTCTACTTACTGCCCCTTCTAGCATTTATACTCAAAAATCTGTCTCCTTTTACACCCTGCTGCAAGCAGCAGGGCCACATAAATAACCATAGCAAAATAATCTGGTGTATTAGCCTGCTTTCCACAGCACTTCCATGGAGAAGACATGCATTCCTGCTAACAACAGGGGTAAAATAAATTCATTTTGGCACACCGCATCAAAACTCGCTTTCAACTCAAGTATCACCCACAAGACAGATGCCCAAACTTCACCAAATTACCAAGTAACTTGCTCCTATCTATTTGCAATTGTGAGCTTTACTATATTTTTTTCCACGCGTCTCAGCCTGCAGTTGATGTTCAGGTGCTTTTCCTCTCTGAGAGGCTAAGAAAGGAGACACTTTCCAGGATTCCCAGCTGGTGCACGTGGAAGCCAAGCAGAGAGACACCCCAAGCAAGGGAACAGAACATCTCAACAGCAGCGTTCCCAGTTTGCAGGCTCACAGACTTGTCCAAACAACCAAAGCATCAAAACACACAGGCAGAGAGAGATAAAAAGTTGCAAAATAATCAGGGCAGTCCCATGCTTTTGGGAAGGGTTCGCACTTTTGGCTCACACACTTCAGGTGGCCCCTGCTCCTCTCCCAGGCTCCTCAAGGGCAATGCAGGAGCAGTACTTGCATGTTTCTTCTTTTAAATAGGAGCAAGCCCTGAGCGGTTAAGCTTAACTGTATATCATTACAGGCGCTGTTTAAATCCAGAGCTGGCATTGCAAAAGGTCTTCCACAACACGCCGGTCAGTAAAGAAAACAGAAAACGACTTCAAACAGGGAGCACGGGGGAAGAGTATGAATCAATTTACTGACACTGATTCAATAAAAGCATTGTACGCTCTGGGGTTCTGCAACACAACAGCAGAAACATTGAAGCGCTGCTAAAAAACAGTGAGCCTGGGGGGCTGTTTTTAGAAACGCATGATTGTTTTTTTTCAACAGGCAAGCCAATTTCACTCCCACCTAAACAGAAGCATCCTGAAGTACCTTCGCTCTTATCTGGAAGTGTCAGACTGGAACGTGATTCGCACGGTGCTGCTGACTCACTCTTCTGTCTGCAAGAGATCTGGCGTTAGAGGGATCCGGGCTGCAGCGAGCGCACAGCAGCCGTCCACGGCACGCGTGCATCGCAGCGAGCGGCAAGGCGGACAGAGGCGTTCGTGTGGCTGCTGACGATGGTCTGCTTTCGAATACACGCTTCTGACAAGCGTGCTGAAGGAGCACGTCGCTCGGACGCTCATCTGTTGGTTCAGGCAAGCGAGGAATGCCGTTTGCTTTAAAGAGCGACGCAAGATGGCAGAGCAGAGTGAAAGCGCTGAGCAGAAAGAGCTGTTTCGTCACTTCACTGACACGGCTGCAGGAAAATCCAAGCTCTTTCACCCTTTCCTCTCCTGCAGAAAGATGCTCCAAGGTCTGCAGCGAGTGGAGGGGATGGTTGTTCCCACATCTGTACGAACTTGCTCTTTCCCTGATGCTGGGGAATGAAGGAGTCCTCCTCAGGGACAACCTGCGATCGCTGCACAAAGGCCACAGAGCAGAGACAGTTACGGTAGCAACTGTCCACTGAGCATCATCTTCAGCAAGTTCTTCCATCACAAGCCGTACTCACTGGATCAGACGCTGCTTTTCACACCTCAGGTAATTTCACATTGATTCCCAGTGCTGGAATTAAGATATTTGCTACCACAACGAGATTTCTTACATAGGAACTTGGAAGCTGGGCTCACATTCAAGTCAAGAACTCTGAGTCATCACAAAATCAGTAATGACATTGCTAATTTTAGAAATCTGGAAAAACATGATTTAAAATATGCAACAAGTTCATCATCAAGTCCAAGCTTTTTTTGTTTTTAAGACAGGCAAACGGAAATGTGAAAAAGCCTCAGCAATGTATTGAGGCAGTTCCACAACACACACAAAACAAAGTTAACCGAACCATCATAACTACCAAAATACAAAATGGGCTTTCTGAAAACACCAAAGCACCAGCCTCTGCTCAGGTTCTTACTTACAAACTACAAAACTTCAGCTTCCGCATGAATGAAGATGAGCCTATGCTACACCCAAAGAACCTCAACGTGAAAGCGCCTAATAATTTGCTAAGTTACCAAACATCACAATGAAAAAGTGAGGCTGGGTCAATACTGAGAATATACCAAAGCAAATAATCTGCGTGCCACTTCAGAAACACCTTTACTCTAATGTTGCTCACAGATTTAACAAAACACTTAAAGCCTGAAACCAATCCCACATGCTAAAGATGATAGTCTTTCCAGTTGCTGTGAGAAAAATCCTGTCATTATGCAAATCAGTTATAATCACTCTCAAAAATAGCTGTCTATATATTCACAGTATGCCAAGATCAAATTAAGGAATATGCAGTATACACTTCATATTTTACATATAGACATAAAAGCAAATCCATGCTGTTGGTCCTGTAACTGATTCTGCTGACAAATTCAGCCTCTCTCCTATCCATGGCAGGTGGCCAAAAAGAATCCGAAATATTTACCAATTCTGGAGTTCTTAACAACAAGAAAGTTGCAAAAATAGAAAGCTATGGCCTTTCCTGCTGTGATCAACAGTCTCAATTAATATCTAGAATTTCTAACTCATTTTACGAAGACCTATTTCAAATAAAGCATTTAAATCCTTATCCTCACTCCGCTCAGGAAGACTATGGCTTAAGAATTTACATACAGTTTTACTTTCTAAACCCAGCACCAATGACAGATTTTTAAACCAGAACACAAATAATAAAACATCTTTAAAACTATTAGCCCGTTACAATTAAAGGCTTCAAGACCTACCAGGCATTAGACTCCATCTTCCTTAAAAGAAATTAAGTTTAAAATAAGCTGAGTGTTCCTGAAGCTGTGAGTGATGGTCACTATTCAAGTCATGCTTTGGAGGTAAAAAAAAAAAACAAACAAAAAAACCCCACAATTTACTGCAAAATCTGACCCCTGGAAATAAAAGGACAAAAATCCATTTTCCTCAACCTTCAGTTTCCAGCTTCCAAATATGCATCTTAAAGTAAGAGATTTAAATTGCTGAATCTATGGCCTGAAAGAAAGCTTCCCAACCTTAAGGAACACAAATTTTCACTTCCAGTTCAGGAAAGTGAAGCTTGTACTTGCTCTAATCCACTCCTAAACAGCCCACTCCTCACCTGCGAGCGACCTGACTTTGAAGTCTCCAAAAGTTGCTTTCCTTGTCTCCGTTTGTCTGCAATTTTCAGGAACTCCTGACTTGTGTAACCACACAATGTGGCCTAGAGGTGCATCTGGCTCCAGCAGCTATGAAACGTTAGCCTGCTAACCTCAAGCCCTTTCACCCCAGCTTAAAACAAGTCTGTATAGCAACAGCAAGAGAAAAAAAAAAAAAAAAATAGAACTGTTCTTGCTGTTCAACAGCTTGACAGCCTGAAGCTACATGGGGAGTGTTATGAGAAGTGTCCACACTCCATCCTCAAACAGATTTAAGAGTTCTGACAAATGGCCAAGCTCTTATTAGTGTCATTTTCTTGACAGCATCCCTTCAGAAAAAAAAAAAAGACATAGGAAAATATATTCAGCCGAAGCTAGAAAAGTTTCCTAACATATCATGCATACTCTTTTTTTCTTTAAATAGGTGGCATTTCTACTAGCCAGCATGAAACGCAAACTAGTTTATTATTTTTCTATGAGTCTGGATAATCCGAAGTGGAGAGGAAATGAACAGGGAAGAAAGTTCTTCAGAGCAAAGGAGGATTCCTTGTAGCCAGCCAGCTGCACTTGCCAACTCTACCATCTGTGCCAACAAGAAAAGAGACCAACTCAGATGTGGCTGAAACATTTTATGATTTAGAAGAAATGCGCTTAACCCCTTAATGCTCAATATTTTAACTACTACCCTTTATTTTCTTTGTCTTCTCATTTTTTTTAAACCTTTCAGCTTGTAATTTAAATACAGCAGCCTAGACAAGGAACAATAAAGCCGCAGCTCCTTTGCATCCAGGAGGTAAACTTGTCCAGAGGAGGTCACGGGGCTGACAACAGCTCTGGTGGGGAACTCGAATTCCCGCAGCATGAAGACGTAACTCAGAAGATGCTCGAAGATGCAGCTACCAGCTACATCCTCAACTCGCTTCCATCCCATACACGGCTTTTAGAACTGCTTAGTATATTCCATTTGGGAACTATTCCCAGAGCAAGTCTCTCCCTTCATCTATGAGGTCTAGAAAATGTGTCCTGGAGCTCTCACCCATAGGGAGGCTTTGCTAAACAGCGAATAGGGTCAAGAATATCGGAAAAAATCCACACAACCTACACAATAAGCAGGCACCAATTTGGGGGGACAAAACACATTATCAACCTCAAACTTCACAGCATAAATACAAAAAAATGGTAATAGAAGTATAAAAGATGATGTCTGCTCTACAGAAGAGCTTGTTCTGACAGACTGAGAAAAAGATGACTTAAACTTCCACTTCAACATGGTTTGGAATCACAAATAAAGATATGGATAGTAAAGGAAACGTGAGCTCCTTGAGAAGAGCTGCAAATCACTCTAAAATATCTGATGGCATTACAGAACACCAAGAAGCTACCCCTCCCGTTAAGAAAAACTGAAGAGCAAACAGGAGCATAAGACACTGTGCAAGAGCACACTACAGTATTACTATAAAATATGACAGGAGGAACCCTTCGGCTGAGGAATCAAAGACTGGGCCCCAACTCCTTACTTAACTTCAAACCCAGGTCTACAGCACTGAACAAGACTCTACAATCCCAGCAAGTTTCTAGAGGTAAAAACACACAGGGGTCCAGTCAAGAAAGCTTTTTGTTTCTGCTCATGCTTTGGAAGAAGCCATCTTATTATACCTAGCCTGGCATCATCTGGTGAGGGTGACAGAGCACTGGAACAGGCTGCCCAGAGAGGATGTGGAGCTTCCTTCTCTGGAGACTTTGAAGACCATTTGGGCACGTTCCTGCGTTGCCTGCCCTGCTTTGACAGGAGGGTTGGACTAGATGAGCTCCAGAGGTCCCTTCTAACCCCTCCCATGCTGGGATTCTGTGATCCCAACTAGCAGCAACACACAGCAGCCCGACACCAAGAACGGCACCGATGGCAAAGGACAACAGCACATGCCAGGCTTAAAAGCTGTCCTCAAGGTAACACATCTGCCCTGGGGATCTTCTCAGTAGTAGGCAACATATTTGAGAAGCTTGACTGTGCCATCCCAGTTTGAAATCTCCAAAGGGCCAAATTTTACTTATTTTAACCCACAAACCAAATTCAACATGAGCTCTTTCAAGGCAGAGTACGAGACCTCCTTGGAACGTGTTCTTAGCACATTGCCACACTTTGCAGGATCTCCTTGAAAGAAGAGCCAATGTGTACTTAAGCATATTCTAACCTCAAACACCCACAGAAAAACACCAGAATTTTATTCAGTCAAAAGACTAGAGCGCAGAGAGTCACTACTTTGATATTTACTGACAGGAAGTGAAAAATGGCTCAGTCTCAACTTCTCGCAAGTCTGGAAAGACATCCAAAACTTTCAGAGACAAGAGAATTTAAAATAACTCTCAGGCTAGAGGACAAATATGTCATGCTAAAAAGCTTTAGGAAACATCAGCTACAAAACCAAGGACTTGTAGGAATTTATCAAACTGGAATTTGGAGGTGGCGATCCAGGAGAAAATAAAGGCAAGCAGCAAAACAAGACGTAAAAACATCCTAACAAACCGTTTCTCAACCAATGAGCCCCAAGCAGGCAATATTTATTTCAATCTAGTGAGATCTGGCAGTTTCCTCCTCGAAATTTTAGTACAAATAAAGGACATAACTTCTCTAACTCACCCACACAAGAAATTAAAGAATAAAAATACATAACTACTTTAATTCCAGTCTGATAAATACCCAGGCAAGGCACCGAATGAAGCAGAGGCTTCTGAGAAAATTCATCATGCAATTAAAAGCTGTTACACTACAGCTCCACAAAGGCAGAATTGAGTTTATAAAGACATTTCTTAAGTACTTCACTAAAAAAAAAAAAGATATGAAGCAGTTTTTATGCACTGGCTGCGAAGCTGGGACGTCATCTTTAAAGGGAACAACGCCAGTTTTTGCAGTAGTCATCATCCCAAACACAGAGCAGCGGCGTTTCATTTTTTTAGCTGCACAGTCAATTATTTAAATCAGAGCCCACCACTTCAGCTCCATCGCCTAAAAATCATTAAGATAACCTAGATTTATGCAGCATGATACTTGGCCTAATTACATGATTATTTACTTCCATTCTCCAAAACTTTCTTCCAGAGTCTCATCGGCAAGGTGAGAGACAGATGATGATAGAGGCAACGAGGATGCTAGCTTGAATCAGAAACTGGAACAAGGAGTTGTTTACATCTGAAACTATCAATCCGGGCCTAAGATACATTCAAAAACCACTCTGGGTTCAGAGATCACCGAGTCAACCACCCACAAAGCATTTGTGTTGCAGAAGAGCTTCTACATGGCCACTTATGAACGGCCCCATATTTTCACATCAGCTCCCTCCTTACGGCCTGGAAATCGCCACCCCAGTAAGTCACATGGAAGCGCAAACGTGCAGCTTTAATCCCCCAAACCTTCACAAAAGTGCTAAATCGAAGGAGCCCACTAGTATTTAGGACGAGGCATCAGGCATATCCATCATTCACTACTCCCAGTTCCAGGCTACATCCCATTTACCGCCCCCTGAAAAAGCGATGGAATAATTAACCTTCACTATCCACCCTACATTAGGTGCAATAAATGAATACAAATCACAGGTAGCACCGAATTCCAGATTACTCGCTGGATACTCAAATGAGAAAGGAGTCGGGCTTTAAAAAGGAGTTAGTTATGACTAACAACAGCAACTTTGGTCCGTAATAGAATTAAGGGATTTATCAGCTCAACTGCCTATTCCCTCCCTTTTCTTCCACTTTGTCAGAACACAACTATTGTCCCCTAAATCATTATCCAAGAACCATTTTCTTGTTTAAACACCTAAGGGAAGACTCCAGGCTAAAGTACCACGGTACAATTTGTCAGCTTAGGCCATATTAACATGGCAACAACATTAATCCATTAAAAAAATCTCATTTTGTTTAAGAAACTATTCAAAGATTCACAACTGTCAACAGCAACTTTCAGCAAATTCCAGCTTTCTCTATGGCCATCGCTGCACTTTAAAATCTTTTGGTAATAAAAAATAAGTTCTGAAATGAGATGGAGCGTAGCGCTGGATAGCTGAAGGAAAACATGATTTTGTCCCAAAGAAAGCTGCTGATCGCAAACCTAGCAGCCATCAATAGCCAACCTAGAGCAGGTTGCACAGGAATGTGTCCACACAAGTTTTGACTGTTTCCAGAGATGAAGACTCCCCAACCCCTCTGGGCAGCCTGTTCCAGTGCTCTGCCAACCCTCAAAGTAAAAAAGTTCCTCCTCATGTTCAGAGGGAACTTCCTGTGTTCAAGTCTGTCCCCGTTACATCTTGTCCTGTCACTGTGCACCACTGCAAAAAAGACTGTCCTCATCCTCCTGACAGCTACTCTTTACGTATTTACAAGCATTGATAAGATCTCTTCTCTAGGCTAAAAAGCCCCAAGTCCCTCAGCCTTTCTTCATAAGAGAGATGTTATAGCCCCCTAATCATCTTAGTAGCCCTTTGCTGTACCCTCTCCAGCAGCTCGCTGTCCTTCTTGACCTGGGGAGCCCAGAACTGGACACAGTAATTCAAAGGTAATCACCAGGGCAGAGTAGAGGGGGAAGAGAACCTCCCTCAACCCGCTGGTCACACTCATCTTAATGCACCCCAGGAGACCATCTTGGCCACAAGGGCCCATTGCCGGCTCACGGTCATCCTGTTGTCCACCAGGACTCCCACGTCTTTTTCCACAGAGCTGCTTTCCAGCAGGTCAGCCCCTACCCCATCTACATGAGCTGTACTCATTTCTCTCCCCACCTTGAGAAGGACACAGAGCCACCACTTCAACAGCAAAGCTCCATGAAGGCTGCAACACAATTAGGAATTTCTGATGACGCCAGATAAAGTAGGAAGCCTGCACTACATCAAAGTGAGCGCAAAGAAATGAGCTGTGACTTGCTAAGCATCAATTTTAAGTCACTTTCCGAGGAACTGCCCTCACAAAGCAAGGCAGAAAGGGGCTGGGGCTACTGAGTGGACACAGCAAGGGCTGCACAACGGAGAGTTTACTCCAATGGTGGGGGCTTGTGTGCAGGCTTCAGCTGTCGAACAACGTTACCCACAAATCTGCACATACCATGGCAACATCTCAAAGGGGGGTTTTGAGGAAAACCAAGTGATCCAGCACATCTTTAACCCCAGAAGAGGAAAATACATGAACACACTTGTACCTATCACCACCTTGCTTTCTCCATCTGGACAATTCCAAGATCTTTAGCCTTGGTAAGTGTAGGAAGACCAATTTTTCCAGGATCCAATATATCCTACAGAAAGCAAGTAACTGAATCAGACTCTGAGAAGTCTCCAGCCAGCACCATTTCACTGCTCTCCATTCAGACAGCCTTATTAGAAGAATTCAGAGCAAAACTGGCACTCATCTTCCTGTCCAAAACCCAAAAACGTGCCAAGCTCCAGAAGCAAGAGGACTCCGTCAGGCTCTTAACACTGCTAAGTAACACGGTTTACTCTGTAACAAAGAAACACTTTTCCACCAATAAAACCTGTTGCCAGTTGGTTTCTTCTAACTTCTCCTAACCCTTTACCAGACTGTAAGAAAAACTCATTACAAAACCTCTTAACAAACTTCAATTTTAAAATGAAACCAATTATTTTTACAAGGCGGCTGGGGAGGGACTTTTTACAATGGTCTGTAGTGGTAAGACAAGGGGTAATAGGCTCAAACTGGAAGAGGGGAGATTTAGATTGGAAATTAGGAGGAACTACTTCTTCTGAGGGTGGCAAGACACTGGCAGAGGTTGCCCAGGGGGGTTGTAGATGCCCCAACACTGGAGGTGTTCAAGGCCAGGCTGGATGGAGCCTTGAGCAACCTGGTCTAGTGGGAGGTGTCCCTGCCCACAGCAGGGGTGTTGGAACTAGATGATCTTTTAGGTCCCTTCCAACCCAAACCATTCCATGATTCTGTGATTTTAAATGACTGGCATTTCCCACTCAGGATCTATTTTTAAATACGGTGCCACTAACTTATTATTTTTTTTTTCCTGGAAGCTGAGCCATTTTGAGCAAAGTCACAGAAAATTTCATTCAAAAAGCAAAGAGCTTTAGAACTCCAAATAGCACAAGGCAAGGACGATATTCCAAGAAGCTTCCACTCATCTGAGCGTTTGCTGCCTTTCATTATATGAGACAAACAGGTGAGGCTTGTAAATAAACTGCACTCAACATCTACTCTTTACAGAATATTGCTGCACTTTACAAGACTATGTAGGTCACAAACTACACAAGCTTCAATTAAGCATCAGCTCAGGCACGCTCTACCCAAGGCTCAGGCTAGATGGCCATTTTCATGCATGACAGAAGGCCTGGAAATACGAGACAAAGTTTAACCAAAGTGATAATGGGCACAAGAAGCAGCTACATGATTTTCTTCCGCTTTAGTCTCGCTCAACTGAAGTTACTCACGGACTTAAGTCCCAGGCAATCAATGCACCGGGCAAGACTCGCGTGCAAGGTCTCACTCTTTGCTGTTCCCTGCCGTAGAATGGTCAACAACCAGGCTGCACAATTTCAGAAATATTAGAGGTTTCTCTGAAAACATACCAGGCTTTGCATCATAAAGAACTGCAGCCATTTTAGAAGAAAGCTATTAAAAGTTTTCTTCTCACCCATTAGCACCCAGAATTACGGAAAAGAAATAGAAACCCACATCACAAATATCTGAAAAAGTATTCAAATTAAGAATATCTGAAATAAAAGTATTCAAAAGCTGATTTAGAACCCTTTCCTCTTCTAATTTCATATTTTCCCCCTCAAGAGCTGCATAAAGACCATCCAGAGAGAAAAGAACATTTGATTAGATGAGAAGTAATGTCAGTATGTTTTTTAAAGATGCTTGTTTCATCATGAGCACATAGGACTCTTCTTGTATTGTGTACCCAAAGCTACTGATTTTGAGAAGTCACTATTTCCCTCGCCTGAAATCCTGCATTATCCGCAGAATTCTTAAGCAACCTGCAAGGAACTGGGAGTCCCAAGCATGATGTACTCTACCCTACATACATCAGTGCCAGTTTTAGAAGGATTTGACAAATCCCAGAGAAAAAACAGAGCTCCCTGAAGGAGATTTTGGCACCCCAGTGCCTAACCCGGCCTGCCTTGAGCACTCAAGTGTTCCCTGCAATCATAGAATGGTTTGGGTTGGAAGGAACCTCAAAGATCATCTAGTTCCAACCCTCCCTGCCACGGGAAGGGACACCTCCCACTAGACCAGGTTGCTCAAGACAGCGCCTTGGGAGAATCAGCCATGATAGAAATACAAAGATTTGCAAGTCTCTCTCCACCCAGGACACCAAGATACAAACCCTCCCTCATAGACGGGCACAAGAGGAGACAGACCTCAGAAGACAGACTGAAGATCAAACACCTCACCTGGATTAACTGTAGATTCAGTTTATTCTCCACCTCCCAATGCCCAAGTAGCAACCACCAGTTGCTGAATATTTTGGAGCCACCACCACACATCTACTACTACTACAGAAATATTTACTGCAGGAGGAATTCATGCCTCCATCTCCCATATCCCGGCTAAATGTGCCACGCAGCTACCCTGAAATAGCCAGTAATCCACAACACAGGATGGTCCTACAGCCAGAGGTGCGCAGGGAAGCAGAGCTAACCGACAGCAGAAACGTAGATGGTCACTTGCTTCAGACTCAAAATTTGAAGCTCCAGCACACGGTGAGAAGTACCTTTGAGAATTTAAACCTCGATCCTCCTACCATCCTTCTCCCTTCCTACACACCTTCCCAAACAGCTCACTCAGGTTTCAAGCTTGCTTTCTTCACCCAGCATCTCACAGCTGGAGAGCTAACTCCAGCTCAGCCCTCTGTCCACCTGCCTAAGAAATAAATAGGTTACTTTCCAACTACCAGGTACGATGAGCAACAATCCCATCAATTCCACAAAGATCTCCAAGGAGCCTGCACAAAGCGATAAAAAATTAAACTTTCTCTTCTGCAGCAGCATCAGCCTTCAAGCAAAGTCATTCTACTGCGCAGGCAGCAGTCTTCATTCATTAATTATCTCTTCAAAATGGGCAGCTAGAGCTTCTTCCAAAGATATTTTTGCCCTCATGGAAAAAACCCATCTTTTCTATAGATTTCATTATAGAATTGAAGCCAGCTACCCCTTTTAGAAAAACTAGCCTAAGCCCAGTGTTCAGTGGCCTACTTCTAATGCAAAAGCCTAAGAATAAAATTAATGAGACCCGAAAAGCACAAAATAAGCCATAAACTCCATTTGGCACATCATTAGCAACCTGGAGCAAGAAAACCCAGCCTCATCATTCACCAGTTCTCTTGCCGGGAGCAGATGACTGGTTAAAATGATCTGTTTGGATGAAAACGAAATATCACCCTGTCAATGGCACATCCGGGCAAAGAGATCTGAACAGTCTTCAGCCACGAAGCCAAAGCCTCATCATTTTGTCAGCACTGAAATCTTTTCATAACCCCAAAGTTCCCGGCAAATCCATCAGCCAGAGAATCAGAACAATCTAACTCGGACTTGCCATGAAGTCAGCAGTAAGCACTGTGCCGGCCACTGTCAGCATTACAGCCGCCCTAGTCACAGGCCAACGAAACAGCCAAGTGCAAACATTGCCAACTGCAAGCCTAAAATTGTGTTTTAGCAGTACCACAAATGGAATGCAGGAACTACGCAACAGAGCGGCTGCTTTTTAACGAAAAGTTGTAGTCAAGAACCTTTGCAGGCCGTTTGAAAGGCACCAAAATTGCAGGCCAAGGCGCAGCACAACAGCACTATCTCTGCGCTCGTTACAGCGTTAATGGTTTTGATCCCGCCGTAAAACTGGATTTATCTGCGGCTCTTGCTATGACACGAGTGGAACTGCTCCAAAACACAACAAATTTCACCTCAGTCCTGCAGCGGAACAGAAAGCGCTCCCTCTACAAGGGTAAGCACAGCTCTGAATACTACTGTCAATATTCACTCCTCCCGGGACAGTTCCAATTTTAAGGCAACATTCTTGCTCTGAAGCCTCTCAAACACAGCAAGGATCTTGCTCCACCATGGAGGAAGGCCATGCCCACAGCACAGCCTCTACATACCATTAACTCTGCGCTGCATTCGAAGCTAAACATCCGCCTGCCGCTGCTACAGCGCATCTGTTCGAAAGGCCACCACAACTAGACACTACCAACGCTTCTCTACGGTTGGACTCGTTAGTCCTAACTGCATACTAATTACATACTCCAGAGTTACACTCCTTGCAACCCTCCTCAACAAGGCCTCTCATTTGTAACACGTTGAGTGTATCTGAGATTTCCACTGAAGCGCAGTTCACGCAGCACCATAGGAAAAGAGGTTGTTTTTTTAATTTGGAAGTGATTGCCACCTCTAGTCTCCGAGGGCCTCGCTGCATCATTCGGCGACCAAGCACAATCTCTGCCTTACTGAACGCCCAAAAAACAGGGCAGAGGACACAGGCTTCGCCTCTCCTGCCGTGCTGCCTGAACCAAGCCAAGGAAAGCGAGAGGCCTGCCGTGATTACATCTGCAATTCCAGTTATTAAATAAAATTTTAAAAATAAAAAGAGAAGTGGTCTGGACATGAGTCACGGTGGGACAGGCGTATTTGCTACGTGAGCCAAAAAAATCAACGCAGCCGGAGATAAGTGGCAGACCCGCGTTGCTCTGGAGCAAACGGGCTCCCCGAGGTGGGGGGAGACAACCCCTCCGTGACCCGTGGGGGGGAGCAGCAGGCAGGCAGGCCGGCTGCCATCGCCAAGGAGCGCTAACGTTAAGCCTCACCATCCCGGAGCTCCCGTTAATCTGCCCGGCTGCCGGGCCCCGGCTCGGCGGCCGCCCGGACAAAAGGAGGCCGAGGCGGCAGTGGCGA
>VZZY01016045.1:0-18925 GCA_013400335.1 Eurystomus gularis
GCCCGTGGGGGCTGGGTACGGGCCGAGCCCGCGGCACCGGGAGCGGGGGCGGCCGCAGCCCGGCGGTTTGCTCCAGGCCCGGCTCTTGGTCGGGAGCGGAAGGAAACATAAATAATACGGCAACCACCCGGTGGTAGCTGCCGGGCGGGTTTGTCAGAGCGGGGCGTGAGAGGCCCGGGGAGAAGGTCAAGGCTGTCGTGGGAAGTCAGCGGAGCTGGAAACGCTCTCGGGCTGCCCTTGGACGGAAGGAGCGGAGCAGAACCACTTGCCGGCTTTCTGATCTGACCTGATCTGTCCCCGTGCAACCTCCCCGCAGCCCGCCGGTGCCCTGGGGCCTTGGCAGAGCTGCCGGGGCAGGATTTGCCCCCGCACATGCTGCCTGCAGGCCCCGAATCCTGGTGGCAGGCGAGAAGAGCCCCGAGGCGCAGGGGAACTGGGGGGGTGCTGGAGGAGGCACAGGGGGCCGGCACCTGTGGGATGCCCAGACGGTGTTGTGGAGGGAATGAAGGGTTTAATACCTGCATAATTAATCCTTCTCATCACAGCCCCCAGCACCTCTTGGCCGTGCTGAGCCATGCTCTTGGCTGGCACAGACGTGCTCCAGGCTGGGCCATGGTGGGGCGGGATGTGGCAGCGTGGGGCTGAGCGAGGGCAGGGCCGTGTGGACCCACGCTGCAGGCACACGGCTCCGTGCGGGAGCAGGGCGGAGGGGAGCAAGATAAGACGGCTGCTCCCCTGCACATGCATCGTGGGCAGGACTTTGCCCCACGCGGTGCCGTGGCTGCCGGATGGTGCCAGAAGCCACCCAGGAACATCCAGCCTGGCCGGACTGGCTGCTCCAAGCTGTGCCCTGCCCTGGGGATGTCTCAGGGCCGAAAGCAGCCCCTGCCCAGCTGGGCCGGTGCCGTTTGCTCAGCCCCTGGGGTGCTGGGCACTGGGGTCAGCTCCCCTGGGCCACCAAAGGGCCCTGCGGGGATCTGGGGAGGCGGCCCTGGCTGCTGGGGGGTGCGTGGGGAGGCCCGGTGCCATTTGAACCCTCTTTGCTGGATTTCCTCCAGCTCCACTTGGGCTTCCTGTGGAGTCCTGCGGGACAGGGGTCACGGCCCCTCTCAGCTCCAGGGGGACTCTGGGCCCATCCCGGGGCTCTGCTGATGCTCCGCTCAGAGGGGGGCGTCCGGGACCCTTCTGCCCCCGCTGCCAGAGGTTTGCCCATGTCTCCGCCACCACCTCGCACGGAGGCTCACGGGAGGGAGGACAGGGATGCTCCTGGCCCCAAGCCAGGGGAGTGGGGGCAGCTGGGGGAGGCCGAGCCCTCACTCCAGGTGGGCCCCAGGACCCTTGGGTGAGGAGCAGGTCCCGGCGGGGCTGCAGCCCTGTCTGCCATCGAAGCACCATGGCTGCAGTGACCACACACCTGCCCAGGGCCATGCCTGGGCCTGTGGGGTGGGCAGAGCCTGGTTAGTGCCCACCTTCCTGCACCCAGGAAGCAGAGAGGAAACTGCTCCTGAAGCCCAGGGGTGCAGAGCCTTCAGCAACAGGCTTGGTCCTGCTGCTCTGACAACCTTGGAAACATCCCTCTGGTCACACAGCACCAGAAAAGGCATCTCAAAGGGACAATGATCCCACCCGAGGGCTTCGAGCACATCTACCCTTCCCACCGCTCCTTGAGGCCTCAAAGGAAGTGGGAACCTGCTCCCATCCCTCAGGCTGTGCCCACCATCGTACCAGGCCGCTGCCAGAGGAAGCCCCCATCCCCCCAAGAGGCCCCAGGACAGAAGGCGAGAGCCAGGCAAGAGCTGGAGAACAGAACGTAAGGAGTTTCTCACAAAACAGAGGGGCTTTGTGGTAAGGAACAAGCCTTCTTGCAGAAACACACAACGCAGTTGCAGCAGGAACGTTTCTCTCGCCTCCAGGATGTTATTTCTGGCTGAAGCCAGTGAGACGTGGATGGACCCCCACCTCCTACCACCACCATGGGCTCTCTGAAGGCTGCCAGGGTTTGGAGGACTTGGGCACCTGTAAGAGCAATGGACACCTCCCTCCCCAGCACCAGGATAGAAAATTCAGCCATGGAAGCCGGGCCTCCCTCCCAGGTGGTGATGGCATCCATGGGAGGGTGGACAGGGACCAGGAATGGAGGAAGGAGGGACCCCAAGAACCAGCCCAGACCCCCTGGGACAGAAGCCCCAGGCACCAGGGCAGCTCATGGTGGGGGTGGCTCTGGCCATGGGAAGCACCTGCACCATGAGCTGGCTCTGGTGTGTGGGCTGGAGGCACGAGCTCTTCACTTACCCTGGGGTGAAGATGCTCCTCAATGAGCAGGAGCAGCTGAGCTCAGGAGCAGGTTGAATTCAGCTGCTGCACCATGACTCGGGGCTGTTCAGAGCACCTGAGGTGAGAGGACGTAACCCCACAGGGCTCCAGGGTCAGTACCCAGCCCAGCATCTCCGAAAGGATGGGCTCAAGACCAGTGTTTGGCCACAGGCCCTGCCCTGGACGTCCTCTCTCTCAGGAACCTCAACCGTCTGCGGGTGGCAGCTTCCTGAGCGCTGCGCTGGGAAACAGAGCGACGGAGCGCTCGGCCAGGCTGGGAGAAGGTCAGACAGAAGAGGCAAGGGCCCCTTTTCTTCTGCCGCCACGACGCGCACAACTGCGGCATCTCAGTCTCCAAGAAGAAGACAGGCTTCTGGCTCACTTTCAAATTAGGTTTTTAATTAAATAAATAACGGCGAGGGGTCTTCAAGGCAGTATCACTTCACAGTGTAGGGCTTGGGGAGGGAAGGGGGGAAAGAGTCCAGCATTGGGAGTGGCTCAAAGTGAATGTGCTTTGTAAGAAGGAAAAAGAAAACCCCAACAAAAAAACAAAACCAAACCTCCTCCCTCAGTGACTCCCCCTCCCCGTCCCAGCCCTTTCCACCCCTCTCCCTTAAAATTATGTGGAAAAAGCGCTGCACTCATGTTGAAAGACCCCATGCGAATCTGTAAACAACACTGAAGAACATAAATATGGGAGATTTCTGCCTCCCTCAGCCTCTCCTCTCCTTTCATTAGGGCTTAAAACAAACCAAAGAAAAAAAATGGTTTCAGGAAAACTAAGAATGTTCTTGGCTGCAGGAGAGAAGATGCCAAGGCCTGGCCCTCCCTGGGAGGGCTTCCCGTGCTCTCGCCCTACCTCCTCTTCTTCCAGCCAAGGAGCTTCCTTCTCTCCCCCAGAAATGGGGAATCGCAGCCTGGGCAGTTCCACTATGGAGCAGACCCCCGTCTTTGCTGTCCCTTTCCAGCAGCTGGGAGCAACCGGAGGGGAGACCCCTGTGACCACGTCTGGTTGACAGAGCAATGCTGGGTCAAGGCACTGCGTGCGCCTGGAGCTCGGCGCCTCTCAGCAGAGCAGGCTGGGGCCTGAGGCAAACCCTGCCAACGCACGCAGAACGGCTCTGGGGCTTGGAAGAGGAGAGACGAGGTCTGATCCTGTCACCCGCGCAGCTGCCCGACGCTGTCTCCGTGCTCCCACTGCAGGGCTGAGCACAGCTTCTCAGGGCTGGTAAAAGGAGGATGTGGGGTAGTGGTTTTAGTCGTCTTCCCAATCCACTGGCAGCAGAACCAACTGCAGGGTCACAGCCCAAAGGCCTCCACCAAAACAAGCAAAAAACCTCAACCCAAACCCCTTCCTAAAGGCAGAAAAAGGCTGGGGAAGGGAAGGAGCATCTGCATCAGAGCCCTGCCCAGCTGTCAGCGAGCAGCATTCCCCGCATGGAAAAAATGAGAATGAGAACATGGATTTAAGCCAGATTTAACCCCAGACCTGGAACACACCCGGGAAGCAGAGCAGCTCGGGACTCCAGCCGTGGCTCCGCACAGCAGCCGGTCACCTCGCTGCCAGGCAAGGCCACCCGTCACCTCCCCAAACACAGCTCATGGCAGTGAAGAGCCACGTTCTGCTCAGGAAACAGAGCGCTGCTTTTGTGAGGCGGGAAGAGGCAGGGATGCCCAGGACTGGTGTGTTCTCCAGCCCAGGACACTGTGCTAGTGCTGGTGTCCTGGATGTGGTGCTAAGTGACATCCTCCTCCTCCTCCTCCTCCCACAGCTGAGAAGCCATCTGAACAAGCTGGGAAGTTACAGATGTTTCCACCTGTGCTCTCCCCTCTTGCCCTGCAGCAGTCAGCCAGGATCAAGTCGCTCCCCACCAGCACTGCCCTGGGGCCTGCATCGCTTGGTGGGTCTAGAAACTCCCTTTACTTCCAGTACAAGTTCTCTGTGCGCTGCCAGGGAAGGTGAGGACCGACGTGCACAGAGCTCCCACACCACGCCGCATCCCTTCGCAAGACACGGTGCTGCAGCAGGGCCCGTCCTGCCCGCAGCTGGGACCAGAGCTGTGAGGGGCTGAGAGCAGCCGCATGAGCCTCTCACGACCCGCACCTCTGCGGGGCAGGAGAGATGTTGGGAGGGGAGCGGGGAGAACGACTTCTATTGCAATACATTATCTCTGGGTCAAGGGCCAAGACTCCTCATCTTCCTCTGGCATTGCTGTGCCCGTCTGCAGGCAAACCGCCCCACAGCCCGGGTGGGCCGTGATCCCTGCGGATTTCCTCAGCTCTCAGACCTCCAGGCTGCATCCTCTGCCCCAGCCCCCAGAGCACCCGCGACACATCCCTGCTCTCAAAGCATCTCTGCACTCAGAGTGTCCCACTGCAGCCCAGGGACATTTCCCTTGTCCCAAGGCAGGGACTCTCCGAACAGCCTGGAATTACCTGGGGTGACACATGGTCAATGAAATGGGGGCGATGGGCCTCCCCCCTCACTACAGCCAGCCACCGGCTTTGCGGGATCGTGTCAGAACACACTGGAGCAGAAAGGTGTTTGGTTTCACTGTAGCCTTGGATCAAGGAGGATGGAAAGACAGATTCTGACCAATAGCTCCAAACTGTCCCTGTGGAACAGTGGAAGTTCCAGGATTTCACTCAGTCAGGTCAAAGTCCTTGCTGGGTCTGTGACAAGTTTGTGACCGGAGACTCTCACTGTGACAGAGGCTCTGACCGAGCTACAGGCGCCGGGCAAGCCTGATGAGCAGTCAGAAAGCTATTTACATCTCCAATGCCAATGAGGCCAAAATCTGTGACCGATAAGGACACTTGCGCAGGGGCCACCATGGCCTCTGGGTCTCTGTCCAAATCCACAGGGCCAGCAATTAAAGGCAAACCCTCATTAATGTGTGCAGGGATAGTGAAGTCCATGGTTATCGTCTCACCAGAGCTCTGCAACGTCTCCTGCTTCTCTGCTAGTCCTGGTCCTGCTGGCGGCAGAGCATAGAGCCCTGGTTCCGAGGGGTTGACAGCGTGTCGCGTGCAGGACGCTGAGATGGCGCCCGAGGACGTCTCCTCTACAGGGTCAAAGGAACAATTGGTCTCTGAAGGAGTGCTGCACTCGTAGCCCTGCCCCGACTCACTGATGCTGCCCAGGCTGCAGGCCGTGCTCTCCACGCTGAGGGGCTCTGCACGCCGCAAAGGAGGGAAATGGGGTAGACGGATGGACAGGGAGGAAGAAAGGGTGAGGGACGGCAAGTTAGAGTGAGTCCACAACATATGAAAAACCAGAAACCAGCTCCATCCCTACCTAATCACAACAGTATTTGTTTAATGGTGTAAATGTTTCCTTATAGCAACCAAGATCCCTGCCAGCATGTACTGAAGGCAAGATGCAGACAGCAGGTGGGAGGCCATCAGTGTTTCTATGGAAATTAAAGGGAATCTCACAGAGATGCTCCAAGATAAGCCAGATCCTAAGTCCTACACCCTTCTGCAGAGAGCCCCGGGAGGTGCTTACACAAAGCCCTCATCTGCAGCAGGATGGTGAGGAAAGGGCCCATCTTGGGCTCCCTGCAAGTCTTCTCACAGCCAGCACTCTCTGGAAGCAGGTTGCAGGCACAGCCCGACTTTGGGTGCCTTAGATCAGCCTCCAGAGGAGCTGCCCGTGTCTGGTGTCCTTGTCTTAGTGCCCTGGAAGCACCTAACTGAGGTGCCCAAAGTTAGTGGAAATCCTTTTGCTCTGGGGATGACTTAGGTCACCTCTTCAAGCCCAGAGCAGGAACAACTCTTTCAAAGTCACTACAGGTCGTGGAGACAGACAAGTCTCCTTTGCTCAAAAACTTGCCCGGGGCTGGTGTCTGACAGAGGGCAAAGCGAGCAACGGATGGCTAACAACAACAGGAGACAGGCAGAGGAGGGTCTGTGCCACTCAGTGAGGGACACGTGTTATCCCCGTGGCCGACAGAAGAGAAAGAAGTTACCTGTGCTCTCTATTGCTATCTGATCCTGACCAAAGTGGGAATCCAGGCAGCTGGTAGCAGAGGGAATTGGTGGGGAGCTCCGAGAACGACTGGTGTTTTCTACTTCACCCCCATCCAAGTCATTGTCGGTGTAGTCCCTGTGGGGAAAGACGGACAGCACTGCCACCCCTGCTGAGCAGAGACCAGGCAGGGAAAACACGACTGGGATTAAAACCCACCAACAAAGAAAGCAACAGGACTGCAGAGACCTCACCAGAACAAACGTCGGTGCCTCAGCAGAGCCCAGTTCAGACCCTGCACGGAGGCGATCGCAGTTAACTCAGTGTGGCTGAGCCCAGCCCATGGCAAACCGGGATGGGTTCTGAGGCTGTCCAAACGACAGAGCTCTGCCCCAGAGCTCTCTGTGAACCTCAGCCCCTTCCAAAGTGAAATAAATTGGCCCAATGCTCTCACCAGGGAACAGCCACCTTTGCAGATGGCTGCAGTGGGCTGTGGCAGTGTTCCTGTGCCAGCAAAGAGCAAGTGATGAGAAAATATTTCCCCATCCTGGGGCGAGTGAGATTTCAGGTATTTTCCTGTCTTGCGTCAGAATAAAATATCTAAGACTTCATCTACGGTTTTTAATTGATTCACTTCAATATTTCTTTTTGAGCTTTTGAAACATTTCAGTTTCAGCCTTTCTGAGAAGTATTTCTGTAATTAGCACATATTTCAAAGTGGAGAATTTGCCTCAAAGGGCGGCAGCAGGGAAATAAATTAATTCAGGTTGCAAACCACCAGAAATAGTGTATTTTTTAAGAGCTCCCTTCCCAAAACCTCATTGAGCTGAGTTATTTCCTGAGATCGGCCTTGAATCCCTGACCTAGCCTTAATTTTTGTGGATGCATTTGTCTGAAACAAACCAGTATTTTCTGACACAAGGAAGTCCACATCAAAGCAGGTAATTCCTTCGTCTGCCCTCCCCACACTAACAGTGTTTATGTTTGGAGAACGTCCAGCGCATCCCTCCGTGCTCCCACCCCAGAAACCTTCTCGAGCAGAAAGCGCAGCCTTTTAAATGGAGGGGCTTTGCAGCAGGAATCTTCACTGGGAGGTTAATATTACTAATTTTAGTGTGAGAATATTCCACGCACGTGGCTCCAGGGTGGAGGACGTACTTCTTCCTTCCTAAACGAGTCTGTTGAGTGAAGTAGTCGTAGCGCTCTGATTTTTTCCATGTGTAGTAATACTCCACACACTCGCCCACTGACCGGGTGCGAACCTGAGGAGAAACATCCCAGTCAGAACACCACGGATCCATATGTATCTCATGGAGCAAGGACTATTCTCCCATTTAATCAGCACAGAAAATTAACTGCGTTACAGTAATTTATATTGCCATGGACACATCTATGCTGCAGAGCAGAAGCACATACTGAGATTTCCAAGGTGGTAATCGGCCAGAAAAAGAACTCCCCACAGTGCACAACTGTTTCTGCAGACCCCAGTGTGGGCTCACACACGGTACATTCGTGCAGGACCTTCCTGCGCCTCCAGCAGCACCATTAACCTTGCAAGAGCAAACCTGCGTCCATTTTCACTGGCCAGCGTCAACATGCCCACAATTACTCAGTGGTAGAACTGGACTCTCTGGTTCTGCCAACTCCCAGCACAGCAGCACATGTCCTGGGGCCCAGCTCTCCCTGCAACAGCATCTTTCATTCTAGAGGACCCCAGGGGACTGTACAAGACATCCACATGCTCAACTCACTCATTCACAGAAGTACTGCAAGGGCTGAGAGTTTGGAAAGAACTTTTGAGACTCCAGAAAGGGCTAATCAGTAATTAACTGACATCACTCATGCAGGTCAGTGTTGTTTGTGACTTCTCCCACCTGGAAAATAAGGCAGAGCAGGGCAGTGAACAGCCCGTCACCTGCTAGCATGAGTCAACACAAAGCCTGGGCTTGGAACTCAGCAGTCCTCAACTTCCTGCATTGGCCGAGGCTCAGAACATACCTCTGGTGCAAGCGCACAGGTCTCCTTCCCTGAGTCTTAGTGGGGTGCAGGGTGAGTGTCCTTACCTTGTTAGCCTGGATAAGATGAAAGTTTTTCCCATGGACCCTGAAGCCATGTTCAAAATTTCTACATTCTTCCTCACTCCAGGCACAAAGCTCATCTGCAGCAGAAAGGAAGAGGAATTGGAGGAGAAGTACAGGATCTAGAAAGGGTTACATGTGCCTTGATGTCTGGGGTAATTCTCACCTCTGATAACCTTCACATTGAACCGCAACCTCCTCAGCGCTTCTTCTGCATTGAAGTTGCACTTGACCAGTTCATATAAAGCCTGAGAAATGGAAGAAAATTACTCACAGCATGTGCGTGAGCAACACACCACAAACCAATGTGCTCGTGACTCACGCTTGTCTTGTAAAACTTATTTTTCCCAGGAGCCACTTTGCACTAACCCCAGCTGGACCATCAGCACAGATAACTCCACTTTCCAAGGCACTGGATTACAAACCCCAGGACTGAGAAGATGCAGCTCTGCAGGGTACAAGCGTGACTCTGAGAATCTAACCTGCCTGGCTTAGAGGGAACAACAGCTCTGAAGTTTCTTGGCCAAATATTTGATCTTCTGCTGGCTTCAAAGAAGAATTAGGCAATCCAACAGAGGACAGATCCAAAAGGATGTTCCTGCTGCAAGCTCTGGCTCAGAGAGTTTGGGATACTGGGAGAACACAGTCAAAGCAGTACCCACTCTTTGCTTGCCCAGCCTGTCACACGCTTTCCACAAACATCTGTTGCTGTGTGGGAAGGAAAGCACTAAGCCAGACGGGCCTGTGGTCAGATCCACTCCAGCCTTTCCCAGTCTCTCCACAGGAGGGTGAAGAGCCTCCCGAGGCTGCTGCTGAGGAGCACATCCTCACTCCGCCACGAGGCAGGAGCAGAGGACTGGAGTGAGGTCTCACTCTCTCTTGAGCGTGCCTCTCATTCAGGATCTCCGTAGGAAATGCTGCGCTATTTCGCCAGCACCGTCAGAGCATCTGCGGGAGCAAGGAGCCCCCCGACATGTACCTGCTCGTTGTCCTTCACCACCTCCCCCTCTGGCATGCTGCTGCTGGACAGCTCGTCCCATCGCCGCTTCACCGCACGGTACAGGAACTCTTCCACCTCTCTCTCGGGGAGTATGTTTGGGTCCCAAAGCAGCTGATCTTCATTCTCATAGGCTAACAGAGAAAGCACTGAAATAAGCTAGTCAAACAGCGAATTCTGCTGCGTTTGAGAAACGGCCTGTGAGTACGTGCATGGGAGAGACAGCAGGAGAGAGGAAACCTGCCTGGTTCTCCAACCTGGCATTAGAGGTGACAACCATCTTTGAAGGTACTGCTGATTTTGGAGACCAATAAGCTTAATACTCCTCATAGCTCTTTTAGAGCCCCAGACACGGGCTCAGCTTGCTTCCACTTCTCCAGAAGGGCTGGTTGACAAGGTTTTTGTTACCATATTTTCAAAGGTTGTTGCTTTGATTCATTAGTCCTGGCAACTAAAAACCCCCAGGTTCTACGGTGTCTTTTCCAGCACACAGTAAACAAAAGGAGTGGGAGGCGAAGGCAGCTTTGAGTTACAGCCCTGTCCTAGACACAAAACGAAGCGGTGCACGGCTGTCCCTCCTGCTCCTCCATGAGCTGCTCCACCCACAGACAACAGCAGGAGCATGTGGCATCGCTAAGTGATTCTTGCCCCCTTCAGCTTTCAAGGCTCTTAGTCCCCAAGAACATGGCACAAAACAATGCAGAGATGTTAAAGGAAAATAACAGCACAGAGGAAAGCAAGAAGAAAGACTCTGCAATAAAAAAATAATAAGAAATACCAAGACTTTTCTATTCAGATAAAAACATTAGTGACCTCTGTACTTAACTCATTTCTACAGGTAAAGGAAACGAGTCTTCTGCCCTGTAGAATCACTAAAATGAGGTCAGAGGCACTACAGACAGGGCAGAACAGACCCCACCGGGATCTACTATCAGTTTCCTTTCATTTCACGCTGATGCAAACACACAGGTTTTATGGAAAGTACGCACTAAATCTGTGGGCTTCAACACAGAAGCCTGAGAGCACGGACAAAGTAACAGTGAAAAGTTCTGAGAACTATGTTGGGTAAATCTGAAACAGTACCTGCAAAACTGGTAACTGTTACCTCCTTTAAGTAATTGCTCCGAGTCTGTGAGGATAAAAGAATCGAGGAGGAAGCCCGTGATTTCCACGGCCGTGCCTTTCCACCAGCTACCTGGTTCAGAAACTTGTATTGCACTAGTTATTACACACAATCTGCAGCTCAAGGCACCTCCACCTCCTCTGCAGACATCCTACCAGACTGGAAACTGGTCAGCACCAGGGAGTACCGAGTGAAAAATAACTCTGGCTACTCAAGGAAGATATCAGAGAAAAATAAATTAGGGTATCTCCAAAGAATAGTGTTCCTTCTCTGTGGCTACAGCCAAGACCCCCTCCTCCAAACCTGCTACACCAGCTCTGTTTTCACTGAGCTCCTGTAGCTCATCCTATTCCAACAGGCAAGTGTAAAGCCAGCTCAGATGCCGCTGTAAAAGTTGGTGTCAGCACTGAGAGGTGCCAGGCCTAGAGACACGGAGCAGAGCTGGTGACCCAGGGCCCCATCAGAGGCCCAGGCCAGCACCCTACGTCAAACACGACACTCAAAACAGGCTGCCTTACCTTTCTCACCATGCCTGTTTATGTGGAGGATGGGAACAGTGGCTTGGTACTGAGGTCCAACCATGATCTCCTGAAATATCACCACAGAGAGGTGGGTAAATTGAAATGGAAAATGCTCCGCAGAGGCACTGGGGTGACTCCATGATTTAGGGACTACGACACCACGAGGGCAATTTATGTATTGTAGCCCCCGCTGTCACCATTACTTCTAGGGAACCCTGACTATTTTATAGGGTAACTAAGAAGATTTACTGCCAACCAGGTGATACTTTGGGGGCCTCAGGCATTTACATACTTTTAATGTTAAAGATATATGGCAAGCAGCTAAGGCTGTAGATAAAGAAACGCAGAAGCTCTCCTGCAACCTTCACAACCAGGATGGATTTGCAAGTCTGCTCCTATCTCTTGTACAGTGGTTCCCCCTCCGTAAATCCTGCAGGAATATTGCGCAGCATTTCACCTTTATAGGGCTACAGGCTGCAGTTTTAATTTACCAAGGCTCAACAGCATTTTTGATGTCTGAAGCAGAAGGTAATTTTGGATACACATTTCAAGATTGTATTAAAAAATCCTCTTGTAACCCACACCTGCCACTGCCTTCCACAAAACACAAGGCGCTGGGCAAAAACTTCCTTGGGGAAATACCCCAGTGCTCCGGTGTCGTGCTTTCCTGAGGCACACTGTATGAACTCCCCTTCCCACAGCACTTGGATCATTTACCTTCTTACACTCGTTGGATGGGATGGAATCCTCCTCCGAATCCTCAGCCATGGAAGAAGCACACGGAGATGAACAGGGCTCCTTGTCCTCATCAGCAAGGAAATTGTTTGCTTTGTGGAAAAGGAGAAGATCTGTAGTTATGAAATGTGGTTTTTGTCTATTGCTCTTTGCTCCCTCTCTTCCCCTTCATTTTCTGTCCTGAAGTTACTCTCAGCACAGTCCACAGTGACAACTTACCTGTATTTAAATTTTCTCATTTTAATTTGAAGAATTTCCACTCCATTTAAATAAAATAATTTGATTCCTTCATTTTGCAGGACAGAAGGTTTAAGACCATGTCATGCTGAGTTTCTCAGGTACTTTGGCTTCCCACATATTCCAATATTTAGGAACTGTCAGAACATACCACACACTAGTACTACTGGATTTATTTACTTCTAGAGCTGTCACACCAGGGAGTGATCTTTCAGACCGCAGTTACAGCGGGTAGCAAAACAATTCTCACTTTCTCAATGTTAAGAGTTACAGCTAAAGACAGTTCTGCCCTCATCCCACTGTTCACCTACGCTCTACCTCAGTAGCACCACTGGCACTCACGTTTATTTGCAGCCCCCAGGAGAATGGTGGAAAACCTGATGTCAGGAAACTAAGTGACAAAATAAAGAACGTTCCTGCCCTACTCTGCACATCACATGTAAGTAAAAACCAATTACTTAGAAATCGGTGACACATACAGCCAGGCTGGTTTGGGAATAGGTCCGATGCATCGTGGGATGTGACAGATGGAGTCAGATCATCAGCTGAAGACTGTGTCTCCTCTTCTTCTTCCCCTGAAAGCAAATCCTTCGCTATTTGTTCCTTTTAACAACAACAAGAAAGTGAAAAATATTGTAAAGTTAAATATATATACATGAACGGCAGGTGAGGCCTAGAGTAAAGCATTTCTGGCCAAGGGTGGATGCATCCACACATCTCCTCACCCTCCCACAGCTTGTCCACGCTCCCCACCACCCCTAGATACTTTTCCCTAGAAGCACTTCTGTAAGTGTCAGGAGCGGCTTCCTGTGGAAGCCAGAGAGGACAACCAAGTGGCCCTTTCTGTAGAGCTCCACCCACAGCAAATATCTCAAAGATCCTGTGGGGGAAAAAACAAAAAAAAGGAAGCTTTCTACAGACTTTTCCTAGAACAAGAGGAGCCACAGCTTCACCTGGGAAGAGACAAACATTCCTTGGCTCTCCACAGATATCTATATGCAAAGACTCAGGACCCCACTTCCATAAAGAGTTTTTACAGTGTTCTTTCCAAAACAGTTATCATCCTTTCTCTGGTCTCCTCTAAACTCTTCACATTTCTGCACCCAGCATTTCTTGCTGGGACACCAGAACCAGGCAGGCCCCTTTGCCTGACACTGGTCCAACCCCACCTGAAAGGAGCTCTTGGAGATCTCAAGCTCCAAGCCAGCAGTAACCCCAGCACAGGCTGAGAGCTCACACCAGGGCAGGCAGCTGCTCTTACCTTGTCCAGAGTCATATCGGGGAGGTTTGGAGTAATATCATTGCTCTCGCCGTCCTGCTCCGAGATGGGGTCAGATGCCTCATAGCCATACAGTGCAAGCAGCTCCTCAAATGGCATTTCACTGCTCTGAGCGAGAGGAGGACAAAGCTTCATCAGGAATGGAACAATCACCGCGCACAACACCAGCTGCAGTGAACAAGAGATACGCAGAGGCAGTCAAGGCAGCTCTGCTCTTCTAGGGGCTCTGAACTGCCTCAGGTAATGCTGTGTAACGAAGGAGGCACCAGCTACCAGGACCCACCATAACCTGCTCTTCCAAAGGTATGGAGAAGCCAGGAACTTTCACCCCAAAGCAAAACAGTCAAGGACATTTCTTAAATATATTTATTTTTCATACTACATTTCATACTGGTGAAGAGATGTCAGACAGCACAACAGAAGAAGGGAAGGAGCAAATCCCTCCACTAGTATTGTGCCTGACCTGAAGCAAGTCTCTGCTACCAAGAACATGCTTGGTGTTCTGCTGAGCTCTCTGTGGGGCCCACCCACAGGAGGACCACATCATCCCATCTTTGTGGTTCCTCCACTGCTAAACAGACATTGGACATACACCTAACAGCTGATGGCTCTTCAGCAAGGTGAGCCAAGACCACCTCATCAGAGCGGCTCCTCAGCAGAGGAGGACTCCAAAATTTACTGCTGTCATTGGTTGTCAAAACAGTCCTTCCTATCCCAGTGGAAACTGAAGACTCAATGCAGACCTAAAGCCAGCGCATTGCCAGCTGAGCCAGTCAGGGTTTCTCTCAAAGATCTTCGTACCAGTACTGTAAAAGCAAATAAGGTAATTTCCCTCCCCCTCCCCTGCTGCCTTTACCTGAGGGGCACTGAAGCTCTTCTCCAGCTCTTCTAAAGATTTCTGCTTCTCCTGAGTATCATCTTCTTCTTCCCTTTCTTCCCGCACACCATAGTTCTGTGAGAGGATCTCTGCGAGGTTCAGTCGATGATCAGCTGAGCCCATTGACACAACTGCAAGGATTAGAAGAAGCTGGACACCAGCACCACTCTGGACTAAATCTTCAGATGTAACAAAGCTTAGGACGATCCCTTCCTGTGTGTGCGCAGCCGTGACAGGCCAGAGGAAGAGATCAGGAAGAGAGGAGTGAGAGGGGCTGGGGAACACAACGGAAGAAGTCACTCTGTGAGCGCTAAACTGCAAAGCCTGGTTCTCTGCATATTTGTGTCCAACAACTGACCAACAGCCGAATCCGAAGGGTTTCTGAGCATTTGTATGTCCCTTCTGTTATTCACTACTGTCATAACATGTGAACGCACACTGCAGCCTTTCCTTCGCCTGAGGCGTTTTTAGGATAATTACCCGTTACTGCAGGAATGGGCAAAGAGACATTTGTAGGAACTTTGACATCTTTAAGACTCTCCTCTGTCGTGGTGTGGGAATCAACCAATGGGTTGGGGAGATGTTGGGAGGAAAGGGGACAGACAGGCTGATCACAGGAGTCTTGTCTCCTCTGGAACCAGCCCAACAAACAGAGGCACACTTGAGCCATGCTACCTGCTGCAGTCTGAAGGCTGGGTTCTCCAGGACATAGGCTGCAGGCTGGGTACGGCACCACCCTTGGACTCTGCCGGCCGACCGAGGCCTCCAAGAAAAGAGAAAAAAAAAATGGCTGAGACATCTCTTCTTAAAAACGTAACACCCCTCTGGCCACTTAACCTCACCAGCAAGTGCAAATGATTTAATTTCAAAGCAAAAGTTAACAAAACCCACACAGGCTAGTGTTAGAAATTGTGCAAAGAGCTCTACTTGGGTGTATTTAATAGCTCTTCCAGGCCTCCTCTCCTCTAGATCCATCACCTTCCTCTCACTCTCTAACTGCACGTGGTGGTGTTCCCATTTCATCTTTTTTACCTTCAGCACTCCACTAATTATTTATCCTCTCACCATTTTGAGACCATAGATCTCATGGCTTACATCGCCACTTAAAGGAAGGACTCCGATGCTGGGCAGTGTTCCGAGCACACACACCACGCTTGTTCGAACACAGCAGTTTTACGAACTGGCCCACGCATTGAGAGGCAATTGGAAGCAGCCGGCCACAGCATGCTGGCTTCTCCCCAGAGCCTCACCGCAACCAGAGGGCTCAGAGGGGCGAGCAAAGAAAGTTAGAGCTGAGCAGGCAGCGAAGGAGTCCGGTAGGACTGCGAGTGGCACAGGTGAGGTGGGAAGGGGTGAGACAGGTAGACACTGAGAACAGGCACCTGCGTTCTGGCATTCAGTGCTCGGTCAGAAGTTCAGCAGCAGTATGGGCTGAGGCCTGGAAAACAACCCAGAACATCTGCTGCTCCTTGGGCTGCTGTGCATGGAAATGCTGTTCATCAAGTTCAGCCTGGGTAGGGAGCAAGCAGGTAATTAACCAATGCCTTTGGGTGACTGAGAGCATCCGACTGCGGAAGAAAATCAGAGTGTCAGTCCCCTCGTCACCAGTGACATCCTCAGTTACGATCCTCAGCCATTAATAATCTCAGCCATTACTCCTCACTTAGCACGAGCCAGGGCATTTACAATGCTTCAGTATGAGACTTTTCATCTTATTCAAGAAAACGTAGTACAGCTTCACATCAAAATTCATCCTCTAACGACAGAGTGTACGTACCAAGTAAGCCATCCCAGACTTTGGGTTCTGAGTTAGTGCCTTCAGGTGCCAACACACAAATTGCAAATTCCGTAACCACTAGAGTGGCAGCTGTTTCCTGCTCTGATAACAGTTGGCCTGGAAGGCAGCAGAAGACATTGCCATACAAGAGAAGGGCTGAGAATGAGGGAGGGAAAGGATCTGGGAAGCAGCCGGGGAATTCCTGCTCCTTCATTTACTGGGATCGGTGATGAGAAGATGCCTCTAGTCCAAGCAGAGCACATGCTGCGTGCTACTCCACCATCCCCAGGGGTTTGATTATGGGCAGCAAGGGAAGCCCACTGGAGACCACTAGAGCCCGGTGACCGTCCGCACTAAAAAGGGAGGAGTTTATGGGATAATTAAAGGAGAATGGGACGGAAAGGATCTGGACAGCCTCCATTTTGAAGATGGTCACAACGGGAAACGGCTTTGTGACTCAGGAAAGCATCAATGCCCTTTTGTTGGGCTTTGCTGGGATGTGATCAAGCACCCTCTTGGATAAACCCTTCCAAGCAAACAACCCCAGTTTCACGGAAAGGATATGGGTGTGATCTACACTTCCTCCCTCTAGTCTCGAGTAATCTGCAGAACTCTCTTTCCTGAGAGGATGATCTATAGATTGACTGTTTCTCCTTCGCACAGGGATCAATAAGGAGCTCCACGCCAAGGATTTTGAAACAAAGGCTGAAGCTGTTCGCAGTGGATGGGCCAGCTTGAAAAGGTGTCAAGAATACTTAAGGACCGATGAGATCTTAAATTAATGATCAGGTGCTGAAATGAAGAGTAATAGTCAGCACGACAGGATGACAACTCCGTAACTAATGATGAGTTTATTTCCCCGAAGCAGCAACATAGCATTAGAGCAAGCGGGAACTGCCATGAGCTGGAGTCACCATAAAACAACCAGCACTGCTGTGTTTCGGCTGAGAAAGAAGAAACAAATGACAGACAAAGCCAAGGGCCCATTCCACACCTGAATTTAAAGATGTGTGAAACTGAATGATCCCTCAGGTCATTTACAAATCCAGAAGACCACCGAAAGAAGAGTCAAAGGAGCAGGGGAGAAAGGCAAGTCTGTCTTAAATATGGAAACGACGGTAGACAGAATATTCCTGATTTTACTGATTGCTGATGCCACACGATGCAGAGTTACCCTGTTTGAAGGTGAGGCAGCCACAGTCCAACACTTCAAACCCAAATACGACACAGGAGGCACAAAACACAACACATCCTGTGTCAGAAAGACACCAGGATGCTACCAGGTATCTCCAGATCAAGAATGGCTCTTGGCCAAGGTGCAGACGCTCCTATTGCTGGTTACAGTGGTGAACTCCACCTGTTTTGACAGTGCAGCATGATGCTGGACAATGGCTCCTATACCCACTGGCCATGTAATTGTGGGGGGAAAAGAGAGATTAAATTCCTTTAATCTCGCTTCACATTTTGCAGAGGCTACTTTCCTTCCGCTAGCCTCTACTTCTCCAGCACAAGAATAACTTTCCTCTCAGAAGTTACACAGAGGTTGACCACTGGCTCCCTCTCACATTTTCATTTCTAGGTGGCTCCCGCAGCCCCTTCTTAACTCTGGACTCGTGTTTTTGAGCACATTGAACACAGCAATGGTCCTGTTTTAGAAAATGCAGAGGGAGTGCCAGAGCTTTCTGCACTGGCAAAGCTGTTTACCAATGCAAGGCAGATTGCGTTTGTCCAGAGAACTACCAAAGAAAACCCTTCAGGCTGAAGCCACTCTTGCAAGAAAGTGAGGGAAGATAGAGAAGGTTTCCCTTCCCAGGGCTACTCTTTAATAACTAATGTGGTTTCCTGAGCTGGTATAACGTGTGTTCCAGACTCAGTGAGAGAAGCATTCCTTGTTCCTTTGCCTTGGCCACACTACTCGATATGGGTCTGTTTTCTATGAACACTTGCTGTAGCCAGAGAGAAGCTGCACAAATGGAAACAGATTTGTCCTGTAAGATGGACCTGAAAGAGCAAAAAATGAAGAGAGGACAAGACACACAGGTCATCTCCCACACTGCTCAGGAAAATCAGTGCCCCAATAGCACGTCGCTGCCATGTCACAGCAGAGACACTCTGCAGCTCAAACCTCATCTGTGAGACAGTGACAGTTCCCGGATTTCCCCAAGACAGAGACCTGTGGCACAGTGTGCCAGGGCAGCACTCCAGCACGTCACGTCAGGCTGACGACGTGCTGAAGTAGTGCTTCGGCACAGACAAACACAGCACCCTTGGTGCTCCACCAAAGGTGGCAATGAAGACCAAACCATTCTGGATGGAATGGCAGGTAGGCCAGACAGCACATTCCTCAAGCAAAACACTGAAATACCCTGAAAGTGAAGCCTTGCCAACAAAAACAAATGGTCTCAGCTATGGGTGTTACGAGATCCTGCGACAGAACATCCGGCTGCCTCCGTGTCTTCCCAGTATCCTTTTTCCAGGTCGTGGCCATCACAAGGATCTCATGATGGAAATGAAGCACGGATGTGCCACAACAACCATTACGGCAGGACAGGGATACCTCAAGACCCAATGGGGAGCAGCATCACCAACCGTAAGGGTGGTGGAGCAATGGCAGTAACGTTTCGGCACGATGCACCAGGACAAACACGATGTTGCAACGGGAGAGGCAGCACGGAACACCCCACCGGGCCCCGCAGCACAAGCTCCCCTCGGCCAGGCGGTTCTGCCCATCCCAGCCACCCCGACAAACCCTTCCCGCCGCCTTCTCCAGCCCTCTGCCACTCCCGTTTCCCGACCTCCGTGCTCCTACTGCCCAGGCGCTGTCGCTTACCTCCAATCCCAGTGAGCCCAGTTCCAGCAGCTCCACACCCCTCTAACCCCGGCTCGCCGGTGACCCCCGCCCGGTGCTGCCGGACTCCGCTGCGCTAAGGCCTCGGGGAATCCCGCTCCTCCATCCCGCGCGGTCCCGGCGCTGCCCCCCGGGCCCGCTCGCCCCGCTCCAGCCCCGGCGGGTCCCCC